>LR749796.1:899748-1042659 GCA_902729485.2 Mus minutoides | reverse complement strand
TGTGTGTGTGTGTGTGTGTGTGTGTGTGTGTGTGTGCTCATCTCTGTGATCGATGTGAGTACACGTCTCACCTACTGTCACTGTAATTTTTGAGGCAGGGTCTCTCACTGAATTGGAAGCTCTCCAGTTTGTTAGACTGACATTATAAACCTGAACTTCTGGCATCTTGCTTTATCATGGCCTTGTGCATGTAGAGCAACATTTTGTGTATTGTGCCATTTCCACCAGTCTGCCTGGAAAAATGTCTTGGGTTCATGATTTCACAAGATTGGATTCGCTCTGAGTCTGTGGTGGGGTAGAACATTGTGGTGGATAACATATAGTAGAGATACAATTATAGAAATTAGGACAAGGAGAGAAAAGAACTGTTCCCTAAGGGCATATCTCTGAGGTCTCACTCTGTATAGCTCCACTAAGATTCCCCTCCTAAACTGTATCACTTCCAAATAGCCTTTTGGATTGTGATCTAAAAAATAGGCTTATGTGCTAATGAGGGGAGAGCGCTCATATCAAAACACTTCTCAGAAATATACCAGCTCTCCAATAAGACTTGAGAGTGTGGTCTCTGGTATAGGGCTTAGAAACAAGCAATAGCCGATAGGAGCAGCTATTTGTGGGACTGCTGACAGGGATCAACCTGTAAAAATACTTAAAAGTAGGCCTGAAACCCAAGTTCAATCCATGGTAGAGAGAACGGAATCACCTCTTACTCCACCTCTTATTCACACAAAATAAATACATGAAGAAAATGGATTTAAAAGACAGCCATTTAGACTCTGCTCTTATATAAGCTATAAGGCATATTAATATGGATAAGGACAATCCCATGGGACTTCTACCCAGGGCAAAGAGCTGCCAATGACCAAGGAATGCTGAGAACAGGAGAAATAGTCTTCCCCAAAGAAGAGCACATGACTTGTATCTATCCAATGCCAATGGTCAGGCCTGAAGACATAATGTGACTCACATACAGACTGTGCAGGTTATATTTATATATTTAGGAATACATATTCATATCTATGTATGTATGCAATAACAGTTAAAGAAATCAAAGCTGTCTTAGTCATTGTTCTATTACTGTGAAGAGACACCATGACCATGGCAGTTTGTATTAAAGAAAAGAAAAGAAAAGAAAAGAAAAGAAAAGAAAAGAAAAAGGAAGGAAGAAAGAAAGAAAGAAAGAAAGAAAGAAAGAAAGAAAGAAAGAAAGGTTTTAATAAGGGGTTGTTTAGAGTTTCAAAGGTTAGTCCATTTTCCTACTCCAATAATGCTATACTTCTTTATCTCTTTAAACGGTCTTACTACTTCATAACTGAGCATTCAAATACATAATCCTATAGGGGCTCTTCTTATTCAAACCATCACAGAGGCTATGATTTAAGAAAGAGCAAAGAAAGGATTCATGGGAAGAGATGGAGAAGGAAAGAGAAGAGGGAAATGATATCATTGCATTTTAATTTAATTTTTTTTAAAAAATTAAAGGTTTAAAAGATAATTGAATATGTAATGGATTAATAGCACCAAAATTTTATTGTTTTACATTTCAAAAGAAAATACATCAAAGTGGAATTTAAAATTATGTCTGAGTGGAACTTATGGCAAAATTCAACAATACTAAGTAGAAGGTATCACCCTCTACACTTCTTCTTTTTTTTTCCCCTTGTTCTGGTCAACTCTGCTCACTCCGGTCAACCCCGCTCGCTCTGGCCGGCTCCACCCGCTCGCTCCAGCCGGCTCTGCTCGCTCCGGACAGCCCCGCTCCCTCTACACTTCTAAGGGCAGACCTGTTTCTGATATCTTACATTCATATAATAGGAATGCTGTATTTAATTTGGGAAATCCATTTTGTAAAGTCACAACTCCTAGGTTTTAGGGCTTGGGACTTGGGTATCTTTGGAAAGGCATACTGGCCATATTAATTTGTTAGGCCAATTCCCACACTCATGCAACCAACAATAAAACAAAAATAGAAAATTGGTGCTTTCCTATAATTAAAATGTGGTTAAAAATTTTATATAATTTTATATAAATAGAGACAAAATTTGCTTTCCATTAAAAAATGAAAAAATGTATTAATATATTTGTTAAATATTTAAAGATAACTGGATAATCAAGGAGAAGACAAACCACTGATGAATGAAAACAAGATTAGGACATGAAATTTTTATCAAAATGACACAGAAGAAGCAAAGAGGCAGACATCATGATCATAAGCTGGAAAAAAATCCGACAGTAGAAAGAATTATGAATGTATCAGCACATGCGCAAAATGTTCCTGATAAACTCATCCAAGGAAATATGGAGATGAATTGCCCTCTCTCACTGATTCCGATGCTGCCAGCTAACCTGCTGTCAGACCTGGAACTGGCCCATGTGTCATGACTTGGCACCATTAACAGCCAACAGTTCCTGAGGATCTGCAGCTCAGCCAGCAGCACCAGAAAGTATACTCTTGTCAATCAACTCTGAAGTGAGCCTTCCCGAGAGCCTTGTGATGGCTGTCGATCCCAGAGACAGAAGACTAGGCTGTGTGGTACAGAGCTAATTCATGCCTTGGGTAAGCAATGTGTTGTCTTATTTTGTCATATTTCACCTTCTTGATCACAGAAATGCTGCCTCTCTCCAATCCAAACCACTTTTATCCAGTCTAATTCCATGTCCCTGCTCTGGAGAGCATCAAATCCCACAACTTCTAGAACCTCCAACATGAGGGAGTCTTTTGCTCCTTAGCTCTTGGTTCAGTTTGTGTTCCTTCACTCTTTGTTCTTCTAGACTGTAGAATCTAGAGCAAAGCAAGCAGACTGTTTCTGTTGTATAGTATTTCTTCTGAATAAAAACATTCTCTCCATGAGGGAGGAGGGGAACTAAGAGGGCCCTGGAAGCTAATGAAAGTTATGACTCAAGAATCTCAGGAAGTTACAAAATTATCAAGGCCCTTTCCTACAGGAAGTATTTGCAAGAGTGCTGCCTTATGCAGCTCCTGTACATCATCATCCAGACTTGGGTGTTCAGCCTAGCAACTACTTTTAATTCAGCTATAGTCCTGAAAGAAAATCTTCATTCATGCTTCCCTAAATAACCTCAATAAATGATTTCATTCAATAAAGCAGACTTGGTTGAGGATGTTTTGGAGGTCTGTTCTCAATGCCATATCCAGGATTAACTTGTCCATGTCCCTCCCATAAAAGTCATGTGACTCTTCTCAGGAATCACACATAGAGAAAACTTGTATGATATTCATATAGGACAGCGGGTGTCTGTAGCTTCAAGTAGTTTAGAATGTTAGACTCATTTAGGTTAATTTGCAGAATATTTTCTTCCAGTGCACGTCTGGAGCACAGACACAGAAGCTGTAGAACATTAGAACATTAGAGCAATAGCAAAACTTTAATGCCTTTTAACTGCTCTAAGGAACTCTAAAAAGGCAGGACCTTGGGAGCTCACAGCAGCACAACTGTACAAAAACAAGATGGTCAGCATACCACCTTGAGTGAGAGAGACCCCCACCCCCAGCTGATGAGCTGTTGATTGTTGAGGGCTTTAGGGAGCAAGAGAGCCAGTTTTCCCATAGACTAGCCATGCTTTAGTGGATGCTCTGCACCCCTGACTATATGTGCAGCCCAAATTTAACTTAGTGAGTTACTAAAAAAAAAAAAAACAAAAAAACCAAAAGATATGAGGTTCCAGAAGGGTTGGTGGTAGTTCCATGTGGGAAGAGGGGGAGTATGATCAAAATCTCTGTATGTGTGTACTAAGATCTTTAATTATTATATTCATTGAAAAGAAGGATTTTCACATTTAGGGAATGAAAATGATAAAAAGCTTGAAGTGTTTGTATCTCTAGGAATCTACCCTGCACCTCTGTGATTGTTGAACAATAATTACCTTCCATGTCTACAGTCAGTTGATAATACATCAGCAATGAATAGAGAAAGAAGCCATAGACTAGGTTAAGAATAGCTCTTTAAATGTAAGACTGGTGTCATTGCACAGGGCTATAAGCCATGATAGAGATTCTAAGCTACAAATGCCGGTCTAGATTATTTATCTAGAATTACAAAATATTATCAGTAAAAGGAATTTTTAAGATGACATAGTCTAATCCAGTAATTTCACATATGAGAGAACTGATGTTAAGGAAAGAAAAATGCTCCTAAGGTTAGAAAGCCATCGGAGGCAAGGTGAGGACCAGAATTCAATTTTCACCAAATCTGTACTACTTCTTTTTTATGTGTATTTATGAAAGACAAAAACTATAAGTTGAAATATTCTTTTGCTGTATGATTTTATCTCTGGTGCAGACGTGCACATCAGCACTTTTAAAACATATTTTTCTGTATTTTATATTTTATTTTTTATTACGTTACATTTCACATTTTTATATTTTCTATATTTTAAAAACTTTAAAAATGCATTGACACTGCACTTAGAAGAGGTGGCTCGGTGGACATGGGCACTTGCTCTGCTCAAGTGTGAGGATCAGAGTTTGAATCCCCAAAACCCACCAGAAAGAGCCAGCACAATGCTGTGCTTCTGTAACAATAAAAGAGACCAAGATCTCACAAAGCGTAGTAGAGGGAAGGACCGATACTCTGTTGTTGTCTTCTAATTTCTATACAAATACTGCAGCAAACACGTGCCTGCACTCACACATATAATTGTGCACATGTATACAAGTATTCACACATATGCATGGTCCAAATACCATTTCAAAGAGATTTGTGATTGTGATAATGACATTTGAAAGTCTCAGAATTAAAGGTTCTGTACAAAGAATGACATAGCAAATTAGAGGTTATCTACCCTTAAGGATCATAGATGTCAACTGAATTGCATTAAAACACCAGTGCCCAGAAAGCACTAAATTAGCTCACATATTATCAAGTAATCTTGGAAATGTTAGAGGTAGACGCTAAAGTGATATTGGTGGTCTGTTAGGTTAAAACATAATCCTATAAACTTCATCTCTAAAGGTGCCCTTGAAAGGGAAAGTAGCCATTGGCCACTGGGATCAGGCACATTTCCTAGGCATTCTCACTCTGCTTATGTAAATACCCTCAAAGGAATATTTCTTTTCTGTCTGAGTAGGATGAAGGGCAGGCACATTTTGTTTCCAAAATTGGCTGTATGCACACACCGGCAGTGTTAGGGATGTAAAGGACTCTGCTTGATACCCAGAGAAATCTGCCAGCTGAACTCACCCACTGAGGCAATCCAGTTTGATAGCCATTAGAAAGCCATGCAGAGTCCAAATACCATTTCAAAGAGATTTGTGCTTGTGATAATGACATTTGAAAGTCTCGGAATTAAAGGTTGTTTACAAAGATTGCCTTATTATGAAATAATAGCATCTAACAGATCATACACAGAAAAGAAAGTCGCTTTCTAGTTGGTTGAAAGGGTTTTCTAACAGAATAGACACTGTAAGAGTCACTTTACACACACACACACACACACACACACACACACACACTTCAAAGGTTTTCAGGAAATTCAGGTTACTTTAAATATAGTCAATCTGAAAGAACTTCATAAAATACCTGAAACATAAAAGCAGAAAATTTCTCCAGACATCTAATTTAAGCTGGACACCAAATCCTGCAATGAACCTCCCACAAATAATAATATACTATATATCGTGTATGTTTGATGTGTGCTCCATTTAAGTACAGGATTGACCTTCTGCCAATAGAAAGGAGGCATAGCTCATGGGAACAGTGGATGCAGACCACAGTGGTATTTTCCAAGGCAGTTTTGGGTCTCAGGGGAACTAGCTGCTGTACTTGGAGGCTATAGCACCTGAGATACAAGGTTAACACTCAGGTTTCACCTTGAACATGCATACACTTCTTTTTCTAGTCACAAATGCTTTGTGCTTATGTGGTGTCTGTCATTCTGAAAAGATACCTTCCTCCATCACGTGATCACCATCTGTGTGGGTGTAATATGAGAGTCTCTCGGGCTCCGAGTCTTTTGGCATCCATTAATCCTAAATATGGTAGTTGTAGAGTTCTTTAAAGGTTTTCTGTCTGTGGTCAGCAAGATGAGGATTTGACACCCAAGTGAGGTTTTCCGCAGACAAGGACTGTCTATCTATACTCTTCAATAAACTGAGAATCAAATCATTCGCTTTTTAAAGTCTCCATGAAAATTATAAAAGGTAATCAGTTTCACCAGACCCTATGCCCGAAATAGTGCGAATACAAAATAAACACAACTATTCTTGTTATTAAGACACACTTAACTTATCTGAGGAGTGTGTGTGTGTGTGTGTGTGTGTGTGTGTGTGTGTGTGTGTCACATTTTTTCTAAGAGACACCAGATGGTAGGAAGCACATTAAAATGTATTTAAAAAGCATTACTTGAACAAATTCCCTCTGGCTCAATACAATTTTAATCAAATTATTTCATAGGTTGTGGAGCACTGTGAACTTGGTTACTACTGTATCACATGGATAGTAGAGAGTTTTTATATGATTAGTGTCTACATATCCATGAATGTACGTGTGTACATATGTAAATTTAACCATTTTAAAGGTCTTTTGTGAATAATGATTGTAAGCAAAATACTTTGGGATTTTTATTTTCTCTGAATAAAAATGAAGAAAGGTAAACTATCAAAAGACAATATTCTAGCAAGTTAATGGCCACAGTAAGAGCTTCTTTTACTAGGCTAAATTCACCAAATTAACAACAATTGAACCAATGAATCAACGATGTTAACAGCCATTTAAATCTCTCTGAGTCACAGATTCTCTTTAAAACAAGCGTAGCAAGATACCCATGCAGTGTACTAAGTGCCACTCACATTTCCATGGCAACCAACAGCTGTCTAGAGGACTTACAGACCACTCAACAGAAGGAAAATCATGCCTGGTACTGAAAATGTAGCCAGTGTCCCAGGGCTAGTGAGGTCATGGGTGTGAGAGGAGAATCCACCTCTGCCACTTTGCAAGAACAACACGATTGCTTACTCCATTTGATCAAAAATTAGAAGCAGAAGAAAAGGTCAATCCCTCTGGTTGACACCATCACTTTCAACAAACTGTATTCAGTCTTAGGGAATGATTTGTCAGATAAGAACCCTGACAGGCATCAGGATTGGGGTTCGAATCCCCAGCATCCACACAATGTGTCCAAAAGTACAGTGCAAACTACATTATGCATCCAAACAGACTTGGAGAGAAATCCTGAATAACAAATCAAAACTTAAAAAAAAAAAGTGATGACGGAAGACAGTTCTCCAACTATGTCTGTGAGAGTATGTATGGAGATACTATCTAGACATAGAAGGTTCCCTTTATTTCTTTAACCTTAAAATATTTTAACTTTTCTCCTTATGCACAGAGTTCATGCTGTCAATTATATGTATTATAGATCTATTCATTTTTAACCTTATATAGTAGGAGGCAGAGTCAGGGAGGTCACTGATAGTTTCTGACTGAGTGGAGTTGTAGGTTCAATGAGAGGTTCTGCCTCAATGAAAGAATGTGGAGAGAATGAGAGTGGCATGCCCAGAGTCCTCCTTTAGTGGACATAGTGCAAGCACATACATACGCACACATGCATGCACACACATGCACAAACATGCACACACAAACGCACACACACACACACACACACACACAGAGGAGCATATACTACTCAAAACACTGATAGACAGACAGACAGACAGACAGACAGACAGACAGACAGACAGACAGACAGACAGATAGATAGATAGATAGATAGATAGATAGATAGATAGATAGATGATAGAGAGGGAGAGAGGGAGAGATAAACAAATAAATGTAGAAAGATACCTAATAATAACATGATTTGAACAAAGTCGAGTAGAACCTCCAAATTTGGGCTTCCAATGTTTTTCCTGGATGAAGGAAATAGGCTACCCTCTATCCTGCAAAGACTGTTCCTGAAACCCTTTGTAGTATAAATACCCTGAATGCATTTATATAAATTGTTGCTTAGTTTTGAATTTTCAAAAAAAAGCCCCATAAATATAATAACATTTACATTTGTGGAGTTGATATATCTCTAGGATATTTTTCCATTATGCTGGTTTCTTTGAGCATTATCTAGCCCCCCAGAGACAGAAGTCACATTTCAAGGGTTTGCCAAATAAATTCTTCCACCATCAAATTGAAAAAGTAGATGTTAATGAATTCCCCAAACCCTCAGGTTTTCTCAATGACCCAATGCATGGAAAGAAATATTGACTTCCAAATATTGCATGCTTTTGGAAAACAGGTTGTGTGCAATTTCTAAACATGACAAGAACTATAGAACCTGTGCATGGATGTCTGTTTCTTCCTGTTATTTGATAGACTGTACTATAAATGCAGGATGCTTTTCTTGTTAGCTAGCCAATACTCCCTTTGTTTCCTCCTTCAAGGCCTACCCCCAAGTTCTGACATCACATGACACAGTTTCTATGGAAACAGTGGGTTTTGTGCAGCCCCTAGGGAAGAAAGGGTGATTTCCATTTGAAGACTTCAGAGTGGGCTGCAGTGTCCTGTTCATAAAGAATTGTAGAACCAGCATCTTAAATGTCATTGGCACAATTCCATTCATATTTTACACTTTTTTCACTGCATGTTATTGCAGTCACCTTGGGACATGCTCTGGAACAAAACTGAAACTTTACAAGTTTGTGTAAAACAAGGGTCATGCTTTTGAATCAGGCCATTTATCCTCAGAATCCCCAAACAGAGCTATTCTGAGAAGGTTCACCTTCTGCCAGCATTATTCATATTTTTTTTTTAAAAAAAGAAGATACTTTGGTATCCATATGACTACTTCACAGAAAATGAAGAATCAACCAGATAGTCCTCAACTTTATCAACTCCTGCTTTTGAGTTTTGAAGATAAATTTGGACACCTGGTTTATGTGTCCAGGCAACATTAGAGAAAAACTCAGAAAAGAAATCAAAACTTAAAAAAAAAAAAATAGTGATGACTAAACTTAGTAGCAGTTCTCAGAATGTATTTAACTCTCCACTTAAAGCATAGAGTCCATGTTGCCAATCATAAATATAAAAAGCCTATTTGTTTTAAAACAAACAAAAAAATAGCCACAGACACATACTACTATCCAGGTTAAGTAATGGGACATGTTCAATATCCCACAGACCTTCCTATCACTTTCAAATAACACCTGTTAAAAACGTAATGTCTCTCTTGGTTTATTGGTCTTACTCAATTTGGAATACTATATAAATAGTATCATTCAATAGCAAACAGAGTGTGGTTATCTCCCGGTGTACCTTATGGCCACATAACCTGAAAGCCTTTCCATGGCTATCTGTGCCCTATGATAAGAACATAATGCAGTTTTAGAATGATACTGTGATGGATGCTTGAGCTAATGCTCGCTTGGAGCCATCACAAATAGGACTCCTCACACATGTTTATAGATCTGCTTTGAGTTGCACACCTTCCATGTTGGTGTACACATAGGAGAGGAGTATTTGGTCCCAGAGTAAATGTTGGTTGCTTTTAGTAAAGCTGCAAAGTGTCATAAAGAAGTTGTACCAAATTAGAAGCAGAGAATGTCATCCTTGACAGCACTTAGAAGCACCACAGATTTTATTTTCTCTGATGCTTTGCTTATTTATTTCTCATTTGGGTGGGTGTGCACTGTTATCTCATAATTCATTCATATTACTTTCTATGTACATACTCCAATCACCTCCATTGTCGATCTAAGTGTACTCATTTAGAAGG
Organism: Mus minutoides; assembly: GCA_902729485.2. Taxonomy (NCBI): domain Eukaryota; kingdom Metazoa; phylum Chordata; class Mammalia; order Rodentia; family Muridae; genus Mus; species Mus minutoides. Next base: position 1,032,936 of record LR749796.1, on the reverse strand, counting down.
AATGTGTGCATGCATGTGCTTGCGTGTTTTTGTGGTGTGTGTGTGTGTGTGTGTGTGTGTGTGTGTGTGTGTCTGCATGCGTGTGCACATGTGTACATTTGTGTTTAATGTTTTACAAATATTTGACTTTTCCAAAGTCCTAGTTTTATGAGTGTGATTAAAGCATCAATTAGTTGATCTTCATTTACTAAAACAAGCAAACAAACAAATAAGCAAAACTGTACCAGTTACTCTTACAGCACGAGCAGACACCGTGAATTTATTTTTTCAACTTACCATAGCACGCTTATAAGAAAAATAATTCCATTTATAGAAAAGATTACCATGGCTTCACCTGACCAACCCATTGCATACGTGCAAATTACATGAACATATGGATGTATGTTTACTTCTGGATTCTTTATCCTATGGTGTTTGTTTATTCCTTCATTTGTTATCAAGCCAGCAAGCACCACAGAATTTTAATCATTGTGGCTTTATAATAAATGCTTAGCTCTCAGAAAGCGACTTCTTTAAATTTGCTTTTGCTTTTGCTTTTAAAATTCATCACTATTCTTTACATTTTTCATATATATCTTAGAATCAACTTTTGAAAAAAAAAACAGTGAGTGGAGTTATATGAGAATTATATTAAGTGGTTAATTAATTTAGGGAAACTTGCTTATGTACAATATCAGTTCTTATAATACCTGAATAAGACATATCTTACTAAAGACTGCCTGAGGGAGGATTTTCTCTGGCTCACAGTTGGAGGGTATAGTTTACCACGTCTGGAAAGGCATATGCGACACCTGGTCTCATTGCATCTGCAGACAGGAAAGAGAGAGAAGTGAACACTGATTCCCCTCTCGTGCCTTTGTATTCAGCTGTGGACTCAAGGGCAGGGGATGGTAGCACCCATGCTCAATGCTGGCCTTCTCTTAAGTACTGTTTTAAATGACAGATCCAACTTCAGTCATAAAACTAAGGTTATAAATTTTCTCCTTCTTGTCCTTACTGTGGAAAATTGTCTTGGTCTTAAGGACTCTTCCATTTCATACAAACTTTGCTTTCAAAACAATATTCATAATACTTCATTTTCTTGACTCCAGAGCCTGTGGATATTGTTACTTATATGCCAAATGATTTATCAAAAATAAATTTATGAGTTAGCTTAAGGCACTTCATTGACACTTTTCAATTTTATAATTGGATAACACTTCCTTTCATAAAACAGAATAGATTTGGAATAGGTCAAATAGTAGGTTGGTTTGTAAAATAACAAAGGAGTGAGGAAAACAAAAACAAAAACAAAAATGGGAGTGTCTATTTTAAAGTTACATTTCTACAAGGCAGAAGTACAAAAAGAAAGAAAGAAAAAAAACCACCCATGGTTAACATGAGGTTACTTTAGGTGGGCTGTTTCAGTGCAAGGATTAAGACAGAGGAGAATTCATGTCCAGGCCAATCGAAACTGGCCAGTTAGGAAACTTGGCTCTCCCTTTAATACTGATTTCTCAGAAAATCAGATAAACAATTCAGTTTCAGCTTAGTAACTAAAAAAAAATTTTTTTTTGGATAAGTGATTCCATTTTTATTTTTATTTTGTTCTGTTGTGGTCAAGAGGGAAAGCTTGATCCAAAAAAAGATACCCTTTCATCATTTTTATAGGGAGATCTGGAGCCAAAGGTGATACCTTATTCCTTTTAGGGTGGGCATTAATCCAATTTAAATGCAGCAGGGCGGGGGGGGGGATAATAGGGGACTTTTTTGGATAACATTTGAAATGTAAATAAAGAGAATATCTAATAAAAAATTTAAAAAGTTAAATAAATGCAGTCCTATCAGTGATCAAATTCCTCCCCACTCAAAAACCATCACTTAAGAGTCTACTATTTTGCAATGCTTTAGGTGCAAAGTTCTCAACCTGTGAACTTTTCAACGGTCACTGTCCCAGCCCAGTATAGACGAGGAATGAGGGGAGATGGTTAGAAGTCACCCCACATATGAGAAGCAATCATGGTGAGATTGCTCCCAGAGGGCTACAACCCTGCATGCAGATGCCTCTACAGCAGGGAAGGGCAAGGCATCGACCTCACTCCCCTGGCCTACAGTAGGACCATTGTCCTCATGATGCCTTGACTGCAACATAAGGTGACCACGGTCCTATGCTGGCGGAGGGGGTATGATGGAGGAGGGATGCTGTGGCTTTGCTTTGGCTGAGACCACCACTGTTAATTCACTTGAAAAACTAGTTTATTTAAAAGGCATGGAGGCTTTGGAGCAGAAACTGGACTTCAAAGAAATGATGCTAAGTCTTCCAGTCTACACCTGTTAGAGGAAGACACTTAGCACAGAATCCTTCACACAGCTTAGAATGGGTGGCTAAGTTCTATGCCCTTCCACCTCTAGAGCAACTTAATAAATTTTCATTATTTTCCCCTTTTAAAACGACAAGATCTTTAAAACCTCATTTCTTTAGCCAAAATTGAATTTAAAAAAATATTAGGAGGCAGGTCTTTATAGCAGGTTCCAGGATAGCCAGGACTACATAAATAAAACCTGTCTCTAATAATAATAATAATAATAATAATAATAATAATAATAATAATAAGTATTATTATTATCTGTAACAGAGCTCAGAGATAACCTAGCCATAGCTGCTTTAGGCCCCAGAAAAGAACTGGTCAGTTTGGATCACAGATAAACCTACATACATCTAACATTTTGACCTTTGTTTAACAGTTTGTATAAATTGTATAATGGCCGACATGCATGGCAAGGACCAAATTAGAATTCTTTTTTCTAACATCTAACATAATATCCACCTCTGTCAAACTAAATAAAATTATTTTTCTTTACCAAATTTTATTTTTAAAATTCTTTAAAATACAAGAAAGCTAGATAGTAGGTTTACAGATACAATGATAAGATCCATTCCAAGATTCCTGACCTCATTTAACATGATACTATAATATCAAAAGACTTAATATATGGCTATAAAATTGTGAAAGAACAATATTTCTAACTTTTGTTCTTCTGTCATACATTATATCCTGACAGCAGTTTCCCCACTACCCTGCCCCATCATCTCCCTTCTCCTCCAGATCACACCTCCTCCATTTCCTTTCCATATATATATATATATATATATATATATATATATATGAAAAACAGAGAATGCCATCCAGGCGTATCTACCTAATTCACCTTGAGAAGAGACTATAGGACTGAATATAAATCCTCATATTAAGGCTGGACAAAACAAGCCAGTGTGAGGTAAAGGGTCCCAAGAACATGCGAAAGAATCACAGATACTCCATTGCTGAAAGTCAAACAAGAACACCAACCTACACAACCATAAGGTATATATAGAGGACCTAGCTCAGACTCATGAAAGAACAATTTTTTTAAACATTGAAAATATGGCTATCATGTGATCTGCCAATCCCATTACTGGTATATATTCTAAAGGAATTAAATCATGTAAGAGAGAGTATAGCACTGCGTACAAGGGCCAGGCTATGGAATCATCCTATCTGTCCATAAATAAGTGCATAGAAATATAAAATGTGGTGCATGTATATAATGAAAGATTATTAAGCCATAAGAAGAATGGAATCCCATCATTTATAGTATTAGAGATGAAACCTGAAGATGTAATATTGGGTCTACAGAAAAATAAAAACTCATTTATGGAAACAAATACAGCTGTCTTAAGGGAGAAAGAGAGAGAAAGGTGCATGAAATAACACTGGTCCCTGAGGCTAGAAATGGGAATGCATGGAAGTTTCTAGGAAACAATTAAATATGAGAGATTACTGCAGATATTTGTATCATGAATAGTATTTACAGTTTACAAATGATTCCACATTTGAAAATAACCAGAAGATTTTCCCAGACCTACAGAAATGATACAGGTTTAAGAAGATGAAAACCTACAGCCATGTGATCATGGCCCATTGTATACGTCTGTCAAAGCTTCACACTGGATCTCAAAAATACTGAGAAGCTGCATGCCAATGAAAGGTTTGTAAAAACTCATTTCATGACAATGCAGAGATAACAAGACTCTCTCTTCATTGATAAGCTTTAGCTAGTAGACTAACATTTGCATACAAGTTCCGTTTCTTTAAAGTCTTGCTGATTTTTAAAGCAATGATGATATTATTTGTTTTATCCATTGTTCATGTGTAGAAATAAAAGAATTTTCAAAAACCACATAGTTATTTGCTTATGTTCTTTGTCTTGCATTTATCTCATAAGATTTCAAAATGGGTTCAGAGGGTTTGGGGTTGTATACCATTTTGCCCAGAGAATGTAAAAATTTTCTCAAACTCCCCACTAAATTCCCAAAATAGCAGATAGTGAATGTGGCTCAACATGTTTTCGGCCTAAACAGATTTATTTTTGTAGATTCATGCATGAGTCATGTCTATATTATTTTTTTCTAGAACAATCGGCAACATATTAAAGAGCTTCCCTTTGACAGGTATACTCAATTCTCAGATAACAATTTGGACAGGGCTAAGAATAGCCAACCCTGGGGCTGTAGAAGGGGCTCAGCAATAAGTATTCTCCCATCTTTTGCCCAGTACTTTGATTCAGTTCTGGGCACCCATGCTCACAGCTGCCTGTAATCCCAGTTCCTGAGGGGATATTCCACCATCATCTGGTCTCCATGGAAACTGCATACACTCCTGGCACATAGCAGATACAGATACACACATACACTTTAAAAAATAGTCAATGTTGACTAGGAATGGTTATAGTGTTGAAGTCTAACACTCCTTTGCAAGCTATTGGCCATTCTAACTCATCTTCCTAAGGTCTCAGGATTCATCAGCATCGGGAACTTACTGCATTTTCCCTTTTCACTTCTATACTGCTAGTTGATTGTATTCTGCTCTACCTATTCTGCCCTCCATACCCCAGAGTGTTCCTTGGACTTAAGTTCCTAAAGTAGAAAATAAATGAAAAAGGGGTTGTAGATGCTGACATAGTGACTCATGTATGAGCAAGTAGACATCCTTTCTCCATGGAGTAGCACAACAAAGTCACTTTCTTAAGGAAAGATAGCTTTACTCAACAGGAAACAAAACCACTTTCCCTGCTGTTATTTCCCCCTGGGAATTCCCAAGAGCAAGTGAAGATAACCACTGTTCTACTATTCCTTCACCTAGGAAAGCCACATGAGTCAGAACCATGAGTGTGGTTTTATCCACAGCCTTCTTTCTCGTGGCCTGAAAATGTGCTTTTGCTGAAAAAAAAATCACTGGGACGAGTCCCAGAATTCAATACTCTAAATAGATAGCCATGGAACAGAACATGAGGATAATTATCCTGTACAAGCTCAAATCACCACATCCCACTGCATCCTCTGGTTGTTCTGAAGTCCAAGCACTTCTTAGAGGGGGAAAAATATAACTCACTGTCAATGCAATTGTTTAATGAGGTGCTGACAGAGTGGTAGTGATGGGGGGAAATCTCTGAGAAGTGGGGGGAAATCCAGAAGCATCACAGGTCCAGCCTTCTACTCTCCTTTGACTATTTCAGTGCAAGAGAAATTTGACTCCTTGGAAGTAGCTCAGGGCCTGTTTCTCCATGCTGCTGGAGACAGAAGTGGCAATGCTTATCCACTGTTTTACATCCATGTTTTGGGCCAGCAGCCAGACACTTAGAAACTCTGAGTTTTAGCACAGGATGTTTCATGAGATATTTTGAAATAAAGCCTTCATTAAAGACTTCTTCTGTGGTGGAAGTATTCTGAAAGGTGATCAAGTTCTAGATAAGATAATAGACTTTAGGACTGAGTAGAAGACTACCCCTTTTTAAATACACAAAGAAGCAAAGAGATGAACACTAAAATAACAGATTTGGTAGGAGAAGCCCTTAGATGATACAGGGCTCCGAGGGTCAGACAACCACCTTCAGGTTGTGACTTAATTATTCAAGCTCCAGTTAACTCCAGTGAAATGGAAGATAGTGATACTTGTTTAATATCAGATGAGCACTTTTCTAAGATCAAATGGGATGCCACTATCAAAACACTAGCTACAAGCTACTATAGATTCTGTGACATTAGCTCCTGTTTATAAAACCCAGTCTCTAAAAACTGCTTCAAAAAATCAGTTATGTCAAAATAAACTCTTAAAATGTATTTTTAGACATTCTCTATGCCATATTCATAGAAACAATGCCTAGTTTTCAATGTAATGTGGTCATACTCTGTCTCTCACACAAAGGCTGGATTTGCGAGGTGTATGCAATCAAGGATTGTTTTAGAAAGTTTTGCTTCAGAAGAAAAAGTTGGGGATAGAGATTACACAACATTATGCTGTTGGAAATCTGTGTAGTTAGGTGATTCAGTCACTCCAGCTGTACAAACCTAAGCCTCAACATCGTTAAGCAATTCTTCCATCTGATTCATGGCTCCCTTACTCACAGAAAAATGCCTTCCTTCAGCAATTCCACTAACACCAGTATTTACAGGCTTATTGTATTTTTCCCTTTCCTTGTGCATTGATATGTAATGCACAAGATGACTACATCATATATATATATATATATATATATATATATATATATATATATATATATATATATAGAGAGAGAGAGAGAGAGAGATGTACATTGTGATATATAATGCACAGGATGACTATGTTCCTGCCCAGCATGCTTTACATCCACTAACTAGGCTGTTTTCCCAAGAGGTTTCACAGTTTCTAAAAATAGTGACACCAGCTGGAGTCCAAGGGCTCAGATACCAGCCTGTGAAGGATATTTCACATTTGAATCAAAGCAAGGATCTTCAGTTGTACAGTGTTCATTGTAGCTTCTGGCATATAATATCTAGACATTTGTAAAATTATCTTTGGGCTTGATGGGTGTGATTCCAAGAATTAGACTCTTAACCAGGGTGTCATTTGTCTAGAAAGAACCAAGGGATAATTAGAAACAACAATGTGCTTTCCAATGGATCAGAGCTTCTGTACTTCCTTTATGCATTGACCCGATTGTAAATTATAGCTTAGGAACACACCTTATTGGATACAGAGCTATACTTGGTCTGTCTTCAGTCTGAGCCATGACCTATCCCCATCAAGTGTTTATGAGTGCTACAGAGATAGCTCAACCATTAATACGCTTGCTGCTCTTGCAGCCTACTGAAGCTTTGCTCCCAGCACCTTAATGGACAGCTCACTCCCTGTAACTGCAGCTTCTATAGACTGTCTTCAGGCCTTGGAAGCACCAGCATACATACAGTATATCTCCCCCTCCCGCATACAAAAACAACATACATATGCATTGATACAGACACACCTCAATAAAAATAAATATTAAAAAATCTTGGAAATGGCCATGCTAAGTGAACTTGATCAAAGATATATTTGTGTGTGTGTGTGTGTCTATATATAAATTTGGATATGATTAGCAGAGGCAGAATTATAATGGTGCTGTTATTCAGATAGATGGAGTCATGGAAAGATGCTTTTCCTCTTTTTATTTTTAATTTGTGTCTTAGCTCAGAAGCACTTGAAAATAAAACAGAGACTCCCTCTTCAAGTGTCCTGCCCCCTGCTCCCTGACCCTGTCCCCTGCCCCCTGCACCCCTGTACCCCTGCACCCCATTGAGAATAGAAGAGCAATGCCCTGTTTTCTGCAGCTGCCAGGAGCATACAGCATATTATCTAAGCCCAACATGGAACTGCACTGTATCTAATCACTCTATAGAGCTGATCGATTCACTAATATAACGAGGAATGTATCTGGCAATTTCTTTGTTCCCATCAAAATTTCACTGGATAGCTATACTCCTCAACCCATGCTGGCAGTATTTGAGATTCTCTTTTATTCACCTATGAACAACTGGCATAAACAATAATATGGTGCTTCGCACTGGATCACTGCAGTCACACTTGACATCATTTATGAGTTGTAAATGATGTTCTGTGATGTACCACATGTGCAACTTTTCTTAGAGCTCACATCTCCCTCCAAAAACAGGGTCCTGGTACTTACACTGAAAAAATGGACAGAGAATTTGAGACTCAAATATGTAAATTGCCTAGAGACAACTTGTACTGGCTAGTTTTGTGTTAACTTGACACAGCTGGAGTTATCATAGAGAAAGGAGCTTCAGTTGAAGAAATGCCTCTATGAGATCGAACTGTAAGGCATTTTCTCAATTAGTGATCAAGAGGGAAAGGCCCTTTGTGGGTGGGACCATCTCTGGGCTGGTAGTTTTGGGTTCTATAAGAGAGCAGGCTGAGCAAGCCAGGAAAGGCAAGCCAGTAAAGAACATCCCTCCATGGCCTCTGCATCAGCTCCTGCTTCCTGATCTGCTTCAGTTCCATCCTGACTTCCTTTGGTGATGAACAGCAGTGTGGAAGTGTAAGCTGAATAAACCCTTTCTTCCCCAACTTGTTTCTTGGTCATGATGTTTGTGCAGGAATAGAAACCCTGACTAAGACAGAACAGAATTTTGAAATAGCTACACTCAAAACTGGGAGATTAGCCGGGCATGGTGGCACACGCCTTTAATCCCAGCACTCAGGAAGCAGAGGCAGGCAGATTTCTGAGTTCGAGGCCAGCCTTGTCTACAAAGTGAGTTCCAGGACAGCCAGAGCTATACAGAGAAACCATGTCTTGAAAAACAAAAAACAAAAACAAAAAAATAAAAAAACAAAAACAAAAAAACAAAACCAAACAAACAAACAAACAAAAAAAAAAACCAAAAAACCTGGGAGATTAGACTATACAATTGTTTTCATATTATGGTATATTTTGATTAACTTCTATCCTGAAAGACAAAGTCATTACTGTGCCCATCCCCATACAAAAATAATCATTTGAGTTAGAATTTGGGAGTCCCCCCCACATTTCATGAGGGTGATTAGTGACATCCATTGCTTTAAGCCTACCTAGCATTGCAAAGATGACAACCTTAACATATTTGTTCCTTCAACTTATTTCAAAGTTTGATTTTAAGAAACAATGTCTCTGGAAGATTGCCTAAAAGATATAGAGTTCTGTTGCTTTTCATTCTGATTTGATCAAGGGATGAAGCAAATTACACTGTGAACATGGACCTTGGCTCAAGACTGAGGCTCTTTGACTAACTTGTCATTAGAGCTGTGTGCCTGAAGTTTTTGAGGAAGCCAGGAATAATCCAAGGACTGCATTTATTGCTGATGTGCCAATTCAAAGTGTTTGTCAAGTAATCACAAAGTCTTCCTAAGTACTGGAGAGTGAATTTTATCTTAATTATTCAAAATCTGGGACAAAGAGAAAACAAGAATAAAATAACTCTTTCCTAGCTGGGCAGTGGTGGTGCATACCTTTAATTCCAGCTTTTGGGAGGCAGAGGCAGGCGGGTTTCTGAGTTCAAAGCTAGCCTGGTCTACGAAGTGAGTTCCAGGGCAGCCAGGGTTACACAAACTGTCTCAAAAAAAACCAAAAATAGAAAAAAATGAAGAAATAAAACTCTTTCCTTAAAGAACAAATGAACTTGGGCTGGAGAGATGGCTCATCTGTTAACAGCACCGATTGTTCTTCCAGAGGTCCTGAGTTCAATTCTCAGCAACCACATGATGGTTAACAATCATCTCTAATGGGGTCCGATGCCCCCCTCTGGTAAGTCTGAAGACAGCTGCAGTATACTTACATACATTAAATTAATAAATAAATAAATAAATAAATATTTTTAAAAATGAACTTACTGTGGTAATATATAACAGAAAATGTCATCTAATGGCAGAAACTTAATTTTTAATTAAGACTTTATTTCATTCATTTTTGTGTAAATAAAATATTGTTCTTTTAGTCTCTTCTTACTTTTCCCATTGACTTTCTGCTTTTCTTTATGTGTGAGTGTGCATGTATGTGTGTGTGTGTGTGTGTGTGTGTGTGTGTGTGTGTGTATGTGCACGCATGTGTGTATGTGACAGGGTCTTCCATTGGGCTCATGCTCTTTGATTGGAGAAAGCTGGCTGCTGATGGAGAACCAGAAACTCTCCTGTCTCTGCTTCTCAAGGCTGGCATTACAAGTGCACACTACACTACGTAGCATTTTTCTACATTGGATCTGGGGACCCAAATCCAGGTGTTTGCAAAGCAAACTTAACTTTAAGCAGTTAGAAATTAACGTCAGAGCTTCTTGATTGCCTCTAAAATGTATACTTTACATTTGAATTCAACGGCTTGTGGTGAGCAAAACGAGCTAAATAATTACCTGAACTGATATCCCACAAAATATTGGCCAATTCTTCTACACTCTGGCAACATAAGGTACTGATCACCCTATTCCTGGGTTTGATAATACAATCTTCTCAATATATCTGACTTTTAACAACGATGAAGGAAGGGAGCAGAAAGGTAGGTCTATCACATGACCCACAGGGGCAAGCACAGCATTAAGGGCAAGAAAACACAGGTGGGTTAAATTCTCAGGCTCTGTGCATAACATTTTGCAGTCGTTTCTCATAAAGCTCAAATTTGATGATAAGATTATTAAGAATTTCCAGGTGGGAAAAGCAAAGTATTACACTCAATGGGTGCTTTCTTTGTGATGGAATTCTCTTGCTTGTGCCTGCATACTGTGTAGCCAACCCCACTTCAGGCCTCTGTCAGTATTCAGGCAGCCATTTGTTCTGGCTTCCTCCCTAAGGCAGCCTGAGATACATAGAAAGTATGCCTTCTACAAACTGGTTTTATCACACAGCACTGCTGCCCAGCCTTGCACAGTTGGACTGGGGATATCATTGATTTCCAGCATAGGAGACATTCACATACAGTTCAGTTTTTTCAGTTTTCTACATTCTAGTATCAGAGGCATCAGGAGCATTCTTACAAGACCTGTTAGCTGCTTGCTGATAGTGCAACTCAAGCTGGCCCATGACTCTATCTCCTCACCTATTTTGAATTCCAATGTAATGCCATCATGCTGAATGACTCTATCCTCCTTGTTGGAGGGAGATGTTTTTGTGTTGTTTTTCTTGATAAAATGAGGACCAAAATAGTAGATGACAACGCCATGCTCTGCAATCTGCCAGCCACCTATAAAAGCCATGTGTTCATTAAATTAATAAATTTGACCTAAATCTGTTTCCATACCTGTGTGATAAAATTTGGTCTAACGCTGCCTCTGTCTACGGGGAACATCAACCTAACCTAGCCTATAAATAAACTGAAACTTGATTTAAGAGCATGTACTTGTAGTTGTTGGGTTTCTCTAGAGAACCAGAATTAGTAGAATAAATGTACACCATGGAAGGGGTCTGCTACACTGGCTCATACATTAGAGGCTGGGTAGTCTAGCAAGTAGCATTGTGCTCACTTGAGAGATTAAGAAACAGCTTCTTCTTCTTTTTTTTAAAATTAGATATTTTCTTAATTTATATTTCAAATGCTATCCCAAAAGTTCCCTCTACCCTCCCCCTGCCCTGCTCCCCTACCCACCCACTCCCACTTCTTGACCCTGGCATTCTCCTGTAGTGATGCATATAAAGTTTGTAATACAAGGGGCCTCTCTTCCCAATGATGGCCGACTACCATCATCTGCTACATATGCAGCTAGAGACACGAGCTCTGGGGGTTCTGGTTAGATCATATTGTTGTTCCTCTTATAGTGTTGCAGACCCCTTCAGCTCCTGGGGCACTTTCTCTAGCTTCTCCATTGGGGCCCCTGAGTTCCATCATATAGATGACTGTGAACATCCACTTTTGTATTTGCCAGGCACTGGCATAGCCTCATACAAGACAGTTATATCAGGGTCCCTTCAGCAAACTCTTGCTGGCATATGCAATAGTGTCTGGATTTGGTGACTCACTATGGGATGGATCCCCAGATGGGGTAGTCTCTGAACTGTACATCCTTTTGTTTTAGCTCCAAACTTTGTCTCTGTAACTCCTTTCATGGGTACTTTGTTCCCTATTCTAAGGAGGAATGAAGCTTCTCTCATGAAGCTAAATGTCTTAGGAATCCCAGTGTGATGCTGAAGTCCTGACATCTTCCTAGAGCCCTTCTGCTCTTCAGTCCATGGAAAGCTGAAGAAACTAGGTTTTGATATCAGGGAAGTACGGCAGCAGCCATGGCAGAAGCAACAGCAGCAGTAGCAGCAGAACAGCAGCAGCAGCAGAACAAACACACACAGCAGCCAGAAGCAAACACAGTTTTTGTCAATGGACCTGCCTAGTCTAGGTGTGGGTCTCTGCCCCTGGAAGTGCTTTTTCTGATAGGAATCAATCTTAGTTGATTCCAGAGGCAGTCAAGTTGACAGTCACGACTTACCATTCTCAATTCTGTAACAAGTGGCTGAATCGCAACCAGTTATAGTCCATGTCCACACATGTTAAATATCTCATTATTTAACACCATGTCTGCATGTTATAAACCTGAACAAAGAAGCCAATTCAGAGACCTTTTCCTCTGTATTTATATCGTGCACATGAGGTGTATGTATGTGGACTGAGTTTAGAACTAAGCTGGGTCCAAAATGCTGCCTGAGTGTTGATCATTTTTAAGTTTAGCTTGAAGATTCAAGTAGTAATCTTGATTGTTTTCTGTCTCCTCCAATCATATCCAATAAAGCCACTCACTGCTGCTTTTCTTAAGGTCATAAGCAGTGTAGCTGTTCAGGCTCCAGAACTCTTGCTCTGTTTTTGCATCAGCTTTTCCACCTTGCTGCCATTTTCAATATCGCATTCCTCCCCAGAGACATGAAGTTGCCAGGATGGGTTGTGGGAATACCCAGGGGGACCCCCACCTTCACAGAGGACAAGGGGAGGGGGAAGGGGATGGATTGTGAGAGGAGGTGGCCAGGAGGAGGTAGTGAGTAGAATGTAAAGTAAGTAAAATTAAAAAATTAAACTAAATTCAAAAAACAATCTTTGTTACCTTTGGCAATAATGGGTCCACCTGAAAGCATAAACATCTCAAACAATCTATTCTGAGTGCTAAAAAAAAATGAGGAATAATGGTTTGCTTTATCTTAAACAGTCTTTTTTTCTTGCTGAAGCAAGACAAAAAGCAGTGATCTTTAAGGCTCTAATCTGTTGCCCAATCTCACATATCCAAAGGGATGTGAAATACCACAGGGAAGAATAAGCCCTCTGTTTCCATGGAGACCATGGCCTCCTAGTATCTCTTGAAGCCTGCTGACCATGCCTGGGCTGCCCTCTTTTTGGACCATGTCTTTTCAAACTGACAGTGTTAAGCTGGCACCAATATGGGTCCTAGACAGTGGGAATTGGTTTGGATCTGTGCTGTTCTTTTTTTTGTTTTCCTGTTCTAAGGTGCAGTATACCTTTGTTTAAATATATTGATGATAAGAAATACACCCACCCTGAAAGTCCTCATCTGGATAAACATAGTGTACACCAACAGGCAAGCTTTTATAACACTATGAAACAGTGGATAATAGCCTCACATATTTAAGGGTTCAAGGGAGAAGTTCCCTCTTGCCCCACTGATTAGCAGAAACTCATCCCAGCCAGGTTAGGTTGAATGGCACCAATGCAGTGCAATTTCCCATTGAGGCCCAATTACAGAAGCATCTGCCACCCACTGTTTCTGCTCCTTTTCTTGGGAGGCACAGTGCCTAGGCATCAGCACCTCAAGAATGTGTACTGTGATAGAGCATTCAGCACATATCATTCTCTGTTGTTGCTGATGCTGCATATGCACTTTATCTTTCCATCTGCCCATCTCCTCTTTGTAAAGAAACAAAACAAAGCAAAACATACGAACAGAGTTATTTTTAATCAGCAGCACACAAAGAGCTTCCAATGCTCAAGCTCACTGCCATGGAACAGCAAGTTCATTCAGAAATCCCCCTCACTAGGGAGCAGCGAGATGGCTCGGGAGGATCCTGAGATCAACCTGCTAGTTACAGGAGCTGGAGTTGGTGGAGCTGGAGTTGGTGAGGTGAGTTCTTGGCTCATCAAGAGACTTCGCCTCCTCAGTTTATAAAGGTGGAGAGTGATCAGGTATGACAAATGAAGTTAACTTTAGGCACTCTCTCTCTCTCTCTCTCTCTCTCTCTCTCTCTCTCTCTCTCTCTCTCACACACACACACACACACACACACACACACACACTTCCACACAAAAGCATGCTATCCAACACACACACAAAATAACATATATACATAAGAGAAAAAAAGAAAAGTAAATAAATTCCCCATCACCTAGGAACGATCATAAAAACGTATTTCATCTGAAATATAAAAGTATACATAAAAGTAGTAAATGACAGAACATAAATATATAAAGCAAGCCTCACTGCATGCTAACAAAATAAGAATAAAATTCATTGTTTGTCATGTAGTATTTATAATATTCTCAGAGACACTTGATATCATTATGATACAGGCATTTAAGACAGTGAGATATCATTTTACTTAATTCAAAAATTCTGTGAAATATTATCCTGAAAGAAAACAGCAGTGGAAGCCATGACTCTTTATTTTTAAGAATCTAATTAGATACTAGAATTAATTGCAGCCATGACTATCTCTAACATGTTTTCCTTGAAAATATATTTTATGGTGACAGCTATTGTGATATTATAAGATCCAAACTGCCTCCTCAGAGTAAAGACCTCAATACTAAAAATAATGGCCCACAGATGCCACTAGAAAAGCCCCAAATTACCCTTAGCTCATCTAAAACTTGATCCCCAGATGCTGTTCAGCCAAGTTCTAATATATGTTAACACTGCGTTTTTACCAATTAAATTCCTAATGAACAGTTATAAATAACCATAGCAGCAATATTTTGGGGCTAAGGTTATATAACATAATACTTGGTTAGAATTAAAAATTAATAGGCATCTCACCAGGCCTTGGTAGTACAGGCCAGGAATCTCAGCTACTCAAGAGTTTGAGGCAGGACATTGGCAAGTTCTAAGAGAGTCTAGACTACATAGCCAAGGCAACTCAGTGAGAAAATGTAAAATGTGCTGTGAAGAAATGGCTCAGGAGTGGGATACTTACCTGGCATGCACAATGCTCTAGGTTTAATTCTCCTTCCAATTAATTAATTAATTAATTAATATAAAGCAATCTGTTGGTGCTGGAGAGCTGGCTCTGCAGTTAAAAATCACTGGCTGCTCTTCAAGAGGACTCAGGTTAATTTCCCAGCACCTATATGGGGTTTCTAACAACTTTGTATAACTTCAACTCTAGTGGGTCCAACACCCTCTCACAGACATACATGCATGAAAAACAGCATTTCATATATATAACAAAGTACATCTCAGCTTAAATGGATTTTATGCAAGGCACTTCTCAAGTGGCTCACATTGGGCAAACCCCTTCATTAATATTGGTATGGTTTAAATAAGAAGTACCCTCCCCCAACAATAGCTGGTGAATTAAAGATTTTTTCCCAAGTGGTGACTCTATTTGGAGAGGTACTGGAAAATTAGCAGTTAGCATTTTGCTGAAGGCAGCAGGTCACTGCACGAACATATTTGAAGCTTTCATTTGGTCCCTAGACCTCTACATTTCGCTTTGCTTCTTGCATGCCATGAATTAAACTCTTGCCATCCTGATGCTGTAGGTCAGAATCAACATAGCCCATACATGGAAGCCTCAGTAACCATGAATTAACTAAATCCTTAAGGTGTCTATGTGAGGTATTTCTCTGCAGGAATCAATCTCATTAACATCATTATGTCAATATCGGTGTTTCTTCCAACTGTATGAAAGTCGAGTGCACATAAGTATATGGTATATATGAGACAAAAATAAAAATGATGAGGCTTATGGTTTACTTATTTGGGGTACTGTACTTTTAATCATTTTTTAAAAGTATATTCAATGGTTGATTCCTGAGAGATGGCTCAATGGTTAAGTGTGGGTACACCTCTTATGAGGGACTTGAATTTAGTTCCTAGAATACATGTGGGGTGGCTCATAGCTGCCTATAGGTCCAGTTCCAGAGGATCTGATGTCCACTCCTGATTTTCACAGATACTGACATTCACGTGTGCTTGTCCTCCCACATATACATATACAACTAAAAACAAAATAAATATTTAAAAAATGTATTTCTTATAATTAGGTATATAATACTATGTGTCTATAGGTATAAATAAAGTTACTGTAAAAGAGTGTTTTGTTTTGTCTTTCTTTTTTTATAGCAGAAACAGATGATAAATCTCCTGTTTCCTCCTACTTTGGCTGCATCAAGATGCTACACAGAGGGACTGACCTGCATCATTTAAGCTTTTATAAGGACACCTGAATGTTCACACAATGAAGTCACCTAATGGATTCTTTCTCACATACTATTGTTAAGCAATACATACCTGCAACTAATTTATTCCCTTCAGGTCAGCAGTGATCCATTTAAGGGAACCCAAAAAAACTGACATCTATTCTCTTTCTGACTCCCAAGACAGGATTAAAATATGAATTGCAATCTTCACATTATCTTCATGCATACATTCTCTCATTTCCTGTTGGTAAAAGCACATTTGAAAATTTAACTCATGTTTATGGTTCACCACCCTATAGCTTCATCTTAATTTGCGCTTGACATCTTACCAAGTTGCAGTTGAAAAGGCTGAGCAGAGCCCAGAAGCCAGAAGCCAGAGGACATCTGCCAAACCCAAAGAGAGAGCATCAATCTGGGAGTAAAGACAGTCCTGTTAAAGGTAGAATCAAAGAACCCACCCGGGGAGCAAATAACAGATTCTTTAGCACAAAATAGACTTGTGAGAAACTAATTGCTACAGATTTTATCATGCCCAAAATAAAGCATGGAGAAATATCATGAGCATACTGTAATGCATAAAATCTTGACACTCATGATAAAATACTCAAAATACACTCTGGGAGGGTGGAGCTTGCCTGTAATGTTAAATTCTGCAAATTATTCCAAACAGCTAGCCATATTTGTGGCATCACATTGAACTGGGTGTGAGAGGAAGAGAAGAAACAAAAATAGACATTGTTCTTCCTTTTAAAAGTAGAGCCCAGAAGGTGGATTTGGAGCCACAGAGACGCTGTGGGCGATGGTGGCCGAGAATCACATACAGGAGCTGCTGGAATAAAAATGGCTGAGACAAAAAAGAACCTGGGCCAAGTGGCCCCGTATTGAGACACGGGAACCAGAATCTCACAGCCTGCATCTCCCCAGCAAAGGTCATCTTTGGCAATTATCACAAATGACTGTTTATTGCTCCGGAGTTTGAAGGAGGCGGAGGAAAGACTGCATTCCACAAACTGTATCTCTGGAAAGGCCAGGTTGACACTGTAATTACCAGCCTTTCTCAGATCCTGCAGAGCTTTCTGAAGAATTATTTTTGCATAAACTCCTTGCTCATGGCAATTCCTGAACACATCAGTCCCCTTGCTATTATTTTCCTTGAATGAAAGACTCCTGCTGGGTTAAGAGTTTATTGTAAAGCTTGCTCAGCAGCTTCAGTATGGCTGTGCTCCCATAGAGCAAATCCACGCTGGGGAGATGGCTTGGTTGATAAGATGCTTGCCTTACAAGCAAAAGTACCTGAGTTTGATCCCCAGAACCTGTATGGAAAAGCTACGTGTGTGGTGACACAAGCTTGCAAGCTCAGTTTGGGGGAGGTAAAAAACGGGAGGAGCCTCTCTGAGGCTTGCTGGGTAGACAGTAGCCTATTTGATAAATTTCAGAACAGTGTAAAACTATGTTTCAAAGGAAAATAAAAGACGGATGGTATTAAGCCAATGATACCTGAGATTGTCCTCTGGACTAAACACACACACACACACACACACACACACACACACACACACACACAGAGTATGTCTAAAGTGGCTTTCCCTATCCTAGCTCAATTGTCCTCTGTTAGTCACACAGCATACAAAGCAATGGAGAATGCACTGAAAAAGTTGGGGGAGGAGACTCCACAGCTGCTTAATTTCAACCAGAAGGTTATGATGCCAACAGTGAGTCCTTTGATTATATTGATCAGAAAAAAAAAAAAAAAGAAAGAAAAGAAAAGAAAAGAAAAGAAAAGAAAAGAAAAGAAAAGAAACGGAGAGGAAAGTAAAACCCAGCCAGAGGATTTCAAAGAGAGCCTGGGGTTTGGAATGATAGCATCCCGTTCTGAGATGAGCATCAAGTGAAGTGATAGGCTGGTATCACTGGGCCATCGTTCATTAACATCACTCATCTAGTCAGAAGCTTCATGGATGTTTGTGCAGAAGATAAAGGGGAATATAAGGATTTGGGGAAATGGTGGAATTCTTCTGTGGTTTCAATAGGGAAAGCAGAATGCAGACTTGGTCTGTGTAAGACATCTGGTACAGTTTACTTTATACCTGGGAAGCCACTCCTGTCTCCTTCTCCTAAAAGTTCTGTATAGCCATATACTAAGAAGAAAAGGGCCAGTGGTTTGGAATGAACTAGACCCAGGAGTTTAGTTGGGGATATTTCTGTTTCAGAAGGTGTTGTAAAGGAAGTCAGTTCTAGTCTGAGACCCTACCCTTTTATTATATTTCTTTAGAGGTGTCATGGTGCCCAAGATGTTTCCTTTCTCTCTAGCCTGCATGAGAAAAGGACCTTGGGCACACAGTGTGGTGTTAACAGGCAGCTGCATGGTTTCACAGATTCCTGGTCCAAACCATTTACACAGAGAGAGACTCATGTGCACACATATACACAGATAAATAAACACAATGCCATGTATGAACACACATATGTGTGCTCATATACATAAACATACACACACACAAAGTTACACCCAAGCCTATATTAAAAAATAAGAACAACTGTTCATTGGTTGTGTAATATTGAGAACTGAACACGGGCCCTGGCACATGCTAGGCAGGTACTCTACCACTGAGCTACACCCTGGGTCTCACTCATTCTTCATATTGACTTTTTTCTTACACTCACAATTATTTGCTTCCAAGTGACCGTGTCTCTCATTTCCTGGTCTCATAGGCCTATCTGACTGGCCCACGGTAAATGACCCATAAAAATTTTAAACTACTGGATGAGTATGCACTATTATCTTTAGTCACTTTGTCATGGGAACTTCTGGGATAATGTAAAAGCAAATGATGCAGGTAAGTACACCATAGGTAAGTGCCACAAGCCATTGTTTCCCTGTTCATGATCTGACTCAACTGTTTACTTAGTGGAGCACAGCAAAGTTACATCCAAATTCTGTACACTGGCCTTGGTTATATGGCATGACTTCTCCTCCTCCTTCTTCTTCTTCTTCTTCTTCTTCTTCTTCTTCTTCTTCTTCTTCTTTTTCTTCTTCTTCTTCTTCTTCTTCTTCTTCTTCTTCTTCTTCTTCTTCTTCTTCTTCTTCTTCTTCTTCTTCTTCTTCCTTTTTTAAATAATGGTAGCATCACAATAGTACCCATAGTTAGACATCTGGAAGACTAGTTTACTGAAAGTTTTCTTCCCTCTTGACCATAATATAATACAAATGGTCTCAAACATGTGTTGTGATGTTTCAATAAGACATCTCTGCCATCAGATTTTTTTTTTAAACCACACATAGTAATTCATGGCAGGCTTTTCTAGTTTGTGGGCATGATTACAAACTTTATGCAAAAACAGTGGCAGGTTGCTACAGGTCGCAGAATTACACAGACAAGGCGTGAGCATGCCTTTCAGGCTGATGCTTGCTAGAGACTAAGAAGCAGGTGACAGCAAGAAGTCCAAAACTCTTCCCACGTCTCTGCCTCTCCAGCCACGATCCAATGAGCACTCAGCTCACACACTGCCTTATGAGGCTGACTTTGAAGGGGAAGCGGCACAATGGTCACCTTTTCTCTTTCTCACCATATTTTCCATACTCACTGGGAGATGTTATATATCATCATTCTTCAATGAAACTTGTGAAATGAGAGGAAGTTCTCCACTTGAGGCTTCTGTCAAATTGTGTCCAAGAATAAGCTGAGCTACAACCTCTCACACAGAAGATAAGATGAGGAATAAAGTCTCCTTGGTCTAGGCTGCTACAGAATGTCTGTCATTCTAAAGTACCCCTAATTTACTCCCTTTGTAAGCTAATAACTGTTTCAAGGGATTTACATATATGTCTATAATTCTGTCATTACAAACAGCTCCACTTATTTATTCTATTGTTATGCATATTAAACACTGTTGCAGCCTAAATGTTGACCTTTGCTCTGCATTCATACATTGAAACTTAACCTCCCATGGGCCAAGAATGTGCCCCTATTTGGAGACAGGCCCTTTAAAGCAGTGACTTTTTAAAAAGTTGGGTGAACTCTAACCTCATGCAGTGGGTAGTCTTAGAAGAAGAGGAGCTTCGGAGCAAGTGAGATAGCTCAAAAGGAAAAGCACTAACTGCCAAGTTGATTAACGCAAGTTCCATCCCTGGAACGCACCTGATGGACAGAGAGAACTGTGCTCTTATGCTGTACTCTGGCTTCCATATGCTCACCAGGCCATGCATGCACCTACCCTACCTCCCACAAATAAAGACATTTAAATATTTTAAGGAGATTAAGATACATATATTCAATGCCAGACAGTGGTGGCACATGCCTTCACTTCCAGCAATTGGGAGGCAGAGGCAGGAAGAACTCTGCGAGGCTGATCTAGGGCTACATGGAAAACTGTGTCTTTAGAAACAAACAAACAAACAAACAAACAAACAAACAAAAAAGACACACACGTTCCCAGAAGAAAGCCTTTGTGATAACAAAGAAAAATATGGACGGAGACAAGTCCAGGAAAACCAACCCTGCTGACACCTTGTACTTAGATTTCTAGGCTCAAGCACTCTAAGAACATAAGCATAATTAATATGTCAGCTTCATAAATGACTCTGAATACCCCGCTTTATCTCTTTAAACACCTAGGTATTGGTCAGTACCAGGCTGGTAAGCACGAATGGGCATCTAGCGTAATCCAAGAAGTATCTTGTAGTAATGGATAGGTAGGTCACTGGGAAAGGCTTACATCAAAGCTCAACTTTTTACAGACCTTGTTACTTCATATGGGGGCTGAAGCAGTATATGACTTAGATTGTGCCTTCAGAGTGAGAATTCATGTTTCAGAGCCACCTGCTAAGGAGCTGCCATTATGTTATTTTAGAGAATATTATATATGCATATGGTATATATTATTATACTTCATACACTAGTAATTGGAGGCTCACTTTCTAGATCTCATGACCAGTTATAGCCAATTAAATTTGTCTTTGCACCTGACTATGTTCTAGCCTTATTCTTGAAATGGTGAGATTTTACATTTAGATTCTAAACTGCAAAAAGCAAACTCATATAATATAAGTACATTTTATTGTATATTTTGGGCCACTGAATATATATTTCAGAAATCTCATAACACATTGGAAGCAGTGGTTGTTCGCAGCCTTCTGTGGGTCTTACTAAAGTAATCAAGAAGCAGCTCCACCAGCTAGATACTCTCAACTCTGGCGAGTATGACTTCTTATGTTTTATATTCCACATGACTCATTCATGGCTTCTGTTTCTGATTTATGTTCTTTCTCTGTCATGACCACAAAAGGCAGGGATTTTCGGCTCCTTTGTTTAATAATGTGTCTCATAAAAATCAAGAACAGCAACCGATTCATGGCAGAGCAATAAATTTTGTTGCACACATTAGAGAATTCAGTGTTACTCCACATGTGACATTGTCCTAAATCCAGTGGATGGTGATGTGAGAAATATACAGTCCCCAGCCTTGGAAAGGCTTGTTATGACTCAATGGGTAAAAGTAATGTCACCAACTTTGATAATCTGAATTCAATCCCTGGGACCTGCATGATAAAAAACCAGAATTGACTTTCTTATGTTTTCCTCTAATCTCCACTTATGATCATTTGTTTTTCCTAAAGAAAACCTACTGTGCAGAGTGAGAGGAAAGATCAAGAGTTTGATTCCAAATGATTTCCTAGATTCTCTGAGAAGAGAGAGATATAGGAGAAGAGTGAAGAAGAAATAGGGAAATATAACTCAGGAAACAAAAGGAAGAGGATCAAAAATAAATGAATGCATAGGAACTGTTGACTTGTTCACAAGCTGACTTGATCATGCCATTCAGGATTTTGTGCCTGGGGAATGGTGCTACCCAAAATAGGCAAGGTCTTCTTACACCAGTCAACAGCAACAATTTCTCCCAGATATGACAACAGGCCAACCCAAGGCAACATCACATTGAGACTCTTCACAGATATGTCTAGGATGTATGAAGGTGACATTCTAACCATCACAAATAATATTTACATCTTTATATCTTTCTTTTATTGCTTTTTATTTCATTTATTTCTTTATATCTCCAGATTCCAGTATGATGCTAGATTTAATGGATATGTCATCAGAGTTAGATAACCATTCCTTTAAAATCCAAGGTGTCCTTCACTAACTGTTCTCCATTTCTGATCTACTTAAATTGTTTTTTACCAAGGTTAAAATAGTAAAGGTTTTGGCATTTGAAAAGAGGAATGAGTAGAAAATTTAATGCTTAGCCTGAAAGGAGTAGTACAATTTTATTGCGGTCAATGCTCACTCTAGGGGCTACTTTTGCAAGTCTTTCCATTTTCCAGTTTAGTTGATTCTCTAAAGGCCTGGAGTTCAAGGACTGAAGAGTAGGCCAATGTTCTCTTTTTCCTTAGAGGTAACTCTTTCATTTTACCATCTCACCTCAAGCATTTGAGAAGATGCTAATCAAATAAGGAAATAGATACCTTATAATGCCGTTGCTATGGTAGTGAAAGAATGCTAATAATAGCTTTGGAAGGATGTGTGATGATGTGTTGTCCCTCACTCTCAACAATGTGGATGACTGACAAAAGAATCTTACCTTTGATTACAGTGAAAACTAGTAGCATAAATAAAAACAACAACAAAACACCAATGGTTACAAAAATCAAAATGATATAGTGCTAATAGTTCCAAATGTTTTATTGTATTTTATTTATTCTGGTACAGGTGTATTTGTGTGTGTGTGTGTGTGTGTGTGTGTGTGTGTGTGTGTGTGTGTAGGCACAAATGTGCTTCTAGTCTGAAGGGCAGAAGACAACTTGCTGGAGTGAGTTCTTGATTTCCACCATATGGATCATGAAGATAAAACACAGGATATCAAGCCTGACAGCAAGAAGTTTTGCCTGCTATTCCATCTTGCTGGCTCAATACTAACATTTTTTTTGGCATGGCATTGTCCTAAATTTTTAAAATATGTAATTTGAATGAACCATCCCAATAATCTTGTGTAAGCAGCAATTTTATTGGCATGATACAGATAACGGAATAGAGAACAGAAAAGCTAGGTAAGGCCATGCAGCAAATAACAAAGACTAAAACTAATAACAGTCAAAGGGGCCCTTCTTCTGCATACAGTGCATATGTAAACAAATAAAGGGAATATTAAAAGAAATGTAAGGATAATAGAAATTACAGATCATATAGAAATAGAATGCAGAACAGTGTATTTTTAGATGCTGACATTTTCCTGTGCTCTGACTTTGGAAATGTAAGCAGGATACATTAATGACGCTGACTTCAGCTAGCATTTTGATGTGTTGTTTATTGCATTCATTTAGATTATTTTTAAATTGCATTAAAATATTATTTATAGGTGCTAGAAAGATATCTCAGTGGATAAAAGCATGTGCTGCTCTTGCAGAGGGCCTGAGTTCAGGTCCCAAGCACACAATCAGGAAACTCACACCTACTGGAAACTTCAGCTCTAGGGGGATACAGTTTACATACACACACATGCGCACGTGCACTCACACACACATGCACTAAATAAATAAATAAATAAAGATATAAATAAATAAATTTAAAATATATTATGTAGAGATGTCAGTGAATTTTTTCATTTGCCTTTGGATTTATGCATAAAGCACCTGTATGCAGTCATAACTACATATAAGCAGACACAGCTGAAAGACATCAGACTACTCTATTAGGAAGAACACTCCAAGAAGATGATTCACTGCTGGGGATCAGATTCAGATACCATAAGCTGAAATGTCTGAAGCAAATATATCCTTGACAGAGGTTGACAGAAACATCCTATGACCTTTAAACCTCTAAGCCTCATCCATAGAAACCGCTGTTAGGGCTGTGGTAATAAAAGTGCACACATGCCCTGGAAAGGGATAACATTTGAAATGTAAATAAAGAAAATATCCAATAATTAAAAAAAAAAAAAAAAGCTCACATATGCAATGGTTTGTGGAGCTCAGATGACTTTTTGGTAGTCATTTCATTTTGAGGCAGAGTCTTTCTTGTTTCTGCTCTGTGTTCCCCAGGACACATGGTTTACAGGATTCAGGCTGATTCTCCTGTTACCACCTCCTATCTTGCCATAGCAGTTTTGGGATTACAGGGTTGTGCCAGAGAACCTGGCCTTTATGTGGGTTCTGAGAATCAAAATCTGGTTACTACATGTGCTCAGCAAGTGCTTTACTTGAATGAGATATCTTAAATCCAGATGTGTGTAGCCCTGTAGTCTCAGAACTCAGGAAGGTTAGGCTGGAGGAGTGGCACAAATTAGAGACCAGTCTAGACTACACAAAGAGATTCTAGCAACAAACAAAAATAAAAGAATATCTGAATTAATAAATGAGCAAATACATAAATGAAGGCATAATTAAAATAATGTGTTAAAAGTACTCATGGGGACTGGAGAGATGGCTTTGCAATTATGAGTACTTGCTGCCCTTGCAGAGACAAATTTACAGTCCCTGCACCCAAACAGCAGTTTTAAAACTGTCTGCAATGCCAGTTACCAGGAAGCTGATACCCTCTTCTGTTCTCTGTCCACAGCAGGCATGCACATGGCCCACATAAGAACAGGAAGGCAACACTCATCCACATAAAATAAAAACATTTTTAAAACGTAGATGGGATTTCCCATTCTGGTTAAAATCGAAGTTATAAGAGAGATACACGTATGCACTAATGAGTTAGCCTTCCACCACTGTCAGTAATAATTGAGCTAATAAACCCATCAAAAGAAGAGATTCATTTTGGCTCATAGTTCAATCCCAGGGGAGTTGTTTCTAGACTTGTTTTAAAAAATACATCTCAGCAGGAACTCTGTGCCCATTACATCTATGAACATCTTAGTCAGAATGCAAAAGAGAGAAAGGAATGGAAAGTTTCCCATCATGACTTTCAAGGCCATTATTTTGAATCTGAATCTGAAGACCTTCCATCAAGCCTGGCTTCATAAGGATCTACCATAATAGCACTAAGACAGGGCCAAGTTTTAGGGGGAAATCTCAAAGATCAAATGATAGTGTTATTTTAATAAGGAGAAATACTAAAATTGTCCATCTAATGCATATATATATATATATATATATATATATATATATATATATATATTGCACATAATGTATACAATGTATATGATGTATATAATATATATAACAACCTTTATGGTGTATATGCATGGACACATATATGAAAAAACAGAAGATTGAATAAGTAAATCAATTCATTCAACTGCTTTTTAAATTATTTTATTTTTATTAGGTTGATATTAAAAAAAATTCTATTGAAATAGAACCATCATTTAACATCTTCTTTTTTCTCTAGTAGAATAGAAATTGGCAGAGGTAGTATTTTATGCGAACATTTTTCCTTGGAAAAGTTTCATAGCCATGACAGTTTTCACAGTAAATGTGCTCTTTTTACATACACTATTTAAATTCCACTTTCCTGTTGAGATCTCAATTCCACCTTCTAACACAATTTTAAGAATCATTTTCTTTAGTCCTTCCTTTCTTATATATCATCTCTGCACCCTAGAATCAAACCCAGCACAAACCTCCTCCTACATATATGAACTGAATGGAGAGAATCAAAACGCAAGGCATTGTTCTCAGGGCTCTATCCATTAAGCAAAAATAAAAGGCGATGCACACATATTCACCCTTGAGCGCCATAACGTGAATCACTAAGCAATCCATGCCATGATGAGAAAGAAGCCAGGTAAGGAATGTCAGCCGTTGAGGAGACTCCTCAAACATACTAGGGGATGTGACAAAGGCAGAGAACAGGGAGGCCCCTTAGCTCGAAGACTCCACATTTGAATATCGTGGGAAGGGCTCTGCCAGGGAGATGTTTAAAATTCAGTATGGCATTTTAATTAAATTACAACTCCGAATTAGACATAAATCAACTTAGACCCACTTTGGCTTCATTTTTAGCACAAAGAGCCTATCATCTTTTAACATTTCATTCAAAGCTAATTAAATATGGATTTATGGCTCCAGGTACCTGGAAATACTGGGGAACATTCAGAACTTGCTGACCCACTGGGAAGGTAACTATTTTGAGGATCCTAACTGAATGTCAAATATTTGCTGCAGCATGCTGCTTCACGGAGCTAAATGTGTTTGCTGGGTGTGTAAACACATCTCATAAAACACTCATTGTTTCTTTCAATCCCTGGTAACAGTGTAAATTCACTACAAACTGAAAGTCTCTGTTTGCCGCCAACACGGTTTGGTTTCAACACAATGACTCCGGTTCTCCCACTTTGCAACCTTTGGCATTCCTGCTCCTTGAAATAGGAAAGTATGGTCATCGCTTCTTTAAACAGACTATTTTCCCCCTTCTGTCCCCAGCAGAACGGAGCTAAAAATGATTTTCAGTTCTGAGTATAGGTTAGTAAATACATTCTCGGGTAAGAGAGAAGTACACCCAGTAAAGATGTTGTTACCTTCTGCTAATTTGAAGACAAGCCATGTGGTTATACACACACACACACACACACACACACACACACACACACACACACATATATATATATATATATATATATATATATATATATATATATATAAAACACTGCATGATGCTTGCTTGTAATCCCAGTACAAAAGTGGTTAAGACAGGAGGATTCTGAGTTCGAGATTAGCTTAGTCTACAAAGTGAAATTCTCTCTTAACAAAACGACAAAGAAAGAAAGCGAAAAGGAAAGGTAGTTGGGAAAGATAAAGAGAAAAGGGGGAAGGAAAGAGAAAACGTTCTCCTGGAATCACAGGTCTAGGGATACAAAAGGAAACAAACTCTTTTCAACAGCAGCCATGGCTAGTAGGAAATGCAGAAGCCATATTTAGCTAAGAGCACTACTGTGTATCTTGGGAGAGAATAGCAGCTTTGATGTACTCAAAGAATGATCTATCTTGAAATAGACAGCCTGAGCAACCTTTCCGGCTTCCTCAGGTCTCCCTGTACTTTGAGGGACTATAGGAGGTCCATGAGCATAACATTTTTAGACAATTATAAATGACTAAAAACGCAATTTCAAAAATTTTTCAATGAAGTAGAATGACTTTTCACCCAGGACTCACATGAGGAGAGGAGAGGGTGGCATGAAACCATGGTTATAGTGCAAATAACAGCAAAGGCACGTGAGACACTTGGAAGAAATCTGGACTAGCACCAGGAAAAGGGCTTTCATAAAACTGCCCCTGCTCCAGTCAATCAGAAATATCTGATAGCAGTGACAGGTGGCTTTGAACTTGGCTCTCAAAGAAAGACCATTGTAATGCTGTGCTGATTACCCTCTGGTTTTTGTTTCACACTTACACAACTCATATTCCAAAAATATTTGTTTTGTTTCCTAGTCAAAAAAAATAAAATAAAATTCCCTTTTAGAACTCAGAGCATAGCTTGCCCTAGGGGGGAAAACGCATCATATGGTCTGCAATCTGTTGCTAAGGACTGAAATCTCCCCATTTAGTATGGGACACAGAAGCCCCTCTCTGAGTATTCACTCCCAATAGCCGTTTGGTCAACAGATGAATATCTTTCTACAGGACTAGGAGTTACAGGTCTTTAATCCTAGATACGTGGGAGGCTGAGGCAGAAGCATTGTGAATCCAGATTTTCCTGCACTAGAGTGAGTTCAGTGCTATTCTGAACAACTCCGTGAGACTCTCTCAAAATAAAAAGCATAAATAAGGTGTATTATATAGTTCAGGGTAGAGTACTTACCAAGCATGTTTAAGTTCTAGATTCAATCTCCAGTGTTTCAAATATACAAATATAAATTAGTACACATATATGTACTAGAACAAGCTTTCCTACAGGATTGAGATATAGTCAAACTGGCAGACATATTGGTGTTGCTTTCAAGCTCTCTGACTGAGATGGGGCACACACTGAGAACCTGACTGCTTCTCCTGTAGCCAATGGGATTCAATGCACTTCATCTTAAATTCTGGCCCCCGAACACCTTTATTGTTGATCATTTCCAAGCTAAAGTCAACCCATCCCATCCCCACCCCCCCACCCCACCCCCCGCCTAGGATGTCCCACATGCCTGTGTGGATGTATTGGCAAATAAAAACCCAGTATAGGGCCAAAAAGGAGAGGCTTGGCCACATTTAGACCAACATGGATTTCGAAAGGTAGGATCTCCAGTCATGTTAAGAAAACATCAACATTGCCTCCAGAGCCTGGAGAGGAAATAAGTTCTTCAGCTCACTGCTATAGAAACCTCTTCCTCTTTTTTGTTCCATAAGCAAAACGTTAGGTGTTCTTCATCTTCTCTGTCTACCGCACTGCACGACCACATGCAAATTCCTCAACTATCATCACAGACTGTGAGCCCCCACACTTCCAGAGAATTAGAGGAGGGCTGGAGCCAAACTGAAAGCAGTGTCCTCCCACTGAGCCCCACCCTGTAGGAACCATTAGTTTTCAAGATGAAGCCAGAAGATGCACTGGGGAGGAATGCCTCCATCTCCTCTCTCCCTGCTTTCTGGACCCCTCAGTTGGAAAAGCTGGTTCAAGCTTTTCTCTAAATAACAAGATTAGAGGAGCCACGGTTTGTCTGCCTGGATTCTCGGAAACTTTTTTTGGCTGTTGGCGAAGGCTCCATGAGTCATACAGTTCACAAGCAATTTTCACAAAGGGGAACACCTCTCTACGTGAAATGTGATTCTCCTCTGAAGACAGACTGTGTCAAAACAGGCTTGACTCATCCCTTGCTGTGAGCCTTCAATGCTTCCTACTGCAGGCCGCACTGAGGACTGGCTTTTAGCTGTGAGCCTTCAGGAAAGCAAGCCTGTTAAAAATCAACAAGCCAAAGCTCCTTGGGCTTCTCGCTCAGTAAACCAATTACTACCTACCCTATTGGTACACATATATGTGTACTAATTTACATTTGTACATTTGGAACACTGGAGATTGAATCTAGGGCCTTAAACATGCTTGGTAAGTACTCTACCCTGAACTATATAATAAACCTTCCTTATGCTTTTTATTTTGAGACAAGAGTCTCACTGACTATGCCCAGGATTGTGTCACAGGAAGCCTCACCTGATTTGGGTGTTTAGAGAGTGAAGTACTTAGCTGAGTTAAAAGGAGAGCCAAGATGAATGGGAGGGGAAGGGAGATATAAAAAGAGGGGGTAGGCAGGAGAAGAGGGGAATAAAAGGAGGAAAGAAAAGAAATAAAAATAGGAAAGGGGAAAAGTTGGTAAAGGAACGGAACTTTACTCCAGCATGGGAACTCATGTAATAAACAAGCTATTGAATAAGTAAGCTAGGGAGGCAGAAGAAACAGGGAGATCCCTGGGGCTGACCAGCCAGCCTGCCTAGTCTACTTTGGCAAGTTCTGATCCAAGTAGAGACTCATGAAAACAAGTTCGTAACGTCTGAGACATTACATCCAAGTTTGTATTCTGGCATCCACTCTCACAGACTACATGTGCATGCATACACATACCACCACCATCCCAAAAGAAAGAGCCCAGAAAAGGAACTAGGACTGAGAAAAAAAGGAGAAAGAGGAGGAAGGGGAAAAAGATGGAAGAGCAGAGGAAAAAAAGACTAGTTTGGCTTGCACCATGACAAAACTGTGGTAAGAGTAAGGCTGTGGGTGGGATATTGTTTTATGGTTCTGATCCTCGAAGATGACCATTTTTAGCAACACATTGCTAACTGGCCTTATTTAATATGTGATTATCTACAATCATTAGTTTGCCTCTTGTCAAATACACAGAGGAGTAAAAGCATTTGTACTCTTGCTTCATGCTTAAAAAGTTCAGGTCTTCCAACTAAACATCAGCCTCCTCTTCTTTCTTGGACAGCCCCGACCATTCACTTTGTCCCAGGACTTATTTGAAACTGAAGCTGAGAGCCTTTTTCCAGAGAAAGAAGAGTCATATGCTGAGTGTCAGTCAGATGTGGTCAGGACTGGTTTGGGTTAGATGATTCAGCTGTTTTGTGTGTATGTGTGCATTTCTCAAGATGCTTTCTGAAACTCTTGTTGAAAAATATCTTGTGTGATCTTGTAACAAATTAAACAAAAGACAAGCCACCGAGGGCTGACTATTTGCAAAGTCTAAACCACAAAACCTCAGATTCCTGCTGACCTTCCTGGAGGAAGACGTGCCTGGAACATCAGTTAATTTGTAACTTTCACGAATTCCAGCTCACTCCGTTCATTCCTTTTGGGAGCTTAATGAGAGCTAGTGGGAGGGAGACTAGCCACATTTCTAATAACCCTACGGTTCACTGTACTAAATGTGTTTACAGGATTTAAGGCAAATGTCTCTTCTCGGTGGCCTGCATCCAGAGGTCTCAATTGTGTTCCTCCACATTCCTTTGACAGCTTCAGTTATCAATTAATTAAAGGATAGAAAGATGACCGTATTTATTTGTTTTAATGTTAGCAGCTAAGTAATCTCTTCCTATGTATTTGCTGTGAGAATTAACAACAGTGATTCACACATCTCGCCAAATGCTATTTTCTTTTCCAGCAGCAAACGCCCACATTTCTTCAGTTGCTTACTCACAGGGAAAACAATAAGAACCAGATCTGTTTTTTACCAACCAGGACTTCTTGCCAGGCCGTTCCCAGACTGCTTCATGCAAATGGAATTTCCAGTGCCCTGGCTTCCTCTCTGTTGTTCTGTTGTTGGTAGTGTTGCCACCAGGTGTTTTCCTCTGGACTAAAAAGGAAACACAAAGCTAGGCTTTCTCTGATCTCTTGGGAAGTTACCAATCCAAAGAACTGTGTATTTCCAGGGCAGGTCTGTGCAGCCCTGTGATGGCTGGTGTTCAGTTAACACCATGCCAAGCCAAAGAATGTACAATGTTCTCTCTCTCTCTCTCTCTCTCTCTCTCTCTCTCTCTCTCTCTCTCACACACACACACACACACACACACACACACACACACACACACACACATCCCACACATCTCCTTTCCGCACAATCCCTCCCTCTGTCCCTTCTTGTCATCACATCCCCTCCCAGCTGTCTGGGAAATGTTCTGCCCTGCAGAGGGATTGGTAAATTTGAATTTGCAGTTTCTCTAAGGGCTAGCAATGACAGCATTAATCTCTGGGTCTCCTGGAGGCTGTTTTGTTGTTATTGTTGCTGCTTTCCTTTGGAGAACTCCTGGGTCCTAAGGCTGGAGAGCTTAACACGCTCAGAGAACGAGCAGCACAGCATGTTTTGCCAAGAAACATGAGACATTTCCCATTTCCCAAGTCTGGCTCTATCCTCACCTTTAAGTCAATGTTCCTCTGTCCCTAGGCATCTGCACTTTTCAGCTCCTGCTGGTCTGATTCTTCAAGGACCCATGTGTCACATCAAGTGTCCTTCATACAGAGATAAACAAATGCCTCATTAATGCCACCCCTTATAAGCTAATGCATGGGATCTGAAAATGGACATGTTCAGTTACCCTCTCAGGATGTATCACATTAGCATAAAGCAGAAGAACACAAAGACAAAGACGGAGGAGGAGGAGGAGGAGGAGAAGAAGAAGAAGAAGAAGAAGAAGAAGAAGAAGAAGAAGAAGAAGAAGAAGAAGAAGAAGAAGAAGAAGAAGCGGCTCAAATAAGTACTGAAGAATTTCAGTTTACTTTTAAACAAACAAAAAAATCCCACAATTTTAGATATTTAATAATCTATGAGCAATTAAAGAAATAACATATTGAAAATGATGTACGTCCCTAAGAACACAAATACTATATTTTATATGTTTAATTCATATATAAAATTTAAATATATAGCATATATACAGATAATATAATACTTTATAATGCTATGAATTTGCCAGGAGAACTGCAAACAACTATTTTTATATAATTAAGAATGAAATCTAGTGTGAGCAACTAGCCCACTGAGTTAAGACACTTTCCACCAAGCCTGATGACCTGTGTTCAATTTCTGGTACACTCATGTGAAAAGGGAGAGCATTAACTTCTCTAAGTTGTCCTCTAACCTACCCTAGGACTCTACTATGGCATGTGTACACTCATATACAGACATATAAATAAGCAATTAAATAAAAAATAATAAAATAATGAACTCCAGTTCCTCAAATAATTTAAAAATACATATTGTTAGATATTACTGAGTACAGGAATAAATGAAGAATTTATAACATAAAACTAACACTCCATAGAAACTTCCTAACAAATCTGCAATCACTTATCTTCCCTTCAACTTAGTGTCAACTTTAGTTAAAATGTAGCCTTATGAGAAAGTTCATCTACTCTGTAAATTTTGTCCAACAAATTTACAGTTTAGAATGGAAACGCTGAGTCAGGTGTAGTTGTTCGGGCCAGAAATCCCATCAAATGGGAAGGGCAGGAGAACAGGGTGGTGGAGTTAAAGTGCATCCTCAGCTATGTGGCCAGTATGGGCCCAATCTGGACAATATGAGACCATATCTCAAAAAATTCAAAACAAACAAACAAATAAAAAAAAACAAGTAAAAGAAAGATGGAAGGAAGAAAGAGAGAAAAGGGAGAGACAGACAAGAGACAGAGACATAGAGAGACAGATAAAGGAAGGCTAGATGGAAGAGCAAAGGAAAGAAAATGTAACTGAGTATGACGTCTAAAATCTACTGTTATTACTCTACACCGTGCTCCAGTGCATCACATGCTCCCGAAGCCTCCAGAGGTGAGACTATTCTCTTCTATACAGCTTTTAGCATATGCTATAGACAATCCAGTCAAGAGCTGCAGAAGGAGTCACAAGAGTGACGATTTGTATACTGCTGTTCCTGTCTCCTGCCATTCTAGTCTTCTCTACAGAATCCCAAGTGTAAGCTGTAACAGGACTTGGTTGGAACACCTCCTTACATCCACAGGTAAGTTGATTTCAGCTAACTTTCTGGTACTGAACTTTGTATTACACTGAAGTTAAAATTTCCCAAACAACACTTACTTCCTGCCTTAGCTTTAAGGAAGATAATGATTGGTATGCAGATGTTACATTAGAGATCTAGCAAAGCATTTGGTCACACAGGATCAACGTCCAAACTGCTGCCTCTAAATGTCAGGTTATCTTGTACCTATATAGGCAGAGAAGAGCATATAATGGCACCATTGTACAAATGCACATTGGAAGGACAGTCACAAAGCCATTACGAGCTTTACCTTACAGTTGATAGAAGCTAAGAATTCGTGAAGTAAAACTGCTTAACTTTTGAATATGTTCTTTATTGGCCATATGTATTGAGCAATCCTGACAAACAGTGGTGTTCCCTAGCTGTAAGGTACAAGTGTCATTAAGCTAATCCCAAAGCAACAGCACATACGTGGTGGGAAAGATGCCTGAGGGGCTGGATTGGCATCCAGACTGAGAGTATGTGGCTCCGAGCTGTTAAATGACATTTCCTGGGAGACTTGAACAAATGTCTATTCACTCCAGAAAGGCCACTGGCAATAAAAAACAACCGCACTCAACTCTAGCTCAGTGAACCAATGAGCTTTTGAGTTACTTAAAGAAGTGTGCATAACAGAACGCCACATCACCGGGAAATCCAGCACAGCAGGAGTGCAGAATTACGAAGCTGCATCCCTGGAGCTTTGTTCCATATGAAGAATGATCCTTAAAGCTGTGGTTTTGGCTTAGGAGTGAGTTCATTAAGCGTACAGTGAGCGGGAGTAAAAGAATTAAATGGTAAGCAGAAGTAAGACAGTAGCGCATTGGATCAGATGCCTAAACCACCCAGCAGAAACAACTAGAGAAGGAGTCACCTGACAACCTGACCAATAAAGAGGATCCCAGACAGAACATCCGTCTGGTTGTCACTCCCAATCAACCATTTCCACCATGAGTGTTGTTGTATCATGGGATAAATAGTGGCTAAGCCTCTTGCTTTAGGAAGGTGCCTGGCTTATGGCTTACATCCCAGCTGCATGCTCTTCTATTCTGAATGTTATAGTATTTGTACCTTTAGCTCTTTTACTGGTCTCAGTTCCTTTACTCGGGCCACCAGGCCATCCAGTACCTGGGCAGAGGGCCTTGGAGAATACTCTAAGACAAACTTGCCTGGGGTTAAAGCGAAGGACAAGGCAACACAGTGAACTTACACAGTTTATTAAAACAATGTATAATACAAACTCCCTGAGCAACTTTCAGGCAACCCCACCAAAGCAACGCTGCTCCAGTTTTCTCATCCATTGCGAATCACCAACAAAATTTAGGGTACGGGCATTCTGAATATTCTACATTTCACGAGCTTCCATAGTTTCCCAGTTCTTATATCCTTCCTCCTTACTCCAGGAGGAAATGTTTCAATGCCTAAGATTTCTCTCCAAAGCACAGGAGTTTGTGTGTGACATATTTCTCCAATCTCTAATGTTTCTATGTGTCTGACTTTCTTCCCTTATAAAAATGGAGTAGTCATTTGCCTTATCAAAGCCCAGAGAAGTGCTGAAAGAAGCCAGTAAGATAATAGTTAGGAAATTACTTTTGAAAATGCCACCTAAGTACATTGCTGCCACCATCCATTTGTGAAATTGTAGATAGGAGCAATGCAGAACTTAAATGTCACTTTAGCGAGAGTCTCACCCTTGATATTGGCTCACCTAGGTAAGAGACCCCCACCTTAATATCTTGTCACCTACCACATCTAACTAAACCCTTTCATTCCTCACCTCACCCCACCCTCACCCCATCCTCAGATAATACCTGAACAACATGACCTACTTTCAACAAGTCCTTTAAAACTTGGTTATTGCTAAGTTCTCTCCTGTTGGTTATTCTCAGTCACCCCTCCCTCTTGGCTATGATTTCCTAATTTTCCTTGCATTTGAAGTTGAACACAGTCTTTCTCACCTATGGCAATATCCTCACTACCAATGCGTCATTAGTAGCAGGGATATTTAGAAATTCGTCATTCATATGGTAAGATAAACTCTGTATTCTAGAGTATATAAAAGGCACTTAGCTTTTGAGTATTTTCATTGTCTTAATTCTCTGAAGCGATCTTCATTGTCTTCAGTCTGAGTGAGATATGAAGAGCACACCAGGAAGCAACAATTGCTCCACAGTTTCTCCCTTTGTTCCTACCTCCAGGTTCCTGCCTTCAGCTGTGTTCCTAGATGATGGAGTGTGACCTGAGATCTGGAAGCAGAAGTAAACTCTTTCCTTTCCAAGTTACTTTTTCATCATGGTTTTCTACCAAAGCAATACCCTAACTGTGAAAGAAGGTAAAGGCTAGGTTGATAAGAAACAGGGCCAAGATTTCCTGCATCCTTGGAGACATTTTCTGGAGGTGAAAGCAGGCATGCTTACTACCCATCTGAAAAGATTTGGCATTCCTAATCTTTTGGTTGTATATTTTTTGGTACTATCAATGCTATTTCTGATATTACATGGTCCTCTTTTTGCAGGACACAGGAACCATTTTTTGAGGAGCCAGCATAGAAACAAATGATGATGTTAGGCATATGACATTGCAGGGAAGGATAAGCTATCCCTTCCCTCATAGCTTCTGTCAGTCACTGTGAAACAAAGACTTTGACTTACAAGATGGAATCCAGATGCGTCATAGCACTTAACACAAAGAAATTATATACAACTGGAAAAAAAAAGACATCGTGAGACGAGATCCATTTTTATCTTTACCCAGAGCCAGAGCTCCCTCATTCTAATTTGCAGGATTAAAGACAAGCAGTGAAAGTGTGCTTGCTTAAGAAGCTCTATCCACCTCTTTGTCTGAGAGCTCAGAAGCACACAGCACGGCAAACATGTCTCAGCCTGTGTAGTCTTACTATGGACACCTTCACTTGTCCCTGCTACAAATTCTACTGGTTTAATTTTTGTATTTCTATACTACGTTAATGTATATAGTTATGCATGCTAACCAAATGATTCCTTAAATATTAACAAAGCTGTAATTACTCATGCTTTTAAAGCATATATATGTTTAAGAATATATAAAATACGCAAGGTTATTGAAAGCCTTAAGTAGATACAGCGCCCTTTGTGGCAGCAAGAAGCAAAATCATATACCACATATGTCTAGCCCTACCTGAGAAATGGAGGGAAGAATTTAAACCTGATCCTCACTATTTGCTACTCAGGAGATTAAATCACAATAAAATCTTCTTATAAATTATACAAGTGGAAATATAACCTTTGGGTTTAAAAAAAAAAGACTATCAAAAGCTAATGTCACCTCATGGGTACAACAAATGTTATCGCAGCAAAGTGACTTCATGAAAACTCAGGGGCTTCCAGTGATGGAATAACGTTGGCTTAGAGTAATTAAAATAAATAGTGCTGTCTTTATGCTTTGCGGATTCAGTCAGTTAGTTAAATGGAATCCCTGCTGGGTTTGCTTCTTTAAGAATCTAGCTGATACACGTAAAGACAAGAAAGGTCATTTTTCCATAAGCAGTTTCATTGTTTTGACTTTAATCTGAAGCAAATTACCCTCCTTCCATAAAAGTGAAGAGGTTTAATAACACAGGGTACTTTTCAAAGTCAGAAATGTAATATTACAGCAACTGATTAAAATCACATTCAGCTCATGTATCTGTGTATTTGATTATAGGATGGCTTTTTTTTCAGTTTATATGCTCGTAAGAAAAGATAGCTGTGAACTTGTGATCAGCTAAGAAAACAGACTCAGGAGCCAGACAATTGTAAAGGTGAAATTTCCATGAACAGAAGACCTACCATACTGTTCTCTTCTGATTAAACAAACAAACAAACAAACAAACAAACCAACCAGTATTCACCATGATGGATTCATATAAGTACTCAGCAGCATGAGAAGTTAGAAGTGGACGGTAAACCCTCACGTCTTTGTAAGTCTACTGCCCAGTTGTTATTATACTGAACCAAACGCAACGTCTTTGTTTGATGATGTAGCCTTATCAGCATGAAGTCCCGGTGATGTCTCAGAGTATTCCTGGAACTGCAGGTATTCACTGTGGAAAATGAGACCTGTGAGTTCATGTCCAAGATGAGCTTCACAACTAAGTGCTGTGAACGAAGATTCACAGCTACATCCCCAGTCAACACAGTGCAGAGACCAACAACACAGTTTTACACAGTCAGGAATGTGGGAACTGGGCCAAGGAGACAGCTCAGTGAACAAAGGTGTTGCTTCCAAATCTGACTACTTGAGTTAAAATCTCTGGAATCCACAGACTAAAAGGAGAAAACTCACCCAGGCAAGTTGACCTCTAAGCTCTATAGACACACTGTAGCATGTGCAAACACACACACACACACTCACACTCACACTCACATAGTGAAGATTAAACTTCAGCCCATAAGCCCATATCTAAGCCATAGTTGTTGGTGAAGACAACTCCAGAAGTCAACTGTTGAGGGCTTCCTCAGCACCAGTCCAACTGGAAACCAAAGAGTTTAGGATGGAGTGGAAGGATAAAATGAAGGCTGCTGTCCTCTAGGGGTGACCTTTTCCAGAAGGGAATTGTATTCATCTAGGGGAGCCTGTGAATTCCTACTGTGTAAGCACAATCCTGAATAATAGGAAGGAACAAGTAAATAGGGACTGAGAATGTAGAAAATGGTCAGTGATAAATCGAACATCTGGCTAATTCACCTCAAGTAAATTGTATTGGAGCAGTCCTGTGGAGGGAGGTTGTACACATACATGTTTGTATGTATGCTTGCATGCAAGTGTACATGTGTGTGTTTGGATATGTATAATATATATATATATATATATATATATATATATATATATATATATATATATATATATAATATATACAACTACATATGTGTCCCTGAATATGTGTGCACTTGTAAGTATGTACGTATGCATGTATTTATGTGTACATGAATGTGTATGTATGTATGTATGTATGTATGTATGTATGTGTCTGAGTACATGAGTACACATACATGTATTTATGTATGCATATATAGGTACACATATGAATATGTGTGCATGTCTATATCTGTATATGTGTGCACATGGACATATAAATGTGTGTATATCTATATCCATATATGTGTGCATATGGGTGTATATATTTGTGCATATATATATATATATATATATATATATATATATATATATATGTATATACTATGCATTTATATATGAGTGTATATATATGTGTGTGTGAGTGTGTGTGTGTGTGTGTGTGTGTGTGTGTATTTTGTGTACCTGGGTCCAAATAAAAGGTCTTTGGGTATGATGTTAGCTCTGTTAATCAAAGAAACAATGCATCTAGAGTGGAAAATACACTGCAATTTGGAAAACAGAAGCATTTTGTTAAAATAAAACCAGATGGAATTAGGTTGTAAACTGTAACTTTATAAAAAAAA
Source organism: Mus minutoides (assembly GCA_902729485.2). Classification (NCBI taxonomy): domain Eukaryota; kingdom Metazoa; phylum Chordata; class Mammalia; order Rodentia; family Muridae; genus Mus; species Mus minutoides. The sequence goes on along the minus strand of LR749796.1, from coordinate 994,413 downwards.
AATTAACTGGAAATTAGCTTCCAATAAATACTTTCTACTCCAAAGCTTTTAGGTTTTATTATTGTGTGGCCTGGAACTCAGCACAACTCTTCAGCATGCTTGAGAATGACAATGGCAGACAGCTGCTGCTACAAAAGTAAACAGTAAATGTCACCATAGAGAGGACAGAGTGAAGTGACAGAAAATCCTGGATTTGGAGCTTGTGTTGAAAATTTTACCATGAAAAATACTAACTTGGACTGTCAAGTCTCATGGTGAGGATAGGGGTCAAAGATGACAGCAGACCAGTGTAAGACCCTAACTCAGAAAGGATGACCCTCTCCTGAACAATTATGTCTGCTGTTGATCTCTGGCCTCTACATGTGTGTGCATAAATCAACAAACAGACAGGCACATACACACACACACACACACACACACACACACACACACACAGTCAGACAGAGAGACACAAACACACACAGCGACAGACACACAAACACACACAGAGACAGACAGACACACACAGACAGAGAGACAGAGACAGACAGACAGACAGACAGACAGAACACTACTAAATTCCAACATTTTGATACACATATGCTATAATAGTCCACATGATATTCTTTGCTAACTAACATTGTGTCAAGCCTCCATTCTCAGAACCTTTGTAAATGAATCCATGCTTCTATAACCAAAACCACACATTTCCGAGTTTTCATTTCTTTTCAATTTTAAAAGAAATAACATACTGTTATTTGCTTTAGTTTATTTAATAGTCCAGGAGGAGTGAAAATGGAAGTCTGTTTCAAAATACGTTGATATCTTACATTCCACTGTGTACACAGTCACACAAATAAATTTTATTTATTGACAGGCAGTTTAGTAATAACATATATATCAGGTAAAGTTATGTTGTCAAGCTAATTTAGTAGCAATTTTATTAATACAGTTATCACTATTAGGATGACTAATCTTCTTGATTTTGATTTCAAAATTAGCAGAAGCATAATTCATACCTCAACTTTAGTTTTTACATTGAAACACTATCAGAGTTTAACTTGATACCTTGCATGAGTAGATGTGTTTTTTGGCAAACAATAGAAGCACTTACTTCACATTGGAAATGGGTATTTAAATTGCCTATCCCAGTGCTGAAGAGATGGCAGTGGTTATGAAAAACATCTGTTCCTCCAGTGGACCAACATTGGAGTCTCAGCACCCACATGGTGGCTCACAAACATCTGAAATTCCAGTTCTACAGGACTAGATTGTCCGCTCTCCACACCACCATTTCTTTTTGCTTGCTTGGTCACTGTTCACATGTGGTCATGGACATGCACGCAGAAAAAACAAAAATTAAAATTACCTATCTCATTAGGTGTATAAGAAGGAAATTATAAAAGGCTAAGTAAGATACATGATACCAAGTTTCAAAACATAAACAGTATTTTTTATAACACAAATAAGCACGTATTGTAACCAGGCTACAAAGAAATCATAGTTTTCCAGAGAATACATACTCTCCCTATTATAAAGAAAGATATTAGAAGTGGTGTTTATGTGTTATTTAGGTTTTACTCACGAATAAATAGCCCTGTTCTCTTAAAATTTAATTAGATCAAAATAAGAGAAGTTCAGCTAATAGGTAAAAAGACTATACAAAGTTTGGAACACATGTGGAAGGAAAACCTTACAATCCACTTCTTCAATGATCTATGGATAGAGAAAAGTTGACAAATGAGGATGGTTGGGCCAAGCATAGGGTAGTGGAGTTCTTTTCTCTTGTGTTAATATCAATTCACAGGTTTTACAAGTTGCAAATTAATAACAACAAAGCTGATAGTAATAAAACAATTACAGCAATGTAATAGAACAAGGGGTTTGGAAGATGGCACGATGCTTGAAATGTAGGACTGAGGATGAGAGTTTAACCTCCAGCACTATAGAAGAAGCAAGATATGCACTGGCTGGGCAGGTAGAGACTGGAGGATGAATGGAGTTCACTGGCTGGCCAGTCTAGTACAGTTAGGGAACCTCAGGTCCCAATGAGAAACCCTCTCTCAAAACAGAAAAATGGTGGAGCCCCATAGATGGTCTCTGACTTCCACACAGTATACAGTACACATGTACCCATATACAACATGCACGTGAGCGCATACACACACACACACACACACACACACACACACACACACACACACACTTCAAACCATTTATTTAATGACTGGTTCCATATGTTAGAATATCCTATTATGTGTGTTGGCAAATTTTATGCAGAAGTAGGGTGGTTTACAACACTTCTGGTCTAATGTGAAATAAACTGGTTTCCTTACAGAAGTCTAGAATGACTCCCTGACAGAGTTTTTCCTTAAAGAGGAAAGCCATATTGCTTGTGGGGTGAGTTAGGAGCTAAAGAGACATCTTAGGTCTCTGTAAGCCAACTTTCCAGCTGGATTAAGTACTCAACAATGCAGAGCAAAACCCAAATGTTATTGCAAATGAAATTCTATTTTAATTTCCCTTCCCTATGCTTCGAATGTCAACTTCGACAGCAATTTGGAAAACCCTGTCTCTTTGATGTTCCCCCATCCCACCCACCACAAGTCAGAGTGGGCTCATTTGTGAAGCTCTAAGGTTTGACATCTTCCAACATAATTTTAAGTCAAGTATGTTAAACATCGTTTCTGATAAGGGAAAGGCTGTTTTTCAACCCCATTGAATTCTGTATTTGTAATAAGGCATGGGATGCAGGGGGAAACGGCATGGAATACACGGAGTTTCTGAGATGTTCCTCATTCCAGCAGAAAGTGGGGTCTGTGGCTCTATGGGTGAGAAGGTGGATGCTTGATGTGAGTGAAGAACTCTCTGTCAGGAAGGTTCTTTGGTGTTGATAGAGACTGTGTATAACTCCTTATAGAACAATGAGGCAAACATCTGTCATCTGTCAGAGCTTTTCTATTAGGGTTCAGATTCCATAAAGTCCTCTTTGATCAGAACACCACAATAGTTCTGACTTAGTAATGGCTGCTCAGAAATTGGCAGAGCTAAGGAACAGAACGAAGAGCATAGAAGAAAGAGGAGGATGGATCAGGTCTGAGATGTTCTTCATGCATTCTCCATGTATTCTGTCCACCTACTGACAGGTAGCCTTCAAGCTGAGACCTTTTTGGGATTGATATGTGCTTTAAGGCCTGGTGGGGCTTTTCAGGGGATGCTGGAAAAACCAGGAGCTCTGAGATCCTGCTGTAACCTGCCCAGGGCCCTTTGTTCCTTCAGATCTTGGCTAGTTAAAACAGGTAAGCCCTTGGATCTGCAAGTTTAATCTCGTCCTTCACAGCGTGACTCAGTTCACGAGTGCATGACCTTCTGTTGAAAATGGTTTTTGGCTTACAGAAGTGATGACAGGAAGGGCTCCCGCTTCTCCTGGCTTTCATCTAAGGAACTTTAGGTACTCTCCCTGATATCATTAGCTCTGTAACTAACTTGGCCTTTATGATTTAATCAGCAAAGTGCAATCAACCTAGAATGATTTGAATCTTAATGACTCGTTCAGGGCCACATGATGGTTATTGACAAACCAAGAAGAACTTAAGAATATCAAAGATCAAGCCGGGTGTGGTAGCACATGCTTGTAAGCCCAGGCCTCTAGAAACTAGGATAGACATCCTGAGAACTTTCTGGATCTACAGGTTTCCCTCACCTCGGTGCTAGAGTTACATATAGATTAATGGGACACAATAAAGTGTCCAAAGATAAATCTGTGGGATACAGTCAATAACTTGATAGTAAACTATCAAGAATGTCTAAGGAGAAAAAACAGACATTCAATAAGTAATATAGAAAAAGTGAATATACACACACTAAAGAATACCATCAGATCATGATCCCAGTCCACATACAATTAGTCCACCCCCAAAAAACAGATTAAATACTTAAACACAGCACCCCAAACTGCAAACCTATGGAAGAGAACATGGGGAGATATTTACACTACTTGATCACAGCAATGAGTATTTGGCCATGATACCAGAAGTAGTGGGAGCAAGTAAAAACATACAAAGTAAAAATGAATAAATAAATAAAATTTAAAAAGCAAGGAACCAGGAAGACAACTAACAGAAATAAAAAAAAAACCATTAATCAAATATTTGGGAGTTGCTATCTAAAATATTTTAAAAGCTCCTATTACTACACACAAACAAAAAAAGAAGACAAAAATACAGTAATTTAATTTTAAAATAAAACTAATATCTGCATATTGCTCTAAATATATATATATATATATATATATATATATATATATATATATATATAGAAATAGGTATAGCTTTTCAAATCTACTTCTTTTAAGTAGGGCTCAAGAACAGTGACCTTAAGGAAAATGAAATTAAAAAATAAGTGCTTTATGCCATTTGGGAAAATATAAATTGGAACAACCATTATGAAAGGCAGTATGGAGATTCCTAAAGAATGTCTTAAAATAGAAATCCATATAATTCAGAAATCTCCCCTTTTATATATATTCTGTAATTATTAAATCACTATTTCCTGTATCTACTTCTTCTATACCTTATTCAGGCAAACAAATAACTATCCATGGATAAGAGAGTGAAGGAATGGAATACTACTCATTCTCAAAAGGAAGGAATTATTTGCAACATCATAGATAAATATGGAGGAATTTTTTCCCAGTGAAATAAACTTAGCATAGAAACACAAACAAACAGAACAGTGTACGATTCCACTTATATGCAGACCCAGACATAGTTGACTTCGTAGAAGCTAGAAGGAGAATAGAGTTTGTTAGCATTTAAATTGGAGGGAAGGATGCACAGATGTGCATCAAAGAATACAACACTCCGGTTACACAAAGTAATATCTGAAGATCTACCATGAGGTGACTTGTCTACTGCTAACAATAACACACAAAATTCACAATTCCAAGAGTATATATTATGCTTACCCTCTTATAATAACAACAAACCAATAATAAATAGGTGAGAAGAAACCTCAGAGTGTAACCAAAGCATTCTTAACCTTCACAGTGGCCACTGTTTTATGAGTGTATATTTAACTCCCAATTTACCCAATGTATGCATTTTTATCTATACAATATTTTGCACATATACCCTCCTCAGTAGCATGGAATTTTGAATAAAAGAGAATGAGGGCAGTGGGAAAGAAATCTAGTGAGACTATCCCAACCCTTCCTGTGTGGACAATTATGGAACCTTTCTTTAAATCTCCATTTATCAATGATAGTTGAAAATCAAAAGCATAAATGAGGTGACAAGATTCTTAGTGTTCTTATTGGCACTCAGTTTTCCTTTGCCCTAATAGGAATGATAAACATTAACATTGTTATTGATGTCTTCAAATGGATATTTTCCAGATGAATAAACTTCAAACAATATTCCACAATACTCATTTTCAGCAGAAGCAAAGAGGCAGGTAAGTTGAAAGGAGCGTTTGCTTGAGGAATTTTTAAAAAGAACATCTCCAAACACCAAGTAGCCATGAGGGAATCCATGAACAAGAGCACTGAACCAGTCGGATACACTGCACCCTGTAGTTCCAATCAAGGGTTACATGAGCTGCAATTTTATGTTACTTACAAAAACATAATCCCAAGATTGCGAGTAAATATTTCATAACTTTCTATCTTGCTTTATCTCAGAACCCTTCCATGTTATGTATATGTTAATTGATAATGATAAAATTAAGATTTATTTAGAGTCATAAACTTCATAAACATGATAGCATCTTATCTATAATAATGAGGAAAAGGAAGGTTGCTCTTTTATGTTTCTTTCTATGACTGATTTGTATTTCAGACTGCTTGAATGGCAAGTCCTCACTGAAGCACTGCTTCCTCAGAGACTTGTCAGTAAAGAGCTACTCTATCCTGAAGGACTTCCAGAACATGCCACTTTGACATACTTATTGAGAACAAGCTGTGCTGTTTCCCCCCTCCTCAATTACTGAAAATAAAGTATAGGGTTGCTTTTTTAATACAGAAATTTACATTTATAAAAGAAATTTTCAGTAATAGAGACACTTGTACTAAAAAATAAAATAAAAAAGAGCTGATCTGAGACAACTGTCACCATGGAAAGCCACTCATTGCTTCCCACAGCCCTTCACCCTCTCTTTCCCAGGACATGCATGTCCCACTCCCCAGAAGCCACAGACCCCTATTACTCTGAGCATATATTCATGTCTTCATCACCTAACTCCTTCTTCTACTCTCATATATTTAGACATCACCGTGAAATTACACATAACTAACATTGTTCTCTGTTACTCTCTCCAATGTTTATTTAACTCTCAGACCAGCCACAAAAATCAAGAATGGTAGAGGAAAACTTCCTTTCCCTCCAGAATTCAAGGTGACCACTATATACAACTCCACTGTGGGGATGTTTTCTAGTTGAGGAAGCACTTGGTCTCACATTGTCTCTTCCTGTCTATCTATCATTTCAGTTTAAAGTTCACAAGGAAAGATGCTCTGGGAACAAAGGAGAGTCGCAGCTGGTGTTTCAAGACAATAGATGAACCAATGCCATGAGCATAAACATACTTCAGAAGTCTGTTGGGAGCCTTCGTTTAATGTTGGATAAATCCATTATTCCTAGTCCTGGAGCAGAGGGTTATGAACTTGATTCTTCCTTTAAAAACAGCAGCTTCATTTGACCCCAGCTTTTCTCAGCAGTGTGCCCCATAGACATGTGAATCCAGATGTTCGCACTGGAGTCGCGGAATGCTAAGCCCATTACAAGTTCCATGGCAGTGCTTGCCGAAATTGGCAATTATGAAGTCTAAAACACAAACTTACAAGTAAACATTTTCCATCAAATGCACTCTATTAGCCTCCTTCATTAAAGTCATTTTTTTCAATTTTAATAATGCCATTATGATCAACTGTCATTTACTCTGAGGCTGTTTACAATGCTTATAAAATGCCCAAAGCCTCGTCTAATAATGCATTAGCACTTCACCAGCTGGAGTCTTGTTGACAGCCACCAATTAACAGGGATGTCTCCAGTAAACCGCAGCTCTGCCTGTCTTCACATGGTGCACGTGGAAATGGCCGTCTCAAGCTTCATGTAAACAGGAAACACCACATTACAGGTGTAACTTTATTGGCATATTACATTTTACAAATAAAGAAAGCCCAGGGGTTTGAGGAATATTTATTTACTAGTAAAACAAAGGAAAACGCATGGATGCTGGATGCTTGAAAGGCATGATTACCTCTACTTATCTGGATAAGGAAAGTAATGAGAAAGTGGAGGTGGAAATTCCCACACCTCATTTCCTGGAGGGCCAAGGTCCCTGACTTGACATTTCTCTTATCCTTGATTTCTAAATGGTTACTTCCTTTCATTAACAGCTTAGTGCTTTTGGATGAAGGTCAGAAGATGAATCAAGGTTTTGAGAGCTGAGATAGATATCTGTAAACAATAAAGGAGCCTTTGAATCCACACCAGGCCTTGGGGCTCTGCACCCGTGCACTGGGAAGATGCTTTGGCACATAGATGCTCTTTCTGTGATCATGCATTCTGCTCTAGCATACCGGTACAGCATCAGTATGCCTGTAGCATGATTTTCCTGCTAACAGTGCTAAAGCTTTTGAAGACATGGTTCAGTGATTCGTAGCACTTGCTGCTCTTGTAGAGGATCCAGGTTTGGTTCTAGGCACCCACATGCCTGCTGAGCACAACCATGTGTAACGCTGGTTCCAGAAAATCTGATACCATCTTCTGACCTCTGTGGGCAGCTGTACACATGTGGTGCACATATACACAAGCAGGCACACAGGCACACACACACACACACACACACACACACACACAATAATAATAATAATAATAATAATAATAATAATAATATAACAAAGATCTCAAAGGAAGAAAGGCTCCTATCATCATCTTTCTTTCCCAACAAGATCAGCCTGTGTAATTCATTTAGCCAGGTCTGACTCCTCTGCTTCAGGACTTACAATGAGAAAGGGGAGATTGTGGCTGCAGTGAGAACACTGGGTAAAGGATGAAGACACAGGGGTCCTTAGTGTGGCTCACTCATCTGGTTTCAGTAAGCTTCACATTCCTGAACTGTAAGATAGAAATAATGACCTTTTCCTGATCAGACTTAAATTAGGAGAAGAAATGCAAAAATGTAATTAAAAGTGCTTTGAAAAATCTTAGACCATTAAATATGTATATTGCTACCATTTTCTAGTCTCAAATTATTCAATAAGCCCACTTACATATTTTTCCTTTTCTCTTTCTTTTTGTGCATATATGTATATGTTTATGCAGATTGTCTCTGTCTTTCTCTTCTCTCTCTCTCTCTCTCTCTCTCTCTCTCTCTCTCTCTCTCTCTGTGTGTGTACATATTGAGATCAGAGTTTCTATTCAAGGGTCCAATATCACTCTCTACTTTATCTTTTGAGATAGTGTCTCTCATCAAACACAAGGTTTGGCTCACCAATTAGCTTGGCCAGCTGGCCTTGTAGGCTTTGGAGATCTGACTGTCTTTAACCACCTAGCATTGGTGTCACAGACCTGCATGACCATGGTATACTCTTACACTAGTACTGGAGATGAAAAGTAAAATCAAGTCCTCTTTGCTAATGTGACAAGCACTTCATTGACTATGCTATTCTCCAGCATATATATATATATATATATATATATATATATATATATATATATATACTGCTGGTGGTATCTTGCAGTGCACCTGAATTCTATTACAAGGGTGAGTACTAGCAAGCAGATACTCTCCTGCTCCAAACAGAAAGCTTCCACATAACTATTTGCTTTATTTTTAACTCTTTCTCATAGAGCTGGTCCGTAAGATTTCCTGGCAGTTTGGCTCAACTGTAGTATTTTCTGATGTACAACTGATATATTTTCTGACATCGGGAACTGTATTTTTACAGGATTCTTCATCCATAAAATTAGGTGGTTAGACTAGATCATCTCTGAGGGATTTACCAGCTCAAACCTGGTATGATTCTATCATTTTGTGGTTTGGCTCTGATTTTTTCAATAATGTTTTGCTCAATATGGATTATCTAGCATCCTTATGTGATTTGTCACAAGAACAGAGCATTCCATAGAATTCAAACCCTGCTCAATGTAAAGATTTATTTACTCTAGAGACAACTGACAATGCTTCTTTAAGCCAAATAGGTTTTACAAATGTTAAGGAAAAATAAATAGCTCAGTATAGCAAAAAAAAAAAAAAAAAAAAAAAAAAAAAAAAAAAAAAAAAAAAAAAAAAAAAAAAAAAAAAAAAAAAAAAAAAAAAAAAAAAAAAAAAAAAAAAAAAAAAAAAAAAAAAAAAAAAAAAAAAAAAAAAAAAAAAAAAAAAAAAAAGCCCAAAGTAAAGTAAGTCTTACTGCTACTTCCTTTCAGAATATAGAAATCTTATTTATAGTGGATTTCAATTCTGGGAGAACAGTAACAATTGCAATTACATATGTAATAAACACACACACACACATTCAGTACAGTAAAGTATATTCTGTTAGAAGGGAAGATATGTGACTTATAAGATGTGTTAGTAAAGGTTCATGGCAAGGTACGTATGATGAAGCAAAGGTCCTTCTCCCTCCACTCACTCTGAGTAAAGTCCTAAGGAGCTTCCGAAACACCTGCAGAATGATTCCATGGCCCTCTAACTACCAGCTGCATTCACTTGTCATGTGTCTGAAGGAGAGATCTTATTAGCCAATTCCAACAAAAGTGACCTTTACGATGACATTCAGAATTGCAACAATACAGGAGAGAGAAGGCAAAATAATGCTGATAAGGCTCGAGGATTTCTCACCTCCAAAATCAGGTGGAATGTCAGCTGTTCATGATGTTAGATGTTGGGAGTGACTCTTGGTACAGCAATAAAGGATTGATATAAAAGAAACGTGCTGTGGATTATTTATTAACCAATCTACTGTTGAAAGCCATTTGAATTATTCTACCTTCTTCCTGGTGATGCCAAATGCACTCAGATGAACAGCTCTGAACACATATATAGCCCTCTCCAGGGACAGATTTCCAAAGAGAATGTGCAATATCAAATGCTGAACAAATTTACTAGGATTGGATTGAATTATTTTTCCTGTTCTTTTCCTAGAAGCTGCATATTTTATAGTTCCAACTTAAAGAAGTAGAAACAAGTATTTCTTTGTGTATTTATTGCAGTCAGATAAATGTCCCCAGTGATGTCTATGTCATAATCCCACGAATGTATGACTAGTTTATATTGCATAGCAAAAGGACCTTTGTAGATAGAAGTGAGTTGGGAAGTTGAAAAAAAAAAGAATGCTGGTTTTCCATCGCTGTAAGGTAATACCTGTGAACCCTAACAAAAAACTGAAAAGGTTTTTTTGACCTCATGGATTCAATCCTTGAGTCCTTGGTCCTGTTACTTTGGGGCAGTGGTAAGAAATGGCACCTTGGTAGGTAGGGCATGTTAGAGGAAAGCTGCTTACCCCATGAAGTCAAGGAAGCTGAAAGGGGACAGGCAGAAGCTTGGGCAATAGTGTATTGAAGAGTTATGCTCCCAGTGATTTCACGTCTTTTCTGTAGGACTTACCTCCTAAAATTTCCACCACTTTCTAAGCAACCATCTCGTGGTCTTTTGGTGGACACATAAGGTCTGAACCACATCATGATATGACTGAATTATTCATTATCTGAACAGACAAAATATCATCACAAGAATCTGTAAATGCTCATTGGTAAGAATGAGTAGGAGGTCACAGATTGGCAATATGTGAACCCAAGCCATTGTTGCTGGCTTTGAGGATGGAGGAAGGAGCCAGAAGCCAGGGAATGTGTGCCCTTCACAATTTCTAGAAAACAAAGAAAGGCCTTTCTCATAGAAGTCTAAAAACAAAGCCTGTAGCCCACTCCCATATTAATTTTGGCTTAGTGCGACCCATGGCAGGTTCATCGCTTCTGAAACTATCTTGCAGTAGATTCCTTGTAGTTTGAAGCTACAAAAGGTAAGTCATTACACAGAAAATGAGTATGTTCACTTCACATCGTAAAACATTTTCACTTTCAATTTTAGTATGTAAAAGAGATATAGTTCAGCAAATGATTGCCCAATGTGACAACTGTGACATTACTGAGTACTTTTCCTCCTTTGGCCCCTACATCTCTTTCTGTCTTGTGCCCAAACCCATTATCTCCCATGCACACCTTACTTACAATAATCTTTTTGTGACCTTATTAATTTTTTGACATACTCTGTTGCCTCTCGGAGGTTGTTTTTACGTCTAAAACTTATTTTAAGTAAATGGCTGCTGGGACTAAAACCAAACAAATCCTAACATCGTATCTTATAAAACTGCCTCCCAGAAAAGAAGAAAAATAAGCAGCTTAGAAACCCCTGCATCCCATTCCTCAATGCATCCACATTACATGCATTGTTTTATACATAAGCAGAGCCTGTGCCACCCTCCAGGATTACCCCGCAGTCAAGGGGAAGAAGCAAGAAGATAATGTGACCATGACCCAGAGCAAGCTTGCACTAAGACCTGCAGCCATCCCAAAGGTTGCTTTCAGGAAACTGAAAATACATGCTTTAAAAGGCAGCATGGTGTCTAACCAGGAAAGCACAGGGGGCTCTTTGGTTGAAATTTCAGTATTCTTTCTTTAACGTGGATGTACAGTGGGGGGAGAAAGAGAGCAACAAAAGACCCTGTGTGCCATTATGAGAGATTCATCATGAAGCAATTTCTATTTAGTTTGCATATTTTTGAGGTTGCATAAACATGGAAGTAAAGTCTAGGCGGAATTGCCTCCAGATTGACACAGTACACTCAAGGAAAAGATACATAAATTTCTTTTTTATAAAACCCAATGTCACCTGACTTTACTCACTTATGTAGCTAACTCATGATGTAGCTCGGTGCTTAGATATTTTCCTAGTATGCGCAAGGTCCTTCATCTCAACCCTTGAAAAAGTATATAAAGCTAAAAAATTAACTATAGGAGCTGGAGAGATGGCCAAGTAGTTAGGAGCAGTTGCTGCTCTTGTAGAAGAACCACATGTGGTTACCATGTCAGGTAGCTTCCTCACAACCACCTGTAACTCTAACTCCAGGTGATTCTCACTTCTACTATCTATGGGAACCTATACTGCATGCATACACACACACACAGCTTAAAATAATAAAATAATTTCTTTTTAAATTGAGCTTAAGCAAGGCAGAACAGTGGAAAAGAGGATGCTAACTGGTGATTGAGCTAATATGGCCAATCTCTCTCTCTCTCTCTCTCTCTCTCTCTCTCTCTCTCTCTCTCTCTCTCTCTGTGTGTGTGTGTGTGTGTGTGTGTGTACACACTTCTATCTATCTATAGCTATATAGCTATATATCTATTTTTAAGGTTAGAAGATACTCAGAGTTCAGAAAGAAGAGGAAAAGAGGGAGGCTGATAAATGAAATAGAAAAACAGAGCTAGATGAGAGTAATAAGTTCTAGTATTCTGCAACCCACAGGATGACTGTAGTTTATAACAAACTCTTCTTTTTGAAGACTTAGAAGAGTCAAAGTCTAAGGTCTCAAGTATAGAGACATGATAAGGCCTAGGAAATTCTAATTACCCTGATTCATCAGTATGCACTCCCTATGGGTATGGTACTATCATGAGTTCCATGAGAATGAACAATTATGTTGTGTCAGTTAAAAAGCACAGTCAATACAGAAGAAAAGCCGATAAGACTATCTCATGCCTCCATGAACAGGGAAAGTATGGGTTATGACAGAATCCTTCTGGGAAACCCTGAAGCTCATGCCAGGGATTCAAATGTATAGTTCCAAAGGTCAGACAACTTCATAACACAAACTCGGAGATGAGGCTTCTTACTGGCCTATTATGTTTTCATTGAGATGGGCAAATATGGAGCATTCATTCATTATTTAACTTATGGTATGGCTGCTTGCTTTCAGAAATTCAAGCTTATTCATTACTAACTGGGAAGGTATCTTTTTGTTTTAAAGATTTATGTCAGCATCCAGCTTAAAGGGATCAACTGCTTGATTTAAATCAGCAAGAGAACTCTGAGTATTGAAGTCCATCCACAGCCTTAAATTTCTTATTGATTTCTAAATAACTACTTTCTAAAAAAGACTTTCTTGGCAATCCTTCTATGACCAAGCCTATATTTTTCTTAAGAACTTCAGAATGACCTCTGTTTAATAGTATTATCAGTTCAACTTTAATTATGCTATTAGTGGTAAATATTAGCTAATAGACTTTGGGGTGAATAATTGATCAATAAGATGACTATGCACTGTTGATTTATATGAACAAGCTAATGGATTTGATATAATGAAGCTTTCCTGAAATCAATTCTTTCTAACCTAATGTTAAGATCTCTAACAAACTCTCATTGCAACACAACTGTTGTATTTTCATTTTTTATCTTTTCACTAAATCTTAGTCTCATTTCAATAGCTTATGTAAAAGGAGTTAATTTCCATTTTACTGCCACTAATCTGTCAAAATATGATAAAGAAGTTAAAATTAGGGTTTGCAGTTTAGACTGTTTTGTTACTTGGGCTTGTTTTTTAATTGGGATATTACTTAAGAGAGGCTATATTTTATTTTATTCTTCCAGTAAGTAGAAGTGTTACAATCTAGAATTGTAAATATTTTAAGCAGATTTATGAAAGTCTAATTTGCATCCCATAAAATTCATCCATTTTAATGACACAATTCAATTTTTATTTTTAAACAAATCTTCAAAGTGATGAAGTCATCACCACAGTCCAATGTTGGAATTGCAAAAGCATCCTCTCACCAGTTTGCAGTCATTCCTTATTTGCACGCCTCCTGTCCTGTCATGACATGTGACAAAGAAACTACTTTCCATCTCAGTAGATTTGACTTTCCTTAACTATGTGATGTAAAAATGAATCACATGACATGTTTCATTTTGACTGATAATTTTACTTAGCATAATATTTTCAAGCTTTATTCATGCTATGGCATGAATTAGCAGTTCTTTCTTTATTGCTGAATAATACCCCACTGTATGCATCTGGGCCATTTAATCTATCCAATTTTCAGTTAAGAGACACTTAGATATTTATACTTAACTATTATTAGAAAACTTTCTATGTACATTTGCCAGCAGTCTTTGTAGGAATGCATAGTTTGATTTCTCTTGGGTAGATTCTTTGGGTTTTAATAGTAAGGTTGACAATATATTTGTATTTATCTTTAAGTGAACAATCTCTTTACCAATGGGAATATAAATCATACCAAATGGCTTTCCGAAGCAGCAGTACAGTTCTTATTCCCAATGGTAATGCATAGAGGGCTTACATTTTGCAGCATACTCATCATCAACATTTGCTATGGTCTGCCTTCTTATTTATCATCATTCTCACAGTTGTGTCATGTCAAATAACATTCCATGTCACTCCCCTAAGGACTAATGGTGCTTAGCATGTTGACATCTGCTTGCTAATACCCACATATCCCCTCTGGAAGAGTACATACCCAATGGATTCATGGAGGAATAGATGCTTATTGCTTTAGCCTACTCTTGTATGTTCCTGATAGTGTGAATGCATTTGATTCATCTTAGCAAACATTCACTGTTCATGATGTGTCAAGCTACCTGCTCTGTATCATTAAATGGGCCTTGTGAACAAGAACTCCTGGAAAGAAGCAATATGACGCCGGTGACCAAACGGATGATTAGAAAGAACTTCAGTGCTGTGGAGAAACTAGAATGTTAGAGATCTCGAAACTACTCAACTTACCTTGGGCTTGCTCTAGTCCATAGAACAGCCATTCCATTCCCACCACTGTGTAAAACTAACATCCCGTGAGAAATATACAAAAAAATTTTTTTTGGAATTTATTATCTTAGAAGACTACTAATTTTCCACCAACCGAAAACTAAGAATGCCATCAGCATCTTGGACCTACATAAGATCGTTCCCTGTCTAGCTGTAACCTTGTCCCCACTCCCCAGATGTACCCATGAACATATTTTTTAATTGCCTTGATTTATAACTTCCTTCGGTGTGTAAAGCTATAAAACTTTATGAAACTGCTTCTAAGTTGGAAAGCCGATTGAGGTATTGTAAGTCTGTCTTCTCCAGCCATGCTTACTCACAATGGCTTCAGAGCAAACTCTGCTTTGTTTTGTTGTTTCTTTTCAAATGGGAGGTAGGTTTTCGTGTCAACAGAATCGTCTATGCACAATGTATTGAATTACTTGCTTGTCACCTACCAGAAAAATAAAATAAAATTAGAATTACAACACTCTTAATGTCTTGAGTATGTCATGAAAATAAGCACAGTACATGTAGGAGACAACTTGCAGGACTCAGTGCATCTTCTTCTTTACCTACTGTGCTATATATAAATCCCTTACTTTGAGGAAGGTCTGAAAAAGGAATGCTTCCATTTTATAACATTTTAGTTACGGTCATTCATTATTTATGCCATAATATGGGGGAAGGATCCCAGTATCTTGTACATGTTAAACACACAGTCTCCCACTAATTTACATTGTCAAGCCTTTCTATGATGTGGATGTTGTGGACATAACTGAGGTCTTTAAGCTTGGTACAAGATAGTCTTAGCCACTGAAACATCTCTGTAATCATAAAATGAGTGCATTTTATTGTAAGGTGCAACACTCATAAATCTGACTGCTTCATCAGATAATAGATACTTTAGCAGTTTGAAGGTCAAAAATAGCCCTTCTATTTTGATAGAACAGAAACATCAAAGGACATCCTAGAATGGTACCATGGGCACACTTGAGATTTTTAGTATATAAGATGCACAGGAAGTAAGGCTACAAGTTCAAAGAAAGTATATGAGACATCTTCTTTAAAAAAGAAAGGAAGGAAGGAAGGAAGGAAGGAAGGAAGGAAGGAAGGAAGGAAGAAAGAATGAAAGAAACAAAGAAAGAAAGAGGAAGGGAAAGGAAAAAGGAAAGGAAAGGAAAGGAAGAGAAAAGAAAAGAAAAGAAAAGAAAAGAAAAGAAAAGAAAAGAAAAGAAAAGAAAAGAAAAGAAAAGAAAAGAAAAGAGGCTTGACAATGTAAATTAGTGGGAGACTGTGTGTTTAACATGTACAAGATACTGGGATCCTTCCCCCACATTATGGCATAAATAATGAATGACCATAACTAAAATGTTATAAAATGGAAGCATTCCTTTTTCAGACCTTCCTCAAAGTAAGGGATTTATATATAGCACAGTAGGTAAAGAAGAAGATGCACCTATTGGATCTCAGTAAATATTATCAACTTGGCTGGATCTAGAATCATCTAAGAGACAAACTTCTAGACATATTCATAAAGGAGATTTGGGTTTTTGTTAATTGAGGAGAAAAAAAAAAAACACTTCAAATGAGCAGTATCATCCCATGCGCTGGGGTTCTAGACTGAACAAGAGAGAAATAAAGAGACAGAGACCAAACCCAGACACTATTGCATATGCCAGCAAGATTTTGCTGACAAGACCCTGATATAGCTATCTCTTGTGAGGCTATGCCAGTGCCTGGCAAATACAGAAGTGGATGCTCACAGTCATCTATTGGATGGAACACAGGGCCCCTAAAGAAGGAGTTAGAGAAAGTAACCAAGGAACTAAAGGGGTTGGCAACCCTATAGGAGGGTCAACAATATGATCTAACCAGTACCCCCACAGAACTGTGTCTCTAGTTGTATATGTAGCAGAGGATGGCCTAGTCAGCCATCAATGGGAGGAGAGGCCCTTGGTCTTATGAAGATCATATGCCCCAGTACAGGGGAATGTCAGGGCCAGGAAGCAGGAGTGGGTGGGTTAGGGAGCAGGGCTGGGGAAGGGTATAGGGGACTTACGGGATAACATTTGAAATGTAAATGAAGAAAATATTTAATGAAAAATGGAAAAAAGAGGCAGAGACACATAAATAAACAGAGACAGAGGGACAGAGACAAAGACAGAGAGAACTAGCATTCACCCTTTTTTGTTTCCTGACTGTGTAGTGTGGCCAGGCTCCATGGCTTCCTCATCAAAACAAAGACCCTTAAAGTATGGACTAAAGTGAACTCCTTTTCTACATTACGTTTGACAGAGCTTGTTGCCACAGCAATGAAAAATATGATACAAGCTATCAGGCCATGTGCAGATAAACTACATTTTTTGTCTTATTTTTTTCTCCTATTCATCTTAACAAAGAGTAGAATAAACTTTATCTTGATTTTAAAAGACTGAGTCAAGAGCAGGAAGTAATTTGGCGTAGAGAAGACTCTACAACTCCGGGGCTTGGCCAAGCAGGGAGTGTGAGTGGAAGGTAGCTCACACAAGACAGGGAAAGACACAAAGACTTTGACTGTGGAGAGCTAGTAGGATCTTTGGTCTCATTAGGAGATATTTTAAACCAGGCTTCTGATTAAGAAAGGAGATTTCTGCTAAAATGTAGACATCAAGTAGTATGTCAGAGAGTCAGAAAGACCTTGAATATTTTCATGATCCAAATGTTAACATTTACTTAAGCCACTAATGAAAGTTAAAAATTTAAGTTAAAATTCAAACCTTATGCATTCTCTGGAGCCTTATCTTACACATTTCACTACTTTGAAAGCAAAACTTTTTTAGCCCTTTGGATATTTTCTAGAATATTAAAGGAGGGACCAGCCAGGTGTGGTGGCGCACGCCTTTAATCCCAGCACTTGGGAGGCAGAGGCAGGCGGATTTCTGAGTTCGAGGCCAGCTTGGTCTACAAAGTGAGTTCCAGGACAGCCAGAGCTATACAGAGAAACCCTGTCTCAAAGAAAAAAATAAATTAATTAATTAAAACAAATAAAGGAGGGACCTGCTTGTAAAAGGGATGTGTCAAGACAGGAGACTTACTTCAGAGCTATTATTTTGGAGTTAAATGCCCACATTTGGAAACTATAGAAATATTAGATATACTCATTTATGTCTTTTCCTGTTATCGGATACTTAATGGAACATAGGAGAATATTAATTGCTGGGGAGATGGCTCATTGGGTAAGAGAGCTTGCTGTATAAGTAAGAGGACTTAATTCCAAAGTCCAGTGTCCATGAATAAAACCCTGCTTGGCTGCACATGCCTCTAACTCCACTGTTAGGGCATAAGTGAACAATAATAGACAGACCCTGAGAGGGAGTGAACTGAAATAAGCTTTCATGTCAATGAGATACTTTGTTAAAAATAATAAGGTAGATAGAGAGTGATATCTTCTCTAATCTCTGCTTGCATTCGTAGAGGTACACACACACACACACAAACACACACACACACACACACACAAATGTGCATATGCCACACTCATATCCCACACACACAGCAAAAGCAAAATTTATAAACTATGCAAAAGCAATTAGTGCTTCCCTCACTTGTACCATTTAGGAATTTATCGGGTCTTGGGGCTGTCACTTAGCTTATCAACCGAAGAGTTTGCTCTCTCTTGCCAAGAGCAGAGCCTTAAAAATTCTTCCCATCAGCACTGTAGGAATTTGTCAAGTACCCTCTAACAAGCCCTAGAGAAAAAAAAGGAAACAAATTAAAAAATCAGAGACTAGCGATCTAAGTCATGGACTATGAAAACCGTTTCAGCCGGGAAACCATTCACATATAAAATCTACCCTTGTCCCTTTTCCCATGGCAACATCTCTTTCTGTGGGCTGTTGTTGTAATGTTACATTGCCCTATCCAGCTACTTGCCCTTTGAAACACCTAGGTGAAGGGCATAGAAGATGGCTATTTCATTAAAACACTTGCTATACAAACATGAAGACCTGAGTTTGATCCTCCAGAACTCTTTCAAACAGCTCAGCTATGTGGTATGCACAGTGATTCTGGCTCTGGGAAAGTGGAGACAGGAGAATTCCCATGGCTTGGTTCGAAGCCAGTCTAGCTGAATCAACAAGATCCAGGTTCAATGATGGACTCTGTTTCAAAAGGTAAAACAGTGTGGTGGTTTGAATGAAAATGGCCTTCATAGGCTCAAAGGAAATGGCACCATTAGGAGGTATGTCCTTTTGGGAGGAAATGTGTCAGTGGGGGTAGGCTCTGAGGTTTCAGATGCTCAAGCCAGGCTGGGTGATTGATTATCTCTTCCTGTTTCCTCATGGATCCTGACAGAGAACCCTCAGCTATGAGGTCTTCAGTGCTATGGCTACCTTCATGCCACCATGCTTCCCACCATGCATCATTGAGGTAAACCTTCTGGGAAGTGCTTTCTGGGAGCACAAAGAAGCTGTGTTCCAGAGAGAGCAAAGGTTGTACCTCATGCTGCAGCTGTACTTTGTAATATGTAAGAGTCTCCCAGGTGGTACTGGTTTTGAAGGCATGAAGGCATCATGAAGAACACTGAGGCTTGGCACTGTGAGAAGCCATGAAAGGTCACTGGTAAAGGTGCATCCTCAGTTCTAGTTGACAGCCCAGGACTAGAGGGGTCATGCAAAGGAGTTAAGGCTTGGCACCATGAAGAGAGCCTGTGACAGACCATTGGTGAAGTCTAGTGGCAGAGGTAGACCCCAGTTTAATGGAGATGCCAGTAGCACGGGATGATCACCAAGAACAGCAACCTGGGTGGATCAACCTGAGCTTAGCGTGCTACAGAAGGCAGAGCTGGAAAAGTGATGCCATCCTGAGGAGGTGTCCAAGATATTTGAGTTGCCAGAGCCATGGGATATCTGCTGAGAAAAGGAGTGGTACCAACCCAGGAGAAAGAAGTTTGTTGCAGTCGACAAAGTTGAAAAAGGAGTTGAAGATCTGAAGATTTCTTTGACATCAGACATGGAGATGCAGAGTTTGGAGTTTGCCCACCTGGTTTCCTGTCTTGCTTTGGGGATTATTTCAAGTGATTAGATGAATCTCAGTAGAGACTTTGAACTTTGGACTTTTAACATTGTTGAGACTGCTATAGACTATGGGGACTTTGAATGTTGGACTAAATGTATTTTGCATTATGCTATGTTTAGGTATCGTCCACCACAGACTCATGTTTGAACAAGCCTATGGGGGCAAGGGAATGGATTGTCATAGTTTGAATATTCTTGGCCAAGGGAGTGGCTCTATTTAGAGTTGTGGCCCTGTTTGAGTAGGTTTGGCCTATTTGGAGTAGGCATGGCACTGTGGGTGTGGGCTTTAAGGACTTCATCTTAGCTGCTAGCAGCCTTCAGATGAAAATGTAGAACTCTCAGCTCCTCCTCCACCATGCTTGCCTGGATGCTATCATGCTCCCACCTTGATGAAAATGGACTGAGCCTCTGAACCTGTAAGCCAGCCCCAATTAAATGTTGTTCTTATAAGAGTTGCCTTGGCCATGGTGTCTGTTCACAGCAGTAAAACCTAACTAAGACACCCATTAATACAAAACTTTTCATTTCAGCCCTATACAGATTTTTAGGACAAGGACAAAAAGAAAACACATTCTTGGTCAATATATCAAAAGAATGCTCTCGAGACTGTTTTACTAATATTCTTCTCCTCTGAAACTTCTTGAGCAGGGCTCCCAGAGTTCACATCATCCATAGCACTGCCTTCCATGCTCCTAGTAGTATGGCCAATTAAAGCTTTCTTAAAGTGTTCAATTGCTTTCCTAGTCAAAACTCACAAAGTCTTTCACATTCCTCCAATAGACATCATGGTCGGGCCTGTCATAGTACTACCTCACTCCTTTGTACCAACTTCTGCCCTGGTCACTGTTCCTTTTGCTGTGGAGATTCAACATGAGCACTACAACTTTTATAAAGGAAAGCATTTAATTGGGGGCTTGCATACAGTTTCAGAGGCTTAATACATTATCATCATCATGAGGGTGAGCATACAGCAGGCATGGGTCTGGAGAAGTAGTTGAAAGCTGCATCCTGACCTCAGGCACAGCCTTCCATGGGCTTTTGAAATCTCAAAGCCCATCTCTAGAGACAAACTTCCTCCAAAAAGGCCACACCTCCTAATCCTTTTAATCCTATCAAAGAGTTCCACTCAAATAGGGGATTCAAATATAAGCCTATGGGGTGACCATTCTTACTCAAACCACCAAAGAACTCAACTCAATCCTGCTTAAATTCCACTTGTGCTACAAAGCACACATCTTCACTTTGCTTTAACAAGTGAACCAAGCCTGGAAAGCTTATTAGACTACAGATGTTCTCCTATAGCAGGGTCTTTTTCAGCTGAAGGTGATCACAGCATGTAAACCTCAAACATGCCACTTTGGCATATTTATTATTTAGAGCTAAGCAAAGTTAAGAACCACTAGGAATAGGAAAAGTTCTTTATCTGAATCAAGTGCATGAAATTAGATAGATAGATAGATAGATAGATAGATAGATAGATAGATAGATAGATAGATAGATATCTCTTTTTGTAAAGAAAGTTTGTAGTTTAAAGGGAATTTTCCAATAATATAGGAATCTGCACATGGAAAGCAGCTAGCTACCCTGAGACAGATTTTACCATCTGGGTTACATCATCTGAATACAAATCCAAATCTTATTGGCCATACATTCTTACCCTTCTCCTTCCCAAGACATCCCACTTATCATCCCCTAGAAGTTCTAAACTCTTATTCCCTTCATTAACTGGGGGGGTGGGGGGTGGGTGTGGGGTGGGTGTGACATGTCCCAATCAACTGGCTTTTCCAGGAACTCT
Source organism: Mus minutoides (assembly GCA_902729485.2). Classification (NCBI taxonomy): domain Eukaryota; kingdom Metazoa; phylum Chordata; class Mammalia; order Rodentia; family Muridae; genus Mus; species Mus minutoides. The sequence goes on along the minus strand of LR749796.1, from coordinate 972,767 downwards.
TATATTTTGTGTTGCCACTGTTTATATTTCAAAACTGAAATAATTTTTCTCCTAAAATGTACCTTATGGTGATTTAATCCTCAAGCCTGCCACATAATTTAGGATGTTAAAAGGAAGCTTTTTTTTTTCTTTTACCTCTCAGAAAATCTGTCCTTGAGTCATGTTACAGCTGAATTCCGGGTGCAGGTCTGGGTACAATAAGATGTAGGATGAGGAAGGTACTTATGTGATTGCCTTCTTCCTATGAAATAAGTCATTCATAAGGGACAGTGATAGATAGTCTTCAGCAAATGAGAGTCAAGAGGAGGGGTTGAAGTGGCTGGAGAAGAGAATTCAGTAGAACTTGGGACACAGTCAGTGGAAAATATAAACGTTTCTACCCATCTCCTTTGTTCTTGAGCTACCTCTTTCAAAGCAAAACAGGTAAGTAAACTGTAAATTCAGCAAACACCATAAGCAGTCACATACAAGCCAGAAAGCAGCATAGATTCAAGTCATCATGGCTCTGTGGTATCACTAGGTAAGATTTTTGTTTCTAATAAATACATCAAAATGGCACACATTTCTTCCAGTTAAAAATAAATAATTTTAATATATATATTTTTAATCCCAAACAATCAGACAGGTAGTTCAAACAGTCATGTTGTTTTTGCTCTGTCTTACTCACTGTTCCATTGCCATGAAGAGACACTATGACCATGGCAACTCTATATAAGAAAGCATTTTTGAGGCTTATTTTTAGTTGCAGACATTTAGTCCTTTATTATCATGGTAGGAAATAAGGTGGCACACAGGCAGACATGGTGTTGGAAAAGTAGCTAAGAGCTATATTCTGATCCACCAGCCAAGACAGAGACTCGAGACTTGGCATGGGTTTTTGAACCCTTAAAACTCTCCCCATCTTGTGGCATTCTTTCTCCAACAAAGCCACACTTTCTAATCTTTCAAATAGTTCATTTGATTGGTAACTAAGCATTCAAATATTTTGAGTCTATGGGGCTGTTCTTATTGAAACCAATACATGACTATGATTTGATGCAACGCAGGGATGCCCTCAAGCCCGGGTCATCAATGTCTAGATAACTAATTCAAGATGGTGAACTAGAGATAATCCTTTAACTAGTTGTTTTGTCTCTTAAGGAATTGCATTCATTAATTGTTATCTATTGGTATATCTTAGTGCAGAATGTATTTTAACACCTTCTACTTCAGATAAACAAGCTTGGGTCCCCAAACTTCCCTAGCCTTTACTGGCTGTGACCATTCTAAGTCCAGATTTCTGTTAACAGTTCAGGTCATTGGTTATGAGCAAGATAACTTTGAACAGTTGTATGACTATTTTGAAGGACTTTGTTGGCATAGAAATGGGAAATAACAGATACTAGATAGTTGGAACTACAGAGGAATATTCCCTGTAGATGGGAAACTGAGGCTTTGCTGATATTACCATTACTTGCTGAGGGCTTTATCCAGGAGCCACACCATCAACTGATCACAGGAATCTGCTTATGGTGCCTGGGACCTGAGAACTGAATGTTTGTGCTTCTGTCTACCACCCTCGTCTTTTCCACATTCCTAGCTGTGTTTGTCTGCTAGGGCTGCCTTAATAAAGAACCATGACCCGGTGGCTGGCTGCCCACAAATCTACAGGCTAGAAGGTCAAGATCCTGGTGTGGGCAGGATTAGGTCCTCCTGAGACTGTGAGGAGAATATATCCCATCCTGTGTCCTTGATGTACAGACAGTTGTCTTCTCTCGGTGTTTTTGTATGCTCTTTTCCTTCTATATATGTCTCTCGCTATGTCTGTGTTTCTCAATTAGAACAACAATCATGTGGGAGATCAACCTGATTGAATAATTCTTTTTATTTCTAGGATGTCATGTGTGAATACTACATCCACATCACTCCTACCCCTCTCTCTCTCCTTAAGTCCTCTGATGTCATTTCCAAAATTCTCTCATATATATATATATATATATATATATATATATATATATATATATGTATATATATGTATATATATATATATATATACATATATATATATGTGTGTGTGTGTATATATGCATACACACATATATGTGTATGTGCATATGTATGTGTATGTGTATATGTATATGTATATATATAATATCATGACTATACATATGTATATGCATGCATGCATACATAGCCTACTAAGTCCATTTAGCTTTGCTCATATGTTCATGTACTCTGTCATTATGCTGGTCATATTTAGGCAACCATATTTTTGAGAATTTATGTATGTATTTTCCATGCTGTGTCTAGGAGAGGGACACAAAATCTATTGACATATGTTCTGGGATTCTGCCTCTTAATTATCTCTCTATAGATGGATGTCATATCAGTCAAAGAATTTAGAGGAGCATGCAATTCAACTTATACCACTGCTGTCCTAAGTTTTAGTGTTTTTATACATGTAAGACATATAATGTGTGTATATACACAATACACATACATTTAAGGTCTATGACCATATAAGAAAATAACACCTAAGGTGAAAATTCTTGGTCCTAGGTAAAAAGTAAACAAGTTAGTTCTTTCTCCTGTAATGCGACCATCATTAAATTTATTTTCACCAATAGTTAGTAAATCTTTATGTAATTTATAAAACTACCAAGTGAACAGCTGTTAAAATAGAATAAGGTGATCATTTAATAATGTTGTACTCGACAGTGCAAATTATGAGTGGACTCTGAGGATGCTTCAGAAAGTCATATTATTTTTTTCTAACTATACTGCAGGTGGCCATACTTCACTGTGATAATAACATCTTTAAGCAAAGCACATCTAGACCTATTTATATGCCTCATATTGTTGCTATTTAGCACAAGCTGTGTAGTATAAATGGAGCTGCTCTCCTAAAGAGCTTTCAATCTATTAATATATTTTTAAAATATTGAAAACATCACGAGTCTAGTAAAAGTGTGATTCTACCAAAAATAATGTAGATTTCTCCATGAAGAATTTATTTTGTATACAGTGTTAACATGTTTGTAGGTATGTTAAGAAGAGCAGTGTGTCATAAAGAGCATGAGCTGAACTCTATTCCGAATAATTGATCTACCAACAGGCCTTGGTCAAAACTGTACATGAGGGAGATGCCTGGGTGAATAAAGCTATTGCTTCATAAGCTAGAAGATTTCAGTTTGAATTCACTGTACATACATAAAAGCTGGGCACTGTAGTACACAGTTGTAATCCCAGCACTCCTACAGGATGATGTGATGCAGAGACAAGAGGGTCCCTGGAAATGTGATGGTCAGCGAGATCAGCTTAGGCATCGGCAAATAAGAAAGCTTGTCTTAAACAAGGTAGAATGAGAAGACCAATTCCTATGGTTGCTATCTACCCTCCTCATGTTCACTGTGGCACATGCATGTACACACACATACACAATGATCATATGATTTTATGAGTGAAATATCAATGAAGTACATATATTACACTATGTTACAGAAAGCAAAAAATAAATTAAGGTCATATGAGTATAAGAATAACTAAAGAAATGCTTAGCCGGGCGTGGTGGCACATGCCTTTAATCCCAGCACTTGGGAGGCAGAGGCAGGTGGATTTCTGAGTTCCAGGTCAGCCTGGTCTACAAAGTGAGTTCCAGGACAGCCGGGGCTATACAGAGAAACCCTGTCTCGAAAGAAAGAAAGAAAGAAAGAAAGAAAGAAAGAAAGAAAGAAAGAAAGAAAGAAAGAAAGAAAGAAAGAAAGAAAGAAAGAAAGAAATGCTTAGTTGGCTCAGGATTTTTAAAGCTCGATAAAATAAAAATTAAAAGACTGTCACTATATTTTAAGAAATAATGTTAGGTAGAGGCACAACCTGTCAGGAAACGTCTGGTGGCCATTCTAGATTCCAACAACCCACGAGTCCTGAATAAGCACCTCGTTTGTGGAAAACGGGCTAAACAGAATCAGTAAGAAAAATACAAAGTTTGCTTCTCTACAAGCCTTTGTGGAGCCCCTGTTCTAGCCCATTACCTCCCAGCAATGATTTCCTTGTGGCCTCTGAGGACAGAAGCATTGGCTTCCTTTCTGGGATCCTGAAACATTACAAGGACATCTTGGGTGGTACTGAAGCCAATTTTTCAAAAAAAATTATGTGGGTCAGTAATTTCAGAATGAGTTTCAAGCCTTTGAGTAAACATCGGTCTACCCAGTTCTAAGACGGATTTGGAGATACCCAGGGAAATATGTACACTTGTTTTGAACTGAGATCGCTGTACTTCCTGTATCCAGTCAAGCCAGAAATACCACAAGTGCAACCTTTCTCACGGTGTTTTTCCACTCCTTCCCTGGGTCTCTGCCAGAAGCTCAAAGAGAACAGAGGACGGCAGTAATAAAATCTGTGCCCTTTCCAGGAACTTTGTCACAGGAACACAACATACCATCTTTTCATTAGCATCACTAAGGTTAATGAGAATAGAAACAGCCATCCTCATTGCTGCTACCGTTCCACGGATGAGTGTAGAAGGAAAACTGTCACAGCAAAGACAACATAACTCTTCAAGATATTTTGAAAGATTCAGACAACTGAAGTGAGTGTCGGGAGTCGGATGGGGTCCTATAATGAAGCTGATCCCAAGTAATTTCCAAGCTAAGAAAAGAGACTCACTGAGCTCCAGGTCCCATTTAGACCATTTCAACTACTCCACTTTGCTCCCTGCTAGGAACTTGGCAGTAGCCATAAGATACGCGTGTATCAGAGCCCACTGCTCCACTGGCTTCAAGTCCTCGTCTTAGTTTTTCTATTAGATATTCTTCTAGTCTATTTTCTGTTGATATGATAAAATACTTCAGACTGGATAACTATTAAAGAAAAATGATCTACATCCTATACTTCCAGGTGTTGACATGTTCAGGATTGAAGGACTGCCTCTGTCAAAGGCTTTCTTACATCCTAACATGGCAGAAGGTACCATATGACAAGAAAGGACACTGTGTGACATCAGGGCTACTCTCTTCCTTTTATCAATGCACTGATCACACTGTAAAAGCTCTACCCTCATTATTTCTCCCAAACATTAATTGCCTTCCACAGACCCCTTATCTATATATTCTATACTTATGCATTTGGGGATTAAGTCAACACACATGTGCATTCACACATATACATAGTTTGAGCAGTATACACTGAATGTAATACAAATTCTAAATGCTAAGGGCTAATACACAATGTTCATACATTCTGTATAAGAAACTAGCAGCTATAATGGACTAATGTTAATCATATAATTACATATATGCAGATGTATCATGGTCACATTGTCTGGGGTAGCAGGACCACTGAACCTTTCTCTATTATTTTGAATGGTCATTAAATCAGTATGAACTTCAGCATTTCTTTATAGTTGATGTTTTTTAATCTTTAAAATTTAAATGTCCCCTTAAGGATCATGTTTTGAAGGCTTGGCTGCTAGCCATTTAATGCTATTAAAAATGTTTTAGAATTTAGAGGGATCACATAGTAAAAAGAAAAGTAGAAGCGAAACTTTGTAAGGAATATTACATTGTGGAATCATAGTTTTCCAAGCCTCTTTATCTCTCCATCTCAGTCTTCTGTTCTCCCTGCTCCATCCTTGCCAGCTACCGTAAGATAAATACATTCCTATTGTACCAAGATGGTCTCAACCTATCATGTCTCAGAGCTCTCAAATCATAAGCCTAAGTCAATGTCTTCTTTGGAAATTGATTAACTCGGGTATGATGTCACAGTGAGGGGTAAAATGAAAACATGACTTACTTTTCAAATCTGTAAGAAGCTGATGGCTAGACAAATTGGCACACATAGATAGCTAGAGATACTCGAGGATCTGAGACAGGAGGATCACTTGAACCCATAAGCTGAAAGTCAACCCAGGTAGCAGACAAAGGCTCTGTTTTAAAAATACAAAATTACAACTGTTTTTAAAATTTTGATAAGAATGGAACCAACTTTACAAAGGAGAAATAGCTAATCAGGAAGCCTGGTGTCTGTTTTCATGAACAATATTCCTGACAGATTATTGGGAGTTAATGAGGATGCAAATGGCATATGTACAGTTCCTTATCATTCAGATTAGTCTACCATTTTGAATCCCTTAGAGACCATGCTATGGCAGGTAAGCTGGCCAATGACTCTCTTTCTTTATCAGTGATTCAGCTTTAATGGACATTGATGGAGAATTGAAAGTCACTGTAGCCAAGAATGACTCTATCAGATCTCTGATGTACAAAAGAGAACCATCATAGATGTTGCATCATGTATGAAGCAATCTATTTAACTCATTTGAGTGTCAAGAAGAAAGAATGGTCAGTAAGCTATTGCCTGTAATCTTACTAGAAAAGGGGAAGTTTTCAAATGCAAGCAGAAACAGGGGCTTGGATGCTGGAAAAGACCCAAGTTCAGTTCTTAGCATCCACATTGGTCAGCCCATAATGAAATATTACTCTAGCTCCAGAGTATTCAATGCCTCGTTCTAGAGAATAGAGGCATTGCACTCACACTGATGGCCCTATACACAGGCATACATATATACTTATACTGTAAAATCAATAAAAATAAATATTAAAAAATAAGAAACTTGAAGCCGGGCAGTAGTGGCACATGCCTTTAATCCCAGCACTTGGGAGGCAGAGGCAGGCAAATTTCTAAGTTCCAGGCCAGCCTTGTCTACAGAGTGAGTTCCAGGACAGTCAGGGCTACACAGAGAAACCCTTTCTCAAAAATAAAAATAAAAATAACAGAGAGAGAGAGAGAGAGAGAGAGAGAGAGAGAGAGAAACTTTAAATTTAATGTGTATTTGATGGAATCCTATCACTGCCTAGATTTTTAAAAACCAGCTTTGCACAGAAAGGGACACTCCCTGCCAGAGAAGTTCATCTATGTGCACTAAACTGAGAAAGTCACGTCCTTTCTCAAAAAAAAAAATCCTAAAACAGATGATTAATATAGCCAAGGACTGAGTAGATTAATTAATTTGGCTAATTTGAAATAATATGGCACTTTGACAGCATAATTTAGTCTCAGCTCAGTGATGAAAAACGGACTTTAAGAGATTCTTCCTCAAATGTTTCAGTCTTGCAATCATTTTAATTTCATGTTGATCTAATTAGTAATTCTAATCACAGGGGGGAGAACAGAAAAAAAAAAAAAAAAAAAAAAAAAAAAAAACCTTCTCTGTTCATGGTCAATAATTTTCCCCGTGTGGACATTAGCACTCTCCCGTTTCTCACCAGGGGTCTGGATGCCTTCCATCTGATAATGGATGATAATGGATGGATGGGCTTTTTACACAGCTTGGCAGACTCTGGGGAAACAATGGGCCTGGGGATGCAAAGTGTGTGAGAGTCGAACATGGTGCTTGGAATCCTACAGCGCTTCTTTCTTAGTCTCCAGAATTACTTTTTCCTGAGAGCAGGCAACTCTACTGGTCTATAAATGGCCAAAAAGGAATGGTTCAAAAATTTCCTCCTTGAAAGGGGCCACTCACACGTCCCAAATTTTTCAATCCAGAATTGTTCCAGGCTAAAGAAAATGCAGGGTCCAAAAAGAAATGGAGCAGAGACTTGGGATCAATCCCATCTGCAGACACCAAACCCCAACACTCTTGCTGATGCCAAGGAATGCTTGCAGACAGGAGCCTAGTATGGCTGTCCTCTGAGAGGCTTTGCCAGCACCTAACTAAGACAGATGCAGACACTCACAGTCAAGCACTGGGCAGAGCCTGAGCACCCCAATGGAAACGTTAGGGAAGGACTGAAGGAGCTGAAGGGGATTGCAACTCCATAGGCAGAACAACAATATCAATCAACCAGACCCTTCAGAGCTCCCAGGGACTAAACCACTAACCAAAGAGTATACATGGGTGGGTCCATGGCTCCTGTTACATATGCAGCAGAGGACTGCCTTATCTGCCATCAGTGGAAGGGAAAGCGTTCGATCCTGTGGAGGCTTGATGTTCCAGCAAAGGGGGATGCTAGAGGGATGAGGTGGGAGTGGGTCGGTATGTGAGATAGCACCCTCTTAGAGCCAAAAGGGAGAGGGGATAGGGTGGGAGGTTTGCCGATGGGAGACTGGGAAAGGGGATATTTGATATGTAAATAAATAAAATAATAAAAAAAGTATTTCCTTCTTGATTCTTTGAAAAATTATTGGAGATACAGCAAGCATATGAGGATAAGAGGCAAAGGCAGTGAAATGATGCCAGCCTTCCAGATGCAAGGAACAGATGACCCACTGAAAAGGGCCCTGTCCTTAAGATTCAAGTCGTGACTTCAGGGAAAGATGACTAAGCCGAACTAAGAGGGTGGCAGTTATTAAAGGGAGAAACTGGACCATAAATATCAATCAGTATCGCCTGACAAATGTGTGGCAGAAAGGAGGGAACACAACAGGCTTTTCGTGAGACACTATGAGGAGACAGCCTGCTGCAGTTGCTCTAGTCGACACATTGGTCATGATCCCATCCTCTCCAAAAGTGATACTACCCCACTAGCCTATCAGAAAGAAACCTGAAGGCCCAGCCCCTGATTTCCATGCTATCAGGGGCAGCTCATGGGTGATTCATTGCTCTGTCATATGTGTTTCAATGTCCTATATTTTTTATCATCAGAGAAAGTTACTTATGAATTTATAAATTTTATACAATACTTAAGACTTAAGTAATCCCAAGCATCACCCGATTCAAGTCAACATGAGAGCACTAAAAGCAGGCAGATGAATGGTCCCTGCGCTGGCCAATCTTGATTTGGCACTTGACTAGATTAAGAAAAGTCTTGGGCATTAGTAAGGCATACCTTTGAGTATTCTGTGATGGCAACCCATCGAAAACAAGTGGGCCGGTGTCTGCCTGCTGAACTATTATACTGTTACAGTTCTCAGAATTTTAATTAACATTAAGCCCTGAGATCCAGAGTTAATAATCTCTCTAAATGGCTCAGATAGTACAAATTATAAAATGTAACTGTGACTATAGGTAAGTATTCAAGAAATTAACAAAAACTATTTTATTGCTGAATATAGGAAACCATATTTATTTCTTCAGAGAGTCCAGTTATATATTTCAAATGGGTCATAATTCAAATGAGATTCAAATGGATATTGGGCATGCACAAGGGGCACAATTGAAACCCTGTGTCTATAGTTCCATAGTATTTGCATGTCCTGGAGTGTTTCAGCAAACCCTCTTAATCCAGAGACATGAGGATCTTAACAGCAAATAAAGCCACCACTGACATGCTGCCTCTTGTAATGGGGCATTCACTTGTGGCCTACTCTTTTGGTATTGAGGAGAATGTGCTAACCCTTATTCTGAGGCATCATAAGTATTAATACTTACTTCCTTAAAGAGCAAATTCTATTGAGTCCAACCTCCCTGCTACTGTAATTTTCAGCTATAATTTCATTTTGATATTTCCATGTTTTTCTTCCCTAGTCTCTGAAACCTAAAATCCTAAATCTCAAATATAATTTTGTCTAATTGCTCCCTCCTCTTTTGTCTTTTATGTATTTATTCTCCTTTTCTTTCCCTCCTTTCTTTCCTTTCCTTTTTTCCTTTCTTTCTTCGAATCTTAATCAAGTTAGGTTTTCTAATGTCATGGTGAGACTCTATGACCACAAAAACTCTTATAATGAAAAAAAACATTTAATTGAGGCTGGCCTACAGTTCAGAGGTTTAGTCCATTATCATCATGGTGGGAAGAATGGTGGCATATAGGAAGACATGAGATGGAGAGGTATCTGAGAGTTCTGCATCTATAGCAGGCAGCAGGAAGAGAGAATGATCCACTTGTCATGGATTAAGCTTTTTAAATCTCAAAGTCCACTCACAGTAATACATTTCCTCCAACAAGGCACATTTCCTAATCTTTTCTAATAATGCCATAGCCCATGAGCGTATGGGGGCCATTTTCATTCAAACTACCCCATCTTTCCTTCCTTCCTTCCTTCCTTCCTTCCTTCCTTCCTTCCTTCCTTCCTCCCTCCCTCCCTCCCTCCCTCCCTCCCTCCCTTCCTTCCTTCCTTCCTTCCTTCCCTCCCTCATTGCTCTTTCCTCTCCTCTTTTTCTAATATTATAGATTGAATCCAGGGCATAACATATAGTAAGCATTTTTAAAATACCTTTGATCTATATTCTTTGTATTAAAAATTGAGAAAAGGTCTCACTAAGTTGCCCAGAGTGGCCTTGATTTCATTCTGTAGTCCAGAGAGCTGGGATCTCCCTCACTTCTCATAAGCATCTTAGTTGCAGTTATAGCCTGAGCCATTGGGTTTGACATGTGCCTCTTTAGTACACAGACTTTATCCTAATTGGCCTCTGGTAAATTTTCAAGGGTTGAATCAATGCAACAATAAGTTAAGAATGAAACCTAAAACTCCCAAACCATTCATTTGCTTACAATTTCAAAAGAGGACAAAAAAGAAAGTACAGAAGAAGAATCTTGACTCATTTTGTCTGGGTTTAAGAATCACATCATTATCTTGTGTCTCTATTAATTGTACAAAACTACCTAACATTTATCCTGGGACAAAGTTGGTCAACTCTGGAAGTCAGTCTGGCAGTTCCTCAGAAAATTGGACATAGCANGGATATAGCTGTCTCGTGGGAGACTATACCAATGCCTGGCAAACATGGAGGTGGAAGCTCACAGTCAGCTATTAGATGGAACACAGGGTTCCCAAGGAAGGAGCTAGAGAAAGTACCCAAGGAGCTGAAGGGGTCTTCAACCCTATAGGTGGAAGAATAACATGAACTAACTAGTACCCCCTGAGCTCATGTCTCTAGCCACATATATAGAAGAGGATGGCCTAGTTGGCCATCATTGGAAAGAGAGGCCCCTTGGTCATTCAGACTTTATATGCCCCAGTACAGGGAAACACCAGGGCCAAGATGTGGGAGCGGGAGGGTAGGGGAGCAGGGCCGGGAGGGGGGAGGGTATAGGGAACTTTCTGGATAACACTTGAAATGTAAATGAAGAAGTTATCTAATAAATATTGGAAAAAAAAAAAGAGTGGGTTTGCAATGTTGGGAGGACACAAAGGTCATCATCGTCTGCAAGTTTTGTGGACATCTTTTTTGTTTGTTTGTTCTGTTTTGTTTGGTTTGTTTTTTCGAGACAGGGTTTCTCTGTATAGTCCTGGCTGTCCTGGAACTCACTCTGTAGACCAGGCTGGCCTCAAACTCAGAAATCCGCCTGCCTCTGCCTCCCGAGTGCTGGGATTAAAGGTGTGCGCCACCACACCCAGCTCAGGATTGGTCATCTTTAAGTCTATACAATAATGCACTGTGATCAACCTCGAGCTCCTAGACAACTAATGCCCACTGAAATGGTGCTCTGTGATGAAAATGCTTCCTCTAGGCTTTCAATGCATTCCGGACCATGAGAGACCCAAGTTGTGAAATCCGTTGGGCTAAGAAGCAGAAACCAGCAAAGACATTATGTCACAATCAATACAGAAACTCATGTGCTACCATAGTTATAAGAAACAATGGTCCCAGTCTTAAGAAAAGGTCCTGTTCTGGATACTCATAACTCCCTGGAACCTTCCTTGTCTGGGTTCCAGGTAGGAAGTACTTGAGTTTTCTTACCTACAATTCCCCACATTGGAAGAAAGTCAATCTTCCTCTTGAGATAACCTTCTTTTTTTATTATAAGAATAGGGATTCACTCTTACTTCAACGTTCCCTTGCTGAGGGAGGCAGGAACTGTTAGTATAATCTTCTTGTTTACAGCGAGGGAATTGAGGTTGAGGCACCATGGAGTTTGTCCAGTACTACACAACACTGAAGTGTAACAGCTGAGCTCTGGTTTTGTGTCTTATATCTCTAACACTCATGATGGCTCATTCACAAGTACATGCTTGCTAGATATGGTGTCTATAGGGCTCCATGTTTACAAACTTCTTGGTTGAGAACGCTATTTAATTTCCCATGAGAATATTATCCATAATCCTCTAGGACTATAGCCATAGGCTGCACACACATAAGTATAGAGAGTCTTCTCAAAAATGGCTCCTTTTCAACTGATGACCCAGCACGACCTGGTAATTAATGCCATGGAGTGGATCCTAGAGATGACATCCACTGGTATAGATGATGAACACTCCTGCTAAGGAGCTCTATGCTTGGCCATAGCACCACTCTTACTCATAAGCATCATGTGGCCCTGGATAGAGAAGGGCTGCATGCCCCATTGTTCTCCTTTACCATGATACATGCCAACTGCTGTGAGTCCTATGTAGTTACCTAGCTTGCCCAAATATCAGATGAACCAGAGAATAGATGGATACTACTGGAAGACCAGAAGAATCCCACATATAGACAGATGCAAGGAATAGACACAAGGCATGAGAGTGCCAAGGACTATGTCACTTTGTATGTCATGTGTATCTTAGATATGGCACTTTTTAAAAGAAACAGGATGGCGTAATGTGAATCAAAGCATCAATGCTTTTCTTAGTTTCTCTATCACGTAATATAGTACCAGACCAGATCTCTTCTTGCGAATACCTAGTACTACTGGCTCCTGAAGCTCAAAGCCAAGGATCTCTACCATACCTCAGTTCATAGGGCTGCCCGACACAATTCCAACCCAATCTCTGTGTATGTAAACATCACAAGCCATTCTACCATCAATGTGTCTAGACAGCTCAAGCTCCGGTCAAGCACTCCTGTACACAGTCAGCACAAGCCCCATCCCATTGCTCTTGTTACAGACTACAGCTATATCAAATATCTTATTTCTTGTGGATTCTATGACAATGTAAGATCATAAAAGTCAACCAAGATCTAGGGAAAATCATCACAGAAAATGTTTCTACTTGGTCTTTCGAGATTAAATACTTTGTGTTGTTCCCTCTATTTGGACGAGACGGCTCAAAAGCAGGGCTTCTGCCTCAAATAGTATTTTGATGTCCACTGTACAGCACTCTTTCTCAACTTTACATTTTAAATTAATTAAAATTTAGTTACCAGGCAATGCTTAACTGTGTGGTAGAGAGGAAGCTCAGTGGAGCGGGTTTGCACAAAACCAGGCACCTCTCTACATAAGGTCAGCTCAGAAGGCAATCTCAGGTCCCCAAATCTTTAGGCTTTGTTACCTAAATATTTTCAGTGGACCAGCAAAAGGGTGTCACCTGTAAACTGTTCTAAATGCTGATCTCAGGACTCTAGACACAGTAGGCATAAAGAAGAAACAGGAGTTTCTTAGCTACATGCTTTATAAAAACTGTTCTTTCTCGCCAAAATAGAGTCTGCTGGGCTTATAACAACAGTTTCAGCTTACCATGATTTTGAAGAACATTTTAGTGTCCTTAAAATTTAAAAAAAAGGTAGAAAACTGAAACTGCCAGCTTTTTGTATAATTTAAATAAGACTTCAATTTAACACAAATGTTTGCTACTGATTCTAATCTACTATGATTTCTACTTGGCTGATACCTTGTAGGAAAACCTGCTTTGGTAAATTATTAGCTTTCTAAATCCTACAGAGCAAGAAAGCAAAGCTGATATGAATACCTGTTGCTGTAATGCCTGAACTCCTGTCAAGTCTAACTTTGCTTTGAGCTTTCATTTTCAAGCATTTAGAATAGACAACTGCTTTAGTCCCCTGATGCTGTTCTCTAGAGCTGATTATAGCATAAGGCAGTTACAGTAGACAAGGTTGTAGACAAGATAATCTTGAAAAGAACACTTTTGCCCAGCAAGCTACTACTGAGAATCTACTCACTGACAGTTTAAAGAATCCTTTGGATTATAAATTAGATAATTATGTAGAGATGATAGCTGGGAACACAGTTTACTCTAACTCGGGCTTTACCTTGGCATTGCCACTTCTGACTTACATTCTCAAGAAATGAGCAGTAGAGGAAATGTACGAAACCTAACTGGAGCTAAGAAAGTGACTGGGTGTATTTTTGACACACAAGCCTGAGGACATGGGTTCTATCACAAGAACCTAGGTAAGGCTAGGCATGGTAGAGCGTGATTGCAATCCCTATACTCTAACTGTGAGATGGAAGTTTGAAGCCATGGAAATCCCCAGAGGCTAACAGGCTCTCTGATACCCTGACCTACACAGCTGACAGCGACAGGAAGCTCTGCCTAAAGCAAAGTAAAAGGTCGCCTCTGACTTCCCATGCAGATTTCATAATGTGTGATTGGTTCACCCTGACACCCCCACAATACTTACCTGAGTGATGCACTTGGGAAAAAAAAAACTTACATTATGACTGGATAGTTATACCCTTAGTCCTGCTGCTCAAGCCACAAATATGGGAATAATGCCTTCTGCTCTATATCGCAAAACTGTTTATCTCTACCTCAAAGATCTCTTTGTAAATCATGTTTCTCTAGTGATGTGTGCACATCAGTACCACCATGTACTGCCATATTCAATGTTTCTGAAGAGCTGGGACCTAGTTCATGCTCCTGCTACTATTTTGTTGCCGGAGCTATAGCACTGTGTTTTCATTTCTTTGGAAGTATCTGTCCAGGCACTCCACAAAATACAAGGAAGATGTGAGACTTACTAGAAATGAACTCTGTTATGAAATGTCTGAATGGTTAACCCATTCTTCAATGGGTTAGGTTGTGTTGCTGTTATTTTTCATAAAATCAACCCGTTGTTATAAGTAGTCTATGATAACATTACTGAATAACAAACATACATTTCAAGCAAAAATTTGCTAATACAAGGCACTCAAAATTGAAGGTCAGTTGTGGTTGACAAGAAGTTGGAAAGATACCTATCAGTGGAACTGAGATTCATACTGTAGTAGAGGCATTGAATATGAGAATAATTCTGATGTCTTTCCTGGGATTTGAGGTTAAAGAATCTGCATATTTTTGACAGCATGGGTGTTGGCTGGTAGTTAGGTAGGGAGGATCTGGGAGGAGTTTGTGGAGGGGAAATCATGGTCAAAATATATTCTATTGAAAAAAACATTAAAAAAGAGAAGGGGAAGGAAGAAGTGGACAAAGAGGAGCAGGATGAGGAGTCAGAAAGTGACTATTATGATAGATTTTATATTTCTGAACATTATACAAACCAAAGCACAGCCTTTCAGCTGCTGGAAGCTGTTAGGGTATTACACTGTACATTGACCATCCCTTGGGTGCTGTGCAGTAGAGTTCATACTGTTACTCCTGCTGAGCAG
Source organism: Mus minutoides (assembly GCA_902729485.2). NCBI lineage: Eukaryota > Metazoa > Chordata > Mammalia > Rodentia > Muridae > Mus > Mus minutoides. Next base: position 957,600 of record LR749796.1, on the reverse strand, counting down.
GAAGCTAATCCACATACCTTTGCATCCCGACCCTTTTCCTACTATGCCCTTTATCTTATCAGCTACTGCCCATGAGTCACTCAACCAACAGGTACAGAGGTCTTGTTCACATTGTGGCTTAGGAGAACATTCCAGAATCTCTGGTAAGGAAGACCAGAGTCTAACCTCAAAGTTTTAAATGGCTAGAATTACTAGTAGGGACTGAATGTTAAGATGTTAAGATGGCATTTTGAGTTTCCTTCTAATGCACTTCACTGCCTATTTCTACATAAGATTCTCCCCTAAATTCCAGAAGATACCATGCTTCTGAGAAAAGCAGCCTAGTCTTGCAGAAAATTGCCACATTTCCTGCTTCTTTTTATTAATAATTGTGTGAAAACAGAAAATTGCAAAATGAATAAATACATAAATAAATAACCTCTGTTATGTCCTAGTTCAGCTCTGAACAGGAAAACTTTCACAATGGAGATGAGAGCACTGGGGAAAATACATCGCTGTTAACTTTATTGTATTTCCAGGTTAGATGACACTGCATACTTGTACTTTTGAGGGCAGATCTTCTACAGCCATGCTTATAGAGTAGGGCCAACTCTCATAATCAGGTCTGATTTGCCCTGTGAATCAGGAGAACATTCCAGAAGAAAAAGAAGCCTCCAGGGCCTCTGACTATCCAGATAATTGGAAGACCAACTTAGCTGCGTGGTCAGTCCTTAAGTTCACATATTCCCTGAGTTACCTTTCAGAATGTAAGGCACAGTTAAGCAAGAGCGACAAAAGGCCAAAACGTATACCACATAGAGTTATCTTTCTTTTACTTCCTAAGTGATGAAATGCTGACAGGGTGTTCTCTCCCACAATCTTGAAAGCCAAAGTAAGGTGTGGTTTTCAAGGGCAGGCGAGCTATCAATCGACAGCACTACAGTGGACATGCACTGGGCACTGGGCATCTGGGCACCATCAGGACAAAATTAACTCTCTGCAGAAGAGTTGCAAGCCACCTCCTTCATTTCTAGAGACCAGACCTGAAATCTGGATGCAGCTGAACTCTGTTAGCCATGATAAAGAGCTGGAATACTCATGTCATCAGGAGGGGAGGTGGCTTTCTCATCCATCAGTGCTTTATCCCTGAACAAAATCCACCTGCCAAACCTCAATGTGTTAAAACAGTGATGTGCCCCTTGAAAAATGAACAATGGGGGGGTTGAGGTTTGGGTCTTCTGAACTGAGATGTCTCCCAAAGTTCAGCTCCTCAAAATGTGACTATATTTAATCATATGGTGAAAACTAAATGCAACTGTTGGCTGAGCTGAGGAAGGGTAGCTTGTAGAAGCTATAATGACTTCCATTCTCTTATTACTCACCTCAGACATCACAGAGAGATTCTGACATTTAATGGAATCCAAAACACCCATAAAACACATACCTCATTTTAGCAGTAAGGAATGTGCCCAAGATTTGAAGTCTACCTCTAATGTGTCCCATACTCCAGTAGAGTAGATGACAGTCATAATAAGCAACCCTGATTTCATCTCCTCCTGTAGGCAGAGCACCTAAACATTACTGTCAAAACTGGAGCTCTGGGTTGGCGAGTTGGCTCAGCGGGTCAGAGCACTGACTGCTCTTCTGAAGGTCCTGAGTTCAAATACCAGCAACCACATGGTGGCTCACAACCACCTGGAATGAGATATGACGCCCTCTTCTGGTCCATCTGAAGACAACTACAGTGTACTTATGTATAACAACAAAATAAATCTTTGGGTGGGAGCAAGCAGGGCTGACCGGAGGGAGCAGAGGTCCAAAACTTCAATTCCCAACAACCACATGAAGGCTCACAACCATCTGTACAGCTACAGTGTACTCAGATATATAAAATAAATAAATCTTAAAAAGAAAAAAAAAAAAAAACTGGAGTCCCTAGCATATGCTCTGGGCATTGTCCTTCTCTGATAATACCTCCTGGCTGTTCTGTGATTACTGCAAGCACACTTGGGGCCTTTGCTCTCCAAGGCTAGGCTTCCTACCTCTTCTCCCCTGCCTACTGATATCAGACATGACTCCAAGAAAGATGCTTTTAAAACTGGATTTACAGTTCACAAGGCACCACTTTGGTTTATGGAATGCATAATTCACACTGCTTTCCTAACACACAATTAAGCAGGAATGTTTACCTCACTAGATGACTCTAACTCTAACTAACCCTCACATATATGTGATGCTTTTTGTCTTCTGAGAACACAAGATAGGAATCTAGAGTGTTTCATTGTGAGAGGCCTGGTATTAGCAACATAGAAAGCTGTTCAAAAGAGCCAACAGTTTGACCTCAAATGATTTCTCTGCTTCTCTATACTTCTTTTGGTGAAACATAGTCCATTGTCTATAAGGGCATTAAGGGAAGTTTCTATTGCCTGAAAGTCAGCTCTTTGTGAAGTAGAGTCTAAGAACCACCCTAGTGGGGCCTCCCTACTATAAAACAAAGGAAGAAGAAATACAGACTTGTCCACTCAAAAAAAAAAAAAATTAAGGCACCTAGGGACTAGAATCTAGGCCTGCTTCTCCTGATAGTTCCTACTGGGCCCACTAAAGACTATGAGTTCTTTTTAGGAAAACAAATTATCTTGGTTGTCTGGGGAGGTCCTAACAAAGTACCACAGAACAGAGAAAGGCAATTTAAATGACACACATCTATCTTCTCACAATACTGGAGCCTGGAAGACTGTGGTCAAAGTTTCAGCAGGGTTGGTCCACAGTTAACTCTCTTCTTCTCAGCATCTTTACATATGCTTGCCTCCCTTGGATGTCCATGTCTTAATCTCCTCTTTTTACAAAGACATCAGGAACACTAGATTCAGTCTAGTCCTAAAAATCTCATTTTCCTCTAGTCGTCCTAAGTCCAGCATGCTAATCTCTCTATGCCTAGTCACTTTTCTCTTTGTGTTTGGTCCAGACCACCCAGCATTTCCAGTTTATCTCAGTGGATCATCGTCTTCTGCAAGCAGAAAGAAAGCACCCAGAGGGTAAGATGAAGATTTCACACACTAGGGATGACCTAAATAGATTATGGATGCCTTTCAGAGCCAATAGGAACAGAGGGCAGCAACAGCAGGAAGAAGGCTACAGTGCCACCTCAAGGGAAGACAACAGAAGCTATTCCTATGCTAGGGTATCAGGGACCCTTTGAGGGCTGGAGTATTGAGAAAACATGGACCAAGCTCAGGCAGTTGGATGTACACATGAAGAGGGGAGGTGGGTACATTTTCTATTTAGTGGCCACTTCTGTACTGGATACTGAAACCAGTAAGAAGTAGGGAAGTCTAGGATAAGAGTGCACTGGAAACAGCACAGTATAATAAGGAAGAGAAAACCCTCACTGGCAGATACATCAGAAGTTTCCACTTGCTTCCTACTGTACCAGATTCTATGCTGTGTGTTCTCAAGTGTGCACACCTATGCATGTGGTGTGAAAATATGTGCAGGCATATGTGAATTTGTATAATTTATTTGCTGGCCACAATCTCAGGACAGGTAAACAAGTTTAAGTTTTTTGTCCTGATGGGACTTACTGAGTGTAGCTTACAAGTAGCAGAACCAGGATCTTACAAGTGGTTAGTCAGTGTTGCTCTGGCTCAAACGTAAAAAACAAAACAAAACAAAACAGTAGGGAGCATCTGGATCATTTGTGTATCTCTGGGGGTGTGTGAGTAACCACCGCAGGAGCCTCTACCTCTGCTTTTGGCAGCATCAGTAGCTAATAATGGGACGCTTGTTTGATACAATCTACCTTTTTTTTCTTTCTTCATTTGGGTTTAAGAAGTTTTATTTTATTTTGCAAAGAAGCTCATGCTGCACAGGAGACAGATCAAGTTGAAAGTGCAATAACGATTCTGTCAGTCCTGAGCCCCAACATAGCATGCCTCACTGAGCGGTCCCTTCATCTAGAAGCCAAGATGAGAGATAGGAAGTCTAAGCTTCAGAATTCAATCTCCTGACCCAGAGCGTGAGACCACAGCGGCTGCAACTCCCCCACCCCCAGCCATGGATTTTGCAACAACAAGAGGTTACTTGATAGCAGTCTCATCAAATAAAACCGCCTGCCAGATCCTGGGCACAGTAGCTAGTGTACTGGCCTGTGCCTATCATAGAAGAACACAACCCCAAAATAAGGAGGTGAAGTAAACCATTGTCAAATGTCACCTGGGAGCTTCAGCTAACACAACATTTGCATTCTGATTCAAAACAATATTCTAAACATGAGTCTGTCTCTTCTCCTTCCCCCTCCTCATCTTTCCTTTCTTCCTTTTCTTTCTGATTCTCAAACTCATCTTCTTTCCTGCTGGTCCCTTTCCTCATCTTCCTTTTCCTCCTTCCCATCCTCTGTTCTTCCATTCCTTCCCATCTTCTCCACCAGCTTCTTTTGAACCTCTTAGTCCTCTCTCTCTCCTCCTACTGCTCCCCTCCTTCCTCCTTTTCTACTTCTGGAGTCATTTCACCACTGCAAAAAATACCGTCTGAAATTCAGAGGTGATGTCCGAGAAGCTGGCTAGAGAAGTAGGGGATGCTCAGCCTCTTTCTGAATAGGAAACCATCCCAGTCTATTGTGGGAATTTCAGAGATTAAAGTATGTCCAATAAATTCCCAAGGTCACTCAGACAGAGAAACGTAACCCTGGAGATTCCCCAGCTGCCTCTTTTCCTAGGAAGTACACAGGTATTTTGTTGTCCTGTGCATCTCTTAATCCAGTCAAGTTGGCATCCCAAACCAGTCACCACAGCACTTAATGGCATAAAGTAGTGTATGTAGTCACAAGGTCATTGTTTCTTCTTAGGTTACATGCTTTCACAAATATATACACTGTCTCAAACTTAATAAAAAATATCACCATTCTTAAATTATAGATATGTTAGGTCTGTCATAGACAAGAATCAGTTATATACAGTATCAATTTATTTATTTGTCTATTTTTATCACAGACCTTAAAACTAGAAAATGCAAGAGATAATATGTCCACACATAGGCATGCACACACATATAATTCATATTTATTACATTAAACCCATGTCAGTTTTGCTCTAAATAATGTCTCGAATAAATGCTACAATGGAAATCAGAAAATCTACCATAAATAAAATATATCTTCCACATTGTGCTAGTTTTCCAAGTCAGTAACCCAGAATAGAATAGTGCAAACACTAGTTAGGAAGTGTTTACCATATGGTCTTGGTTCAGCTCTATTTCCAGTCTTTCCAACCTGCTCATGAGTTCTTGAACATCAATTAACCTCTATTTCACTCTCCCCCTTCTAAATGTTAACAGAATAAAATCATATACATTAAAATAGTCTCAAAATAAAAACTTGCTTGAGTTCTGATATATGAAGCAAAGGGCTTATTGTCTGGAAAGGTTGGCCCATGTCTGGGGTCACACTAATGTGAACATCGGTCCAGGGCCAGATGCTCCCTATACTACTGTGCTATGCACATGGACCCAAACTACCATGTGATGAACACTGAAGATATAATATAAAATAAATCTTCTCTCTAGTTCTTTTCCCCTAGTACTGAGACATTTTGGTCACAGTCACTCAAAAGTTAACTGAGAACTGTACAGATATAAAGTGGCTTGAGTCTATTTGTGTACCATAGGTATACAAGAACTGATATGAAACGTGTCATTTGTGTGTGTTGAGGCCAATGTGTGGGGCCTTATGCTTCATTCTTTTCTTTCCCACTTCATATTGCCATGCTAGTTGACCAGTGAGCTTCTGGGGATTCTCCTGTTTCTATTTCTGATCTCACTGTAATGATTATTATGGGAATGATTATGGGGATTATTGGAATGAACTGTGGACCCAGCTCTAGGTGGGTTCTAGTGATCTGAACTCAGGGTGTCACGTTTGTACATCAAAGATTTTACTTACTAATCCATCTCTCCAACCCTACAGCTATTTTTCATGTTGTAAGAAGTGAGCCAAGATCAAAACACTCATTTATTGGCTCTATTTTGTTACCAATATCACAAATACAAGTTCAATACCTGTATTTTCTAATTACTGCATCTGACCATTGTTCCACCACCAATAATTGTTCCACCAGAATATTAGAAGTAATGCTTTTCAAGACTGACAGTGAGACACAAGAGTGAGCACATTCAAGTGGCCAGTTAATGTTGAAGGCTTTATTTCATGGTGCATAAAAGGAGAAAAAGTAGATTTCATTTATTTGTTTGTTTGTTTGTTTGTTTACCTTTTTTAACCGACCAGTAGTTATCCCTCTCACTGTTCTGCAACAGTTCCTCACCCCTTTCCTCCTTGCTCTTGTCTCCAAAAGGAGAAGTAGACTTCTAAGGGGCATAATTTGGATAGCTTTATTTTTGATTGATAGTTTAGGTTTTTTAATAATTTCTCTATTTTGCATGCCCTCTCACAATGAATCTGATTTCAGGTACAGTACAGTAAAACAAGGGATTCTCCCCAAAATGTAGCAGCCGATACAGATGCGACTTACTACATATATATCCAAACCCATTTCAGATCATATAGGCCTTTCTAGTCTTTATACCTGTATACAATGAGAATGTATTGAATAGAAGCTACATAAATATGATCACAGGGGTTAGAAAACTTATAGCATTTTTCCAAGATGGGAATATGTGTAATCTTATGCAGGTGGCGTATTAAAAGATTTTCTGAGGTTGCTAGATGTAGGAACTAGTCTGACAAGTGAATTATTAAAGAGGGCTATGTATGCATAACCCCTAACCAAATGGGATGGCAAGCTTGAGCATCTCCTGTGCCTGCCTACTTCACACAGACAAGATTGATCTTGCAGGATAGAAGAGGACTGAGGAAGGTGGAAGCAAAGAATAAAGATGCCTGGTGCCTTCACAGTTACTTTCTTTCAAGGCAAAGACAAGCAACAGAAAACTAACTGGTTAAGATCAGGTAATTCTTTATTTTGCATTTTTTTTTTTAGAAAAAAATTCTTTCTCCATAGAATATCTTCTATTTATTCTTTGACAATTTCATATGTGAAAACAAAGTAGTTGCCCTCTTCTTCCTTCCTTCCTTCCTTCCTTCCTTCCTTCCTTCCTTCCTTCCTTCCTTCCTTCCTTCCTTTCTTCTTTCTTTCTTTCTTTCTTTCTTTCTTTCTTTCTTTCTCTTTCTTTTGTTTTTGCTTTTTTGTAACCCATTGAGCCCAATTACTGATTCCTATTGGAGTGCTAGCAGATCTTGTTGGCTTAATCTTTCACAGATCTTAAGTATGCAGCCATAGCTGCCATGAGTCCTAAGTATGAGGGTGGTGTCTTATCTAGAAGACAGCATTGCATAGCATTTCTCCCTATCCTCTGGTCCTTCCATTCCTTCCATTCCCCTCATTCATGATACTCTTTTTTTTAAAGCTATATTTTTATTAGATATTTTCTTCATTTTCGTTTCAAATGCTATCTCCAAAGCCCCTGTACCCTCCCCCGCCCTGTTCCCCAACCCACCCACTCATGCTTCTTGGCCCTGGCATTCTCCTGTACTAAAGCATTTTATTCTTGAGGAAGAGTTGATACAGAAGTCTCATGGAGGACTGAGAACTCAACAATACCTTATTCTTAGCATTTTGACCAGTCGTGAGTCTGTCTTATTGAAGAGAGAAGCTTGTCTGGTCAAGGTTGAAGACAGCATTAGTTTACATGCACAAACATAAATATTAAGAAGGTAGTTTAGGAACATGTCCCACTAGCAAGAAAACAGTACTAAGTTCCCCAAACCCATATCCTGTATTTTCCTTATTTATGAACATCTGTTGCTTTGTTTTACTTTTAAGTAGCTTACAAAGCAGTGGGTTTCCTTATGGTATTTCTATATACATTCAGTTTATTTGGCTCTTCTGCCCACTTTCTCCCTTTCTCTCTCTCCTTGTCCCCAACCTACCCATACCGTTCCACTCCCAATAGTCTCCCTTCCATTTTCATGTCACACACTATCAGATTTTTTTTTCTAAAAATACAATGATTAAAATAGAGATTTTCATTATCCTGTTAAGTAAAACAGGATTTTTATTTCCAAAAATGTGTCTAGTCTGTCTCTGTATCCTGATACTTTGGAGGTCAGACAGCTCAGCCTTGGTTTGATATAGCTCTAGTTGTCTTTTAGTCTAATCCACGATGGTGCAACTCTGGAGTATAGCACAAACCAGTGGCTGCCAGATACCTGTAGTACTTTTATTTGCTTCATGCACACAGATCGTACAATGAGGAAACCAAGGTTCAAAGAGCATCTGTCTCCTGTCTACTTACTTCTGGTGACTCAATAAGTGCAAACTCAACCCCAAGGTTGCATTCCTTCAATCCCTAGTCTAACTTCTAGGATCAGAATGAGATGCTTAAAAGAGCACATGTTTACTTAATATCAGTTTATTTGCCAGTGGGGTCTCCACTCTTCATTTCCCCAGAGTCCTAGGACTTAGATTATCTGTTATCCCCCACATAGTACTAAATCTAAGTATTGTACTTTTTTTTTTTTTACCCATTCTTTCATCACTGACCAAATTCAAGATGACCTCAAAAGGAGGAACTTTTTTTATTTTTGCCCAAGGTTACATGATGGTTCAGTGCACCGGCTGCTGACTGAAGCTTAGTGAGGAAGATAATAGTGTGAAGAATTTATAAGTGCAAAGCTGCTCGCCTCATGACAGCTTGGAAGTGAAAACAGGAGCAGGAAGGCACTGGTCCCAAACAATATCACTTCCTCCAAATAGGCTCTTCTTCCTCAAGATTCCACCACCTTCTGAAAGGGCCACAGGCCAGGCATGAAGCTGCCAAAATCACATGGGCCTTTAGGGACAATTTGTATCCAAACTTTGGCAATCTCCAAATAAATAAATAAATAAATAAATAAATAAATAAATAAATAGATAAATAAATAAATAAAGTTTTCAAAAGTTTGTATCCAAACTTTGGCAATCTCCAAATAAATAAATAAATAAATAAATAAATAAATAAATAAATAAAGTTTTCAAAAGTTGACTCCCAAGCTGGTGGGATGGAGCAGGTGCCTATCACACAATCCTGAGAACTAAAGTTCAGTTCCTGGATCCCAGGGTAAAAGGAGCAAATTGACTTTTAAAATTATCCCCTGACTTTCATGTACACGCCACACATATACACATAACAAATTAAAATCAGTTGTTTAATTGGCTCCTTTTCTAGTCTCTGTTATGGAGTAAATTCCCTAAAGATTCTTTGTAGAAATTGCTATCATTTATAATAGATGTAAGAATTATAAGCTTCGGGTGGGGGAGGTTTGCTCACTTTTAGTTTATTCCCCATTTATCAGGGAGCAAAGCTCCAAGGCTTCCCGTGTATTTTGATAATTGACTCGCAAGAGACTAGAGACCTCCTTCCAGATGGGAGGCCTGGGGAAGTATCTTATGTCCATCTTCTTGCCCGACAAAAGAAGCTGGGTGAGAAGTCCCTTACTCTCTGAGGCCCCAATGAAGAAACCACAGTGAGTCCCACCCTCCTCTGTAGAAGGATGCTTGATGCCTCTATAGTTTCTGCTCTCAATCTTGTTAATGGAGGTACCCTTTGTACCAAGAAAAGGGACCTCTTGATTTTTTTTTCTAAGTTTATAAAAGAAAAACCTTCATATAACAGCTGGGCTTCAGCTGACACTATTGCCACTAGCAATTTACCCTCCTTTGAACTTAAATTAAAATCTCAATGCCGATTTCTTTTCTTTTTTTATGAAAAAGCCTCCACAGAAAATATAATTACTGTAATGAAGATTCATTGCTCCTCATCCGGGGTGTATTGAACTATTCTGTTCAATTTGCTGAGGAATGTCACAATAAAATGATGGGGATAACCCCTGAAACAACAACCACCAAAGATAATTCATAATCGGAGCAGATCAGACAGAGTGGGAGGGGAGACAATTATCTGCTCAGGCTAAATATTGTGGGTGCCTCACACAGAAGCACTCTCTGGCAGCCAGCTGAACCGGGACTCCATCAAAAGAAAGCATTTTTGCTTTCTATTCTCTTGATGGTGTCTCATAATAAAATAATAATTTGCATTTCTATGGAGCCTTTCATCTCACAGGACTTTATAGATGCTAAATTATTTAGCTTTCATATGTGTGGGAGAGGTCAGTTTCTTTACCTGCTAACCAAGGCAGGAGTGAGGTAAATGACCTCATGGAGGACACAGGTCAGGAAAGGTCATGCGGTATAACTTCCTCTCTTCTCCTCGGGGTCTATTGTCTTTAGTCATCCAAACAGTTGTTTCCTTTTCAACTCTGACCAGAGTCACTCCGTCGCTATATGACATAAAAAAATTACATAGCCAAATAAGAATCTTTGGAAAACAACATCTCTATCTGGGAACTCTTTCTTTCCTGATTTATCTTCATTATTAGTGAATGTTTCATCTGTTTTATTCCTAACTGTTCATAGGGGTGAAGAACTGACTAAAAATTGGGACTTTCTTTTGAGACACCATTCAACACGAGACACAAGTATCTATCCCCTCCATATAGTCCTGATTTATAAGAAACACACACTGCTTAAGGTTTGTGTCTTTAGTTTAGCTGTATCTATATGGAGAGCAGAATATTATTGTCAGACATAATTTTTCATTCAAATTTCCTTGAGTAGGACATCCCCACTGAGCCTGAGGTAAGATCTATGAAGCCAAGTATGGGGAGAGGTTAGGAGGGAGGGCAGACAATTCTGTCCCAGTTTACAAGGCCAAGGAAGAAAACCTATAATTTAGTGAGCATAACAATTCAGAATTAAATATTAAGGGTTCTTTTCATCTTTGAGCCATCTTCCATGTTAAAATAATTCATGGGAAGGCCATTAGGTTGAAAAGGCTCCAGCACCTTGAATTCCTGTATAATCAAGCTGAATACCAACCCAGCATTAAGAGTAAAATGAGGCTTACACTTAACTAATCAGAAACCATCACATAATGTCTAAGAAATGACTAGAAATGAAACCACCAACTAGATACTTTTCATCCTAACCATCAAATATTTTCTTTTACATCCTTCCACTAATCATATTCATTTGTTGATTTTGGGCTTTGTTTGGTTGGGTTTTTGATACATGGTTTTGCTATATATGTTAGGTTAGCCTACATTGCTTATCCTCCTGCCACTGTTTCAAAAGTGGCTAGGGATATAAGCTAGGGATATAAGCTAGGGATATAAGCTAAGGATGTAAGCTAGGGATATAAGCTAGGGATATAAGCTAGGGATATAAGCTAGGGATATAAGCTAGGGATATAAGCTAGGGATATAAGCTAGAGATATAGCTTTCATACGCATCTCCTTTTGAATCAAGTAGTTTGTTAGCATTATATTCTTATAGTCTCATGTGATTTAACAGAAACATTTTGAAGACTTTTGTATCTAGATACTGTACATATTTCCTGTTTACATTTATTATACTGTACTACATGAGGCTATTTTTATGCAAGTAATAGTTTGTGTTAAGAATACTCCTGTGCCCTGTTGCCTCTCCTTACCTTTTCTCCTGATCACATTAGATCCCTCTGTTCTCTGACTCCATTTTGCTTCTGCCTCCATGTCATCTGTCAACAAGAATTTTCAAGTGAAGAAGCAGCCTACAGGATGGAAGAAAATCTTTGCTAGTACTCAAAAAAGTAAACCCAAATGCCTCTCGGAAGCCTTCCCCTCTGGCCCTTCTTCTGGGGCCTGAGCACTGAGGGCCAGCACATCTAACTGTGGAGCAGTCATTGGATGCTCAAACAACTATATAAAAAAATGTTTTATGTGTATCGATTTGTGTGATGTGCGTGCACACACACACACACACACACACACACACACACATGCATTTGCACATGCCATGATGTGCATGCTAGTGTCAGAAGATGATTTACTGGACTCACTTATCTCCTCCCATTATGTGAAGCCCAGTGAGTGTACTCAGGTCTTTCAGCTTGGCAGCAAGCTCTGTTAGCCACTGAGATACTTCAGCCACTACTCTAATTGGTTAAAATTTAAATGTAACCATATTTACCTCTTAATATCCCCCAAATGTTGTCTTATTGGAGGTGAAGATTTTCATTTAATTCCAACTTCAACAGATCATCTTCCAGGAAGTGATTTTATGCTCTTAGATTTTCTTTCTATACAACAAAGTATACTCTCAGGTGTTGCATATCAAACCCCAGCTTCTTAGGACTTTCGCTGTCAACCTCATTTTGTTTGGAAGCTGTTGCTGGAATCTCACTCCATCCTCCTATTTACTCCCAGGCAGGACATATTACAGAGTCAAGTGAGACACTCTTAAAGTGTGATGGTGGGTCATCTCAAGAGGGAACATTGCAAAGGAAAGCACTTTCAGAGGTGAGAATGGACATGGACCAGAGAGAATGGTGTCCTGTCTACATTCTTTAGTGGAATATCTACAGTTTCTTAATATGTCAGGACAACTTTCCTGAAGGACATTTTCCTGTGAAGGAGTTTGATAGTCTCCTTTGCATTAACTCTTAAGGCAGGGAACAATGGTATGTTGGTTTGGGTTTGGGTTTTTAAATTATTATCTGATAGTCTTTTTGGAGTGGTTTTGAATGCCTTATCATTACAAAGGACAAGAAATTTAGGGATCAGATCTCATTCTTTTGAGCAGTAATCAAAGTCTTGCAGATTTAGCTCTTGTTTTGACAAGCTGTTGATTATGAAGGTGTCTGTCCTCAATAACCTCAAGGACGCTAATATCTGACTAGCCAGCTAGCTGACAATAATGTTATTTTTCGAGTTATCTGACATGCAATTATTGACTAGAATAAACTAAATAAGAGTGCTTATCACATCATCTCTTGAATCAGGAGGGAGGATCCACGTTGGGGACAAATGCCAGAATCAAAGTCTGGTGTCTCCAGAGAACAGGAACAAAGCAAATTCTGCTGTTTACTGTTAAAGGGAATTTAATCAGAGTGTAATTGATATTGTAAGAACAATTTCTTGGTTGCATATGACTCTATGTATCTGAACGCATTATGTGCATGCACGTGCATACACGTGCACGCACACACACACACACACACACACACACACACACACACACACACACACTGAGAATAAGAGAGAAAATCACCACAGAGCAGCTTCTGCTCCTATTGCCATCCGGACTCCTCCCCCACTGTGTTATGAGAATCATCAGGGTCTCCACATTCTGAATGGTGCTCACAGGAAGTTGCTTTGTTTAGAACACAAAAATCACTCATGGTCCAGCTGCTTTCCCTGCTGGACAAAAAATGCCTCAGAGATGATGTAATGAAATGTATTTGAATAAAGTCCTTACACTGGTGGGAACTATTTTAAACTGAAAGGAAAGAATTTCTCTTTAGTGATGATCTCTTGCTCCTCTGAATGCACTTAAAGAATTCTTCTATATCTACTGTTTTTACAACAACTGAACCCTGCAACCTAGCAGGATTGAATTTAGTCCAATGATATAAAATGCAATTATGCATGGCTCTGGGGGAGCCTTCTCACCCTGTCATTCTTCCACACCATCAACACTGAACTGTGATTTGCCAGAATATTTGGTTTTATGCCATTTTAGATTGTTCTCCTTAGTTGTGGAATTTCTGGATTCGTTTATTATTTATAAATGGTGCTATGTGTTCTGCCTAGAAATTCTCATTGTACTCTGGTGAAGTCAGTCTTTGATTTCATCAGGTAGTTCTCCCATCCTAGACCAAATATACTTAGCAACAGGTCAATTCGAAAATCTCTTATATGGTATCACCCAAAACAGTGACATATATTTACTTCACTTTCCCAGATCCATTCTTTAGCCAGTTACTTAATTTTTTCACCATCATTAACCTTCTATGTAGTAATGTTATGTGAGAATATGTTTCTTATCTATTTATTTGTATGAATATGAATCCTATCACACAAAGAACAGCATAAGAAAATAAATATGGAGCACTTTGGCCAATGCAATGAACAAAATTCATACCTGTCATTCTCCCTTTCTGTCTCTGTCTCTGTCTCTCTCTGTCTCTCTCTGTCTCTCTGTCTCTCTCTCTCTCTCTCTCTCTCTTACACACACATACACACACACACACACACACACACACACACACACACACACACACGGGGTGCATAGAATGCAAGTCCCAGGAGTGTCTCTAATCTAATTCAACACTAAAAGCCCAATACTAAAGTATGTGGCCAGCACACAGGATGCAAAGCTTCCTGTGTGCACTTTCTACCACATCCCTGTATCTAGTTTGTCAAGGAAGAAGCTACGTGGAAGATAAGTATCCATCACTGCTATCTGAGGTCTTATCTCTAGCAGGCAAAGGGTGCAGTCAGTCTGTGGTTCCTAATGAGTAGCTCTTACTTAAGGGACCAATCTCTATCTACTAAGCCAAGTACTCTGAAAATGTACCTGATGCCCAGAATCCTCTCTTAACAAACTACCTAGGTGATTCTTTTATAGTCACAAACTCAGTGTAGTTAAATTTTTAACTCAGAATTTTTAACTTCTTGCATTGCAGAACAAAGAACTAGACCAGGAGCACACAGAAAGTGACTAAACGGTTTATTAAGAATGAGGAAATCAATCCCAAAGGAAGGAAGTGGGCTAGAGCACCGGAACTGGTCCAACAACAAAAACAAACAAAAAACGTTATACCTAGGTTTCCATGGAAGCTCTTATTCCGGTGGTTTGGGTTATTAAGAATGATATATAAACTGCTTCATTCTTGAGTCTTCATGGGCCATTATGGTTTGAATGCAAATGATTTTCACAAGCACATGTGTGTGAACAATTAGTCTACAACGAGGAGCAGTGCTGTCATGAGACATTGGAGAGCTGTGGAATATGATGTCTGTTTGCAGGAAATACATTATCTGGGGAGGGAGGCTCAGGTCTTGAGAATTACAGCTAAGCCCATTTCTATTCAAAATATTTATATTTATGAGTCATGTGATGGTACAAGCACATGGTTTTAGCCCTCTCTTTCTACCATGTACCTCTCTACCATGATATTTTCCCCACTATGATAGCATGTCAAAAAATTAGCACAATCAATACCACCTTCCTTCAGCTGTTTATATTCCAATATTTCCTATTTATTGAATGGTTGTTCAAATACATGTATAAATCCTGACTCTTTTGTTCATCTCATTGTTGCCAGTTGATCTCCAGGCCGCTAAACTTTTGAAGTCCACATATTGAAGGAAAGGTTTTCTTTGAACAGAAGCTATGTGTCTCGGGCTGTTAATCTGAATTATGTTTACATCAATATGCCTTTTGATAAGTTAATTGGGTGATACTCATGTGTAGGAGATTTAGGAATAACACTTTTCTGTAAGGAGAGTGAAGGCATTAGAAATCTATAAGAAGCATTTCATCTTCAGCTAGCGACTTGGTTCAGACTGGAAAAGCTCTTACTGTGTGAGCCTTGTGACCTAAATTCAATCTTTGGAACCCATGGAAAAAATGGAAGCACAGAATCAACTTCAAAAAGATGTCCTTTAACCTTCAAATTCACACCAGGGCACGGGCACTGCATACTAACACTGTACACGCAATGTTAATAAGTAAAAAAGCAATTCATCTCATCTCCTTAATAACTTGCAAAAGAGATATTGACCACATTTCCTTGTTAATGAGGGAGAAGGTGGAGGGAAAGCAGATTCAAGCTACTGACAATAAGGAGAAGACCAAGGTTCCCATACAGGGAAGAAGGTAACTGAGGTAGAGAGTTTGATGTACAGGAAGGCATGAGAAAGAGATTGATGTTGAGACTAATAGGCAGAGGAAACAAAATTGCTATGGTGTCCATGAGACAGGTGAGTTGTCCAGTACCAATGCAAATGGCAGACTCAGAGCTAGATGAAACAAGTGGGATTACAACTTCATTTTTTTAGAGCCTGTGAATCTTCTAGAAGATTACCAAACCCAAGAAAAGAATTGTTTTCCTCATCTTCATGATTTGAATGCAAACTGCCTCTGATAGGTGCACGTGATTGGTCCTCAGTGGGTGGTGCTCTTTGACAGACGTTGGATCCTCTGGGTGTTGGTCCTATCTGGTAGGCACAAGACATTAAGGGTGATACTTTGATTCCTGGTCCACCATGTTTGAGGTACTCTGCTCTCCATTCCCACATCCATTGAACAACTTTTCCATGCCTTCCGGCCAATGATAAACTTCCTCTTTGAAACCATGAGCCAAAATAAATCTTTTTTGCCCCTTAAGTTGCTTTTGTAGGGTTTTGTAGTCAGAGCAATGAGAAAAATAACCAACGTATTTATTTGTAGAAATTGGATAAAGTTAGGAGCCTGAGTTTGTATTTAGACTGAGGTACAATAACACGTGTGATGTTCTAAGTATAATGTGACTCCCTAACACATTCCTGTCTTCCTAGTGAGTTCTCTGCAGGCCTGCCACATAGAGTCTTTAATCAGCAGCAAGCAGGATGCACTTCATCAGTGAGACTGTGGAGATATTTACAAATCTGACAGCCAAAGCACAAACGCTGAAGAGGTCATAGACACTTGTCAAGATGGATCTTCCAGCTCTTTTATTTCAGGCCTACCGGTCTTCAGGATTTGACAATACAAGAGGCATGATGTTTGCTTTACCCCAAGGGGTCAATTTTTCTATAAAGAGAAAACCATGAGGTTAGCACCCTACATGCCGGTTTACTCATCTGCCAAGGGAGGTGAATTCTAGTGGGAGTTTTGTCCATAGGATTTCAATACACAATTTATAGGTAATGTCTTGTGAAAATAAATGAGTTACAGTTTATACACACATACATCCAACACACAAACAAACAAACAAACAACCCAACAACAACACCATAATGGTTTTAACCCCAGGCCTCTTGTCACCTGAAATGGTTCAAATTATTTATAGACAGAAGTAGAAAGAGAGGTGAAATTGACATCTGATGACTGAGAATAAAGCAACCATTTGTATGGTTCCTTTCACATCTGTATGAGTTCATCCATCTGGCAATTCTGCCTTGGGAATGAGCCAGCTGGGTGAAAGGAAGAAGACATAACTTCCTTGTCCTGTACCTCAAAATATCCCCCACAATGAGACCTTGATTCTTTTCTCTACATGACTCAGCCATATGGGTTGAAGTGTATTGTGTATAATTGTCTTTCCAGACCTTTCCCCTTGCAGAGGCTCTGTACAAAGGCTTCAAGAAGATTTGTCTTCACACAGTGTTCAAGCACAGAGACACATCACTACTACCATTGGCTAGCCAGGGTGTTTCATCTACCCATGGGAGCATTGAGAATAGTAGAAAGTAAGACCACAGGGATGTGACATTACTTTGTAGCATAGAGTGTAGGATCCATCCCCTGGTGGGAAATCTGAATACTCATCCAGTGACATCATCTGAAGAGTTGATTATACGTCACTTGAGAAACATCTCATGCCCTACATATTTCCCAATATGTAAAATTCCTCTGGTAGAATTACCCCTCTGGCTTGGAATACCTCCATAGTACTTAGGTTAAAGTCAATACAACCTCATTACCATTGAGTCATGTCCTGCTTTCTGCCCAACAAGATAAGAACAAGACTCCTGAGAGGCAGGATATGAGGTAAGCAATTATGTATTAACCTTCACATTAGTTAACTGTTCTCATCATGACTAATACATGTCAGAAACAACTTTTCACAAAAATCTGTATGTTCGTGGTGCATGCACATTTGGAGAAGAGAGGTTGACATTGGTTATCTTTATCACTCATTACCTTATTTGAGAGAGAGGGGACATTCTCTCTCTGAACATTGATCTAGATGCTTGGCTAAGCTTACTGGCAAGTGAACTCCTGGAGTCCACTTGTCTCTGACTCCTAATTAGGTTGTAAATATGTGTTGCTATGCCTGGTCTTTCCATGGGTGATAGAGATCTAAACTCCAAGTCCTTATGTTTATATAGCAACCAAGAACTTTACCCACTGAGACATCACTCCAGCCTGACATAAACAACCTAAAGTAACAGTTTATTTTAGCTCAGGATTTCAGAGGTCTCAAGCACTTCATAACAAAGGGTTCATGGTGGTGGCAGCATGTGGCAAATACTTTTGCACATGAGGGCTGTCACAGTTTTAATTGCCTAGTAGACATAATCTAGAATCACTTGGGAAGAGAGACTCAATTAGAAATCTTCTAAATCTGTTTTCCTGTTGGCATGTCTATGGTGATCTTAATTGTTAATTAATATAGAAAGACCTAGTCAACAGTGGGAGGCACAATTCCATAGCCAGGAGATTCTGTTCTGTATAAGTGTATTGAAGGTACTGAGCATGGAAAAGAATGTTTGCACTTATACTTTCTCTGCTTTTGAATATGGATGTGATGTGATTAGCTATTTTCAATTCCTTCCACCTTGGCTTCTTTTCTATGATGGACTGTAACCAGGAACTGTGAACTAAATAAAGTTCTCCCCTAAGCCGGGTGGTGGTGGTGCACGCCTTTAATCCCAGCACTTAGGAGGCAGAGGCAGGCGGATTTCTGAGTTCAAGGCCAGCCTGGTCTACAGAGTGAGTTCCAGAACAGCCAGGGCTACACAGAGAAACCCTGTCTCGACAAAAACCAACAAAACAAAACAAAACAAACAAACAAAAAAAAAATCCTTCTCCCCTAAGTGGTTTTTTTTTTTAATCTATCATCTATCTATCTATCTATCTATCTATCTATCTATCTATCTATCTATTTTAGCTAGGTTATTGGTTTAGCAACAATGCCTAACTAAGTAGTGGAGGAAATTAGATGAGAATCAAGGGTGGTATCTCCATAGTAACCTATTTCCACAAGTCAGGTACCAACCTATAAAGACTTCTAGCCTTCAGCCTGGTGCTACAAACATTGGACTACATGTTAAAACCTTGACCTTATGGGAAGAACATTACAGAGACAAACCATCATAATCTCGATGCAAGACAGGTACATGATAGCTCTTCAGGACCACTAACTAATTCAGGAGCACGTGAGGAACTTTGTCTTTTCTGCATATCACTGCGTAGTAACATTCAGATAGATTTCAAACATCATTTGGATGACTCATATTAGTTCTATGTACCAGAGTCAGAGCTATACTCTGTCCACCACTGGAGTAGTGAGTAAGGAAGGTTGTGCTATACCAGAAATGCATTTCTGCTTATGGACAGTTCTACAAAGATGCCTTTCAGCCTTCATGTACAGTGTAAGGAGACAAGTTAGGACAAGGCAAACATTCAGGACCACCCACTCAATGGACTTGCCTTTCTCTAGAGCATACAAGACACGGTAAAGGCTTCTGTAGATCTTTGCATGAAAGAAATATTTCTCAAAACTCTTTCTCCTCCTTTTTGCAGTAAACCACAAAGATAACCCATGAGACCCACAGAACATGAAAGAATTGAATACAGGAGAGAGAGAGAGAGAGAGAGAGAGAGAGAGAGAGAGAGAGAGAGAGAGAGAGAGATTATATGGTCATGCATATGGAAACCAGAAGACAAACTTTAGTGTTATCATCAGAAATGCTGTCTGAATTCTTTAATATGAGGCCTATCATTCACCTGAAGCTCACTAATTAGGCTAGCCTGGCTGGCCAGCAAGCCCTCAGGATCCACCTAGCTCTGCTACATTAGCAAAGGGATTGCAATAGCATGCCTTCACCATGCCCAGCATTTTCATTTAGGTTCCGGAGATTCTACTTGGATCTCTGTGCTTATAAGGCAGCTGCTTTACTGATTGACTTGCCTCCATTCCCCTGGCCCAGGCTCTAATCAAACTTGTTAATATGTTGTCTAAGGTCTTTTTAGAGGTATGAGGTTTTTACATGATGCTTTGTCATAGTTATGGCAGTGGAGCCATTTGGTCATTAGTCAGAGTATATCCATTAAGATTTTACACACACACACACACACACACACACACACACACACACACAGAGGCAAGCATGCACATACACATACAGAGAGGTATTTATATGTAATTTTAGCACCAAATGAAGGATCCTGAGAAGTTTATGAAAAATATTTGATGGAAAATAATGTCTCCCTAATGATCCCCATCTCTTCTCTATAATCTTTTGTTATTTATTACAGTATTGAGAGTTGTCACTTGTGAGATTAGGTTTTAAAGGACTGTGACTTTTGCCTCTTTTTGTCCTCTCCCTGGTTTTCTTCTATGCTTTATCTATTAGAGGATCCACTGGGTGAAGACAATAGGGTTGTCAGCTAGCAGTCTAGATGTTACTAATTTAGACTGGAGATAAGTCTACCAACCCTGGAGAAACAATCCTGGCTATATCCGTGGAAGGGAGCTCAGAAGCAGAGGACATTAAAGTAGAACTTTCCAACGAGAACTCCACCCTAATTGTGAGCCTCTAAGGAGCCCTGGGCCAGCTCAGCTCCACAAAGAGTCATGTTCTACAAAATATGTCAGATGATAAATGTGTGTTGTTTCAAGCTGCCAATACTGAGACAACATATTGCACAGTGGGAGATAACCAGTAAGCCAACACACTGGTCTGTTTCATATTAGAAGCCACCCTAAGTATTTTTTTTCTTCTGTTTTCTTCAACAAGATTGTCATCAGCCTTTTTCGATGACTGTCCGATTCTATTTTTCAACATCAAGAAAATTTCTGTCAGGCCCTCTGAAGATTCTGATTACTTCAGTCCATATTGAATTTTTCATCTACAAGACACAGACAGCATCTATTGTCTCGACAAGGCTAAAGTCCCGTTGAGCACTCATTCCTGACCTTTGAATACCATAGCCCAAAGTAGCCTACATGTGGGATTGACTGACAGCAATGTTAGGTGTGGGACTCAGAACCATGCGTATGCTAAGTAAGTACTCACCTACTGAGCTACATCTTCAACCCTTAGTTATTGTTGCTGTAATTACTTTCATTTTAGAGCAGAATCTTGCTAAATTCTGCAGGCTGAATGTGAACCCTCTGGGTAGACTACATGACATCTTTCTGCTTGAGCTGCCCAATTAATGGAGTTTACCATCATGTGCCATCATGGTGTATTTTTGTTTCCATTTTTGTTTTTATACTTTCTGTGCTCATCATAACTCAATGACTTCCCTCTAATTCTTGTTTTGAATATTTTGAGAACATGATACATTGTTATTTATTATATTCACTGTACTATACAATAGACCTCTTGAATTTATTCTTCTAATCTAACTGAAAATTTGTAGATTTGATCAACATCCCTCCAATCTTTCCAAAACCATACTCATGAAGAGGTCAGCTCAGGAACTTTAGAAAATTCCACAGGACCCCTCCCCTCTGGAAAAGAAGGACTAATTACATTCCTCAGACCACAGGGAAGAAGAGCCGACCACCAGAGCTCATAGAAACATTCTGCGATCATTGGTCACTCACCTCATTCCCTATAGACCAATCAGCTTATTTTCTGCCAATCACATTGTGCCTAATGGCTGCTGCCTGTAGAACTGTATAAAGGCTCTCTGGGCAGGCTGTGCATGGTCTTTCTCTCTCTCCACGTGCAGGATAACCCCAACATGCTGAAACAATAAATTCCTCTTGCTATTTGCATTGATTCCTGTCTCTGTGTCATTCACTCAAGGAGTCCCTAGTAAGCTAAGGCTTGTCAGAGTCTTACACTCACAGCCACTATAACTACCACTCTGCTATTGCATTCATGAGTTCAACATTTTCGGATATCTCTTATAAGTGGGGTTATGTAGAAATGATCTTTCTACGTTAAATTGAACAGTATATTTCCATTATCCAGTTATCTATTCTTTCATTCTTTCATACCTCTGCGCATTCCATACTCCGCTAATGCTGTAAGAAACATGGGCTTGTAGTTATCTCTTTGACATATGAACATCTATTTCTTGGGGGTAGATTCCCAGAAATGATATTGCGTGATCCAGGAAGTGTTTAATTACAAACAGATGAATTGTCGTCACCAGTTGGAATCGCACTTCTTTAGAAGCAAATCAGGAGGAGAACAGAGGTTAGAATTTGGGTGAGGATTAGTTGTCCAAATAAGGCAATTATAGGACTAAGAACAAGGAGCAAAGGGCAGACAACTACTGGAAATCAGGAGCAGAAAAACCATGAAGCAGGAAGCAGTTTGAGTGTGGGATATAGAACTTGAGGAGACTAGCAATGACTTGGCAATGAGAGTGATGTTTGTTGGACTGGCTCAACTTTCCTCTGAGAATACCTCTGTTGATCTCAAAGGGAAAAGGGGTGTGTGTGTGTGTGTGTGTGTGTGTGTGTGTGTGTGTGTGTGTGTGAATGTTGAACTTCACTTTAATTTAGTAATGGCTCCCAAGGAAATGGGAAGCTGGTAAAATGGTGTGCTTTGAAATTCCCTTGGTAAATATTCCAGAATATGAAAATAGAATCCTTGCTCATTCCTTGCCTTCTTGGCACTCTTTAAAAACAAAAAGAATATTTATATCCATGACTAACGGTTCATTTATAGACTCAGCCCTACTCCTCAAGCTATAGAGCAAATTTTAAAATGTGCGAAAATGTTAAAAGTCAGCTTATTTTGATGACTACTTAGGCTGAGTTTGCATTCAATTTAGCAAAGCCAAACAACAACATGTTCAATAGGAATGCAAAGGTATTGTAAACAACCAAATAAGCAGAAGGTTGTTTTCATTTGGTTCATATTAAATGCAGACTTAAAGAATTATGCAAATCCATACTTAATACCAAATATATTTATGTATGTACATTGCATTTTCAATTCATAAATATTAAGAAGCTTTCTGGATAAGCTACTTTATTGCCTCCTATAAGGTGTAATTCTAACTGTGTAACAGTTTAGGCAAGCCAGGCTTAGTTAAGTTGTATCTATATACATAAACAACTTTTTCTACATTAATTTAACAGACTAGAAATCAGTAAATACAGTTGTTTTGGATTTTGGTTGCTGCTTTGTAGTTTTTACAATGGTTGTTAGTCTATAGGGTGGGTTGTGACCAAGAGGACAGTGAGAAAAGGTGAGACCCATAGTCAGTCATTGTAGACTGCTGCCTGATTTCCCTAATAGAATTTAAATTCAGATATTTTAGAGAATTGGTCCTATTTATACTGGCTACAACCAGTTTAGAAGAAAAGACATAACAACTTAGAAAGATTTGGTTATTCTTTTCAGTGTAGCCAATAATTTGAGACACTGCTGCCAACATTTTTGAAAGTTGACTCATCTTGTTTTGTGACCAGGGCAACCCCTTCATCATCCTTAATGTCTACATACTCTTCTTAGCAGTGCTGTTCTCTCCAAGTTAATTTAGACAGAACTCCTAAAGGAAGAGTGAATGTAATACGTTTAAGTATTGAAGCAAAATGGAAATGATCTAAAATAGAAAAAGAAATAAAGCGTGTGGACAGAAAGAACAGTTCCTCTCGTGCAGTCAAAATGGAGCTGAGAGCGTCAGCGGAACTGGGAGATGCTAAGCCTTGGATTTCTGGCTGTATTTTCTTTACTGTGCCGTTTAAATAAGCATCCTGCATGCAGCTGGATAGGGTCTGTAATTCGATTGGAATGTTGTGACTACACCTGTTGTTCTTATTATAAATGCCTAATTCTTACTTGAAACTGTTTGTCACAATAATATCCTGTAGTGAAGACTTCTACCAGATAATTGCTTGGCGTGTAAACAGTACAGTGCTCCTCTTAACTGTTTTAAATGGGATGTTTTCTAATTTTATCACCTACCTTTTGTTCATATATTACCCATAAGGTAAATAAGAGCCAGGGAGAAACCTCCATTTGTTATCATCCCTTCTACTGTAATCTGAAATTAACAAGCAATACTTAATGCTCACCATTCCTCTGGGCTTATAAACATCAGCTCCCATTGTTTTCCCACAAAGTGTAAAGAATATTGAGTTGAGACTTTTTTTTTTTCTTTCCTCTCTTTATTAGATATTTTCTTCATTTACATTTCACATGTTATCCAGAAATTTTCCCTTACCCTCCCGCGTCCCCGCCCTGCTCCCCTACCTACCCCCTCCCACATAATGGCCCTGGCATTCCCCTGTTCTGGGGCATATAGAGTCTGTATGACCAAGGGGCCTCTCCTCCCAATGATGGCCAACTAGGCCATCTTCTTCTATATATGCAGCTAGAGACATGAGCGCAGGGGGAACTAGTTAGTTCATGTTATTCTTCCACCTAGAGGGTTGAAGACCCCTTACGCTCCTTGGGTACTTTCTCTNATAATTTGAGACACTGCTGCCAACATTTTTGAAAGTTGACTCATCTTGTTTTGTGACCAGGGCAACCCCTTCATCATCCTTAATGTCTACATACTCTTCTTAGCAGTGCTGTTCTCTCCAAGTTAATTTAGACAGAACTCCTAAAGGAAGAGTGAATGTAATACGTTTAAGTATTGAAGCAAAATGGAAATGATCTAAACTAGAAAAAGAAATAAAGCGTGTGGACAGAAAGAACAGTTCCTCTCGTGCAGTCAAAATGGAGCTGAGAGCGTCAGCGGAACTGGGAGATGCTAAGCCTTGGATTTCTGGCTGTATTTTCTTTACTGTGCCATTTAAATAAGCATCCTGCATGCAGCTGGATAGGGTCTGTAATTCGATTGGAATGTTGTGACTACACCTGTTGTTCTTATTATAAATGCCTAATTCTTACTTGAAACTGTTTGTCACAATAATATCCTGTAGTGAAGACTTCTACCAGATAATTGCTTGGCGTGTAAACAGTACAGTGCTCCTCTTAACTGTTTTAAATGGGATGTTTTCTAATTTTATCACCTACCTTTCGTTCATATATTACCCATAAGGTAAATAAGAGCCAGGGAGAAACCTCCATTTGTTATCATCCCTTCTACTGTAATCTGAAATTAACAAGCAATACTTAATGCTCACCATTCCTCTGGGCTTATAAACATCAGCTCCCATTGTTTTCCCACAAAGTGTAAAGAATATTGAGTTGAGACTTTTGCTGTGAATACTTAGAGCAGTGTTTGTGAAATGCTCCCCTGATACTACACCAAAGAGAGTACTCTCCTCTTCCTATTGTGTTTCACACTGAGTTGCTCAGTGCTCACCTGGCAGGGACACAGCGTAGAGGTGTATTAATTACCTTCCTTGTTATTGAGACTTTTAAACCCTAGCAGAAGAAATTCAAGAAAAGAATAGGTTTATTTGGGGGTACAATTTGGGGTATACTCCCCACATTGTAAGAGTGGCTGGTTACATTGTATTTCCAGTCAGGAAGTGGAGAAAGATGAACACCAGTCACCAGTACTCAGATGCACCTTTCCTTCCATTCTCCAGTACCACAGCCTTTGAAATGATATCTCACACAGTTAGTGTATGCCTACTGTCCTTAATTAAGGCAACCTAGACACTCCCTCCCCGACATCTCCAGAAAGTTGTCTCCGAGATTGATCTAGATCATGTCAAATTGACAATCAAGATTAGCCATCATAGAAGGCAAGTGTGAACTTCATTCTGTTCTCTTTCTTTTTCTATTTCTCTCCCTCCCTGTTTCTTTCTCCACCATTCTTTCATCCTCCTGCCTTCCAACATGTACAGAGGAATCCCTATGAACAATGCACTCACTTCATAATTAATATTAAACATTAGAAAAATAAATATTTAGGATGTTGAATACCTTATAGGTTGTTGTGCATCTCACAAGTTAAGAATTTGGGATTTAATGAATATTTTCTGTTCCTACATAATACATATCGTTACCCATTCACTTTATGTCTTTTGCAGTCTGACATACTCTGGCGAGAGCAATAATGTCATTGGAGACTATCTAGACAGCATCCAGACAAGAGGCTCTTTCCCCAGAGTCAATTTTCTTACTCTTAGATCTCCTTTAGCTACTTCACAGTGCCACAAGCAGAGGAAGTTCCCACACTTCTCCTTAGGGCCAGCAGCCTTCCACACTTTGCAGCACCCACGCATCTCCAAGGTCAGGTAGGGGCGTGCTCACTTTAAAGGCTTTCAGATAACAAAGGCATCACTGGAAAGTGGGGACTGGGCCTGGGAAAGCTGAGCTTTTGTGAGGCGTTGACCTGATGGAGCCTTGGAGGTCAGGGTTGATGTGGAAGGAGATGTGAATTAGCACAATACTGAACAAGACATGCACATCCAAGAAGCTTTGCTCAAAACTAGGAAGCTTCTAGAACCCATGCACAGCCTAAAATCAGTTGTCTTGCGAAAGAACAGTTTCATCATTAGATGTAGACGTATATAGCCTACTCATCTTCATAATGACTTCATTTGGCCTCTGGATAAGATATGTTTGTTTGAGTGGCCATGTAACATAGCATACGTACTGCACACATCCCACACAGCCCCAGAATGCACAAAGTGGGATGTTAGAACACCTGGTATGGAGAAGACCATATGTTATTCCTGGGTTCAGTAAGTATGAGATTCCTGTGTTGCGACACTGGTTAATTAGAGCTCCCCTAAGGTAACAGTATTTGTCAATTAATATGATTAAAACTGTTATAGTCTCTTGATTTGTAAGGGTTGCACAAAGCCAGAAAAGGTTGCACATACCTGTCATCTCAATAGACTGGAACATGTGGCAGGAGGATTACCATGGGTTTGAAACCACCCTGGGTTTTATAGTGAGTACCAGTCCAGTGGAGTCCACATAGAAAGACCTTATCTCAAACACAGGTAAAGGTACTACATGGTGTTTTCATTGAAACCACAAGGCTGAAACTAAGCAGTGTGTGATGTAATAATGCATGTGTTTTAGAGAACTGTTCCCATAATTCTGTGCATCATCACTCCAGAGGGATAGAATGTGCTAATTAGTGACTATTTCACTAGTCATTTATGTACTTGTGAGCATTGTCTGTGTGTGTCTGTGATGATGAGTGTATATATACATTAATGTGTTCATATACGTGTGCATGTGCATGTACGTGTTCATACATATGCCTATCACAGGCAGAGGTTGTGAAAAGCTCCCAGATAATTTTGCAGTTCCCATTCTACAGTAAACATTTCTCCAAAGTCAAGTATAATGTGAGTTACTGATTAGAATTTATCTAAAATAAGTTTAGTTCATTAAATGATAAACTTCTAGCAAGTAAATGCCAGGTGTTGTGCTAAATATTGCAGACTTGTTTTCTTTCTCTCTTTTTTTTCTTTTAAAATGACATCACTTATAACCTTAAAATTTCTTTTTTTTTTCTACTTTTATTAGATATTTTCTTCATTTACATTTCAAGTGTTATCCAGCTAGTTCCCTATATCCTCCCCCCTCCCGGCCCTGCTCCCCTACCCACCCACTCCCACCCCTTGGCCCCTGCGTTCCCCTGTATTGGGGCATATAAAGTCTGCATAACCAAGGGGCCTCTCTTCCCACTGATGGCCNGGGACATCTGGGTTCTTTCCAGTTCCTGGCTATTATGAATAAGGCTGCTATGAACATAGTGGAACATGTGTCCTTGTTGCCAGATGGAATATCTTCTGGATATATGCCCAGTAGAGGTATTGCAGGATCTTCTGGTAGTACTATGTCCAATTTTCTGAGGAACCACCAGACTGATTTCCAGAGTGGTTGAACAAGCTTGAGTCATTAAGATGCCACCTTCTGTGTCCCTAGTTGACTAGATGAACACAATGACTTTCAAAATATCTCAAACTAGTAAGTCTAAACATTGGGATTCAAGGCAGACATCAACTGATTTATTTGCTATTTTAAAGGACGTTGTACAACAGAGCATTCTGAACCTGCTGTATTAGAGAAAACAATTTAGCAGATTTTCATGCAGTCATAACTTGTCTTCAACAATTTTCAATGATTCACTTGGTTGATACACAAAATCTCCACCAATCTTTATTTTCCTGTGCAATAAATGAAATAAAAGAGCTTACATTTGAAATCCCAGTTTTCCCTATCATGTTGGAGCAGAGCACTAGTATCAAGATGCCTAAGCAGGATGGGACTCTCCCTGGAGTCAGGCATAAGCCTCTTATGAGTGTCCTTTCTCCCTGGATGTCTTCCCATTTCCTGTGGTTTATATTCTCACCTCTATGTGCTAAATTTCTGCTTCATTCCTGAATTCATTCCCAAACTAGCCTACTCTTAAATCACCTTCTTAACTGTGCTCTGCATTTTATTCATTTATTTATTTATGTGGCTGGTGTGTGTGTGTGTGTGTGTGTGTGTGTGTGTGTGTGTATGTGTGATGTATGCATTCTCGTGTGTGCATATGTGCAAGCATGTACACTTACAGAAGCCAGAGCAAGACACCAGCTCTTTTGCTTTGTATCCCTCTCCATTTTGTTGGTTTTGAGACAGTCTCTCACTGAAAGGCTACTTACCAGCAAGCTCCAGTGTCCACCCTAGAGCATACTTTACAGGCATGTAAGGGCAAACCTTGTAGGGCTGACTAGACTTGTGCCAATGTGACACAAGCTAGAGTTATATGAAAGGAGGAACCCTCAACTGAGATTCCTCTGTAGAGCATTTTCTTAGTGATGGCTGAGGGAGGGTCCAACCCTTTTTATGGGGTGCCATCCCTCATCCAGTGGTCCTGATCGCTGTAAGCAAGCAAGCTAAGCAAGCCATGAGTAGTAATCTAGTAAGCAGCACCATGGACTCTCTATCAGCCCCTGTCTGCAGGTTCCTACCCTGTTTGAGTCCCTGTCCTGACTTCCTTTGGTGATGAACAGCAATGTGAATAGGTAAGCTGAATAAACCCTTTCCTCCCCAACTTGTCTTTTGGTCATGCTAATCCTAAGACAATTTGGTAGGGTTGTTTGTTTATTTGTTTGTTTGTTATGGCTGGTGGTTGTCTGTTTGTTTTGTTTTGTTTTCTTACATGAGCTCTAAGATCCAAACCCAGGTCCCCATATTTAGACAGCCAGAATTTTAACCCACTGAGACATCTCACAGCTTCTCTATTGGAAATGAAAATGAGCTTGACTTCAGTTAAACTCCTGTTGATTCTGCAGAATCAAATGGTACCTAAAAGCCCTCGTTTGTGCCAGTAGACCCTTGTAAGACTCAGTCCCCAATGTTTGTCATCTTTTCTTTCTACTTCCACTTAACAACCCTCATTCAAAGAATCCTTTTTTTGGACAAAGAAGAAATATGCCTACTGAGAACAACTCTGAAACATCAAAGAGGGACACTGTACCCTCTCTATCTTTTCACTGTGTGTCACAGGGACATTTCACTGTGTAGACTGTATGGTCTGTAACAAGGAAGCACTGAAAAGCATATCACAAGTGTATCACAGAATCCAATGAGTGAATATATTTTTACAGCAGTCACCTGGTTCAGTGAATTAATGTCAAGTAACATTTAACTATTTGCAAAATCCAAAACCAGTTCCCAAGGCAAAGTCTAGGCATCACTGAAAGAAATCCCAGGTATATTATCAGACTTCTAAAAGCTATTTCAGAAAAGTAACTATTTGGGCAAATTCTCCATCTTAAGGGCCCTACTTTCTAGGTAGATATTTGAAGATATCTCAGATATTTCCTTCATTTTTTTTGGCACTTAACATTCAGTGTTTTTGTGGCTAAGTGGAAATGAATGTTTTCCAAGGCAAAGCATAGTCTTAATGATATAATTTGGTGTTAGACTGGCTTAAAAGTGGAAAATATTTTGCAGGGAACTGCTAGTGCTCAAAGATAAACTATTACACATATTTTTGAATCAACATTTTTTAACGGTTTCGCCTTAACTATGTGGAGTTTTCATGTATAATTTTAGGTATTTTGACAAATACAGCTCAAAAATCATCATTACTACCCATGTGTTTTTAAATGTATAATGGGATTATTTGGCAAATACAGATAAGTAGGCATGATGGACATAAAGCAGTCCAATGTCCCCCATTTTTCTATATGACTTTTTCATCAGTTCTTTCCCATAACCTATGGTCCCATGCTTATATTGCTACTCTTCCTATGATCAATTTTTTTTTATGAAAGACATAATATAGCAAGTTCTTCTGTTTGGTTTTCTTAACTTGCATAATTTTTAAAACCTTTATTATGTCATGGTATGCATTACTATTTTTGCATTGCTAAGTAGCTTCTAATGTGTGGATATTCGATAATGCTAATCCATGTGTCAATCCATGGACATTTGGATTGCTTCCAGTATTTACTATTAAGCATAGTCCCACTATGAATAGGTTTTGTGCAGCTATGTTCAATACTGTATTTTCATTCCTGGTTTTGATTGTCTGCCATTTCAATTTTAAGTGGTGAACTGTGGTCTGAAATATCAAATGGAATTTCCCAGAAATAGATGACTTTTGAGTTTTAAATTGCATTCCATTCTGAGTAGCTTGAAGAAATCTTACATTGCCCTGATCTTCCTTGACTAAAATATAAATTCTTTGTCTGCTATATGCACATTGTATACAATCCCACCCTGCCAATTGCTTAGCAGCCACTTTGTTTATTGGATTAGTTACCATGGTACTAATGGCTTTAGTAGTGATAACCCCATGCATCAGGGTAGCTGTGATGGAGTTCAGATATGCTAATGAGAAGTTGTTCCTTTAAGTGGAAAGCATTAAATGCTCTTTAAGAGAAAAATATCAGAATACTGAAATTGCCAAAATCTCTAGAAAAATTAGATATTTTGATAGAGAACCAAAGGTAACAAATTCAAGTAATATTTATTATAACATCTTGCTATACTCACTCAAATTTATTTGTTCTTAGTATCCCATTGTACCTAATTAACTTTTTATAATTTTAATTTTATTGAAAATTATTTCTTCACACATAAATACTTATTACGGTTTCATCTCCCTTGACTCCTCCCAGATCCTACACATGTTCCCCATTGACACAAATAGACACCTTTTCTATCTCTCTTACATTATAAAACAAATAGTTAACTGAGAATCAAGTAAAATGAGGACAAAACAAACAGAAAACAACAAACTAAAAGCACAAGAAAAACATACATACACACACATACACACATTCGGACATTCATAAATCCCATAAAAACACAAAACTACAAACCATAATGTATAAGCAAGAAAGCTGTAAAGTTCTTCTAAAAATGCCTAGATAAAGCATTATGAGACACAGCTCCTAAAAAAATATCATTGAGTTTGTATTAAGCACCTACTGCTGCTGGTTATGGCGCCTGCTCTTAAGTATGGTTTGTATAGCTAGTGAGACTCCCTTGAAGAAAACTATTTTATCTTTTGTGAGCTGTCATCAACTGGAGATCGCTCCTGAGTTCAGGGGCCTGTGCTTACTTCTCTTCTCTATGCTGAGGTATCTTCTGAGTTCAATCTGTCTAGGCTGTGTGCATGATGCCACAGTCTCTGTTAGTTCATATGTTAAGTCTCGAAGGCCTTGTTTCCTTGATGCCTTCCAAAGTCATCAGCAGTTACAACTGAACAGCTTCTGTAAGGCAAAGGACACTGTTAATAGGATAAAACAGCAGCCTACAGATTAAGAAAGGATCTTCACTAACCCTGCCTCTGACAGAGGGCTAATATCTAATGTATGCAAAGAATTCAAGAAGTTAGACACCAATGAGCCAAATAACCCAATTAAAAATGATTTTTCAAAGAGTAGAAATTTTCACAACCTTTCTTGAGATTTCCTAATTAAGAGCATTCTGGGTCCTGTGGAGTCCTTCAACAGAGACATAAACCCAACATGGAACACTCAGCCATCAGGGATTTTTTTTTTTTCTAGTATGCTACCCAATATCCAAAATTCAAATGCTTTCAGAATATCTCCACATGTATCCCACTTGTCCCTGCCAGCTGTCCTTACACACATTTTTTTCACTGAAGCTCAGCACTCAGAGCTTGAGTTAATACGGGGACAGATAAGACCTAGCAAATAACATCAAAGTGGTTTGTGCAGAGTCAGTGTCACAGAAGAGCATCTCATAGTCTTATATCAAAATCTTTGTAGTCACATTTAACAAAGGTTAGAACAACAGTGCATAAAACACAGTGCTGTCTTTGCTTTAGTTTCATAGGAAACATTTATTCTCTTTATTGAGGACAGATTTATAGACCATGGGGTTAATGAAACTTGCTCTTCAGAGCCCTTAATTTCTAGAGACTCTAAAGTTCCATGACGAGACATATACAATGTGATTTAATATTTATTATAAATGTGTGGACTTTATTTTCATTTATTGTATGTTCATACTTTTAAAAAGGTCTTCATCCTCCAGATGTTGTACTTTGCATTCTATAAAATAATAGAGAAACAAGGTAGCTAATAATCTCTGAATGTTTTGGAAGCGTAGTCACAAAAAGGCGTGTGTGTGTGTGTGTGTGTGTGTGTGTGTGTGTGTGTGTGTGTGTGTATGTGTGTGTGTGTGTGTGTGTGTAAGAGAGAGGGGAAGAAGGAGGGAGAGGGAGAGGAATAGAAGGAGGGAGGGAGATGTATGTGTTATGGCAAGTTCACAGAGCCAGTGTAAATAACCATGGGTTCCAACAACTGCTGAACTCTAGGACCTACCTCTGAATCTGTGATATTGGTCACATTTTTCATGGACTGCTCCTGGTCCATGAATGGTACTCTAACCCAGGTCCTTTGTACAGAAATGAAAGTTTTCTATGAGTGACTTGTGTATAGAGGCCTCCTCTATAGCTATGTCCAGTTCTCCTAGAAAGAACACATTCTCAGGTGTTTTTGTCCAAGCTTCTTTCCTCCTCTTCTCAGCCTGGAGTCAGCCCTGCATGGAGTGAACTCTCTTGACCTGTCCCAACGTCTTCATTCTCCAGAACAAGCCTTGCACCTAGGAAGCCTTTTGATGGAATCTCCTTGTTTTGGCACCTTTTGAGAGATGTCACAATCTAAATGAGAACACTGATACCAATTTTAAAAGTAGCCTAAAAAGGAATGTGCCAAATCGTGTGTATACACTTGTACATGCATGATTTTGTGTGTGTGTGTGTGTGTGTGTGTGTGTGTGTGTGTGTGTGTGTGTGATAGGTATACTAACTCATGCAAGTGGATGTGGAAGCCAGAGGACATCAAGTGCCATCTTCTGTTACTCTCCACCTTACTTTTGAAGCTAGTTTCTCTCTGAACCTGGGGCTATCTGCTCCACTAGACTGGCTAGTAACCAAGACCCTGAGATCCTCATCTCCCCAGATTTCATACACTGGGGTCATTGACACAGGCCAACATGACTGGCTTTTATGCAGATTCTGGTGATCCAAACTCAGAGACTGATGCTCATACAGAAACACTTCACTATTCCAGATCTGTTTTATGTTTTTAATATTGAATACCTATATCTTTCAATATATTATGTTCAATGTTGTCTATGCACTTTTTGCTATTATTAGCTATTCACAATATTTTAGCTTCCTTATTCTGTTTGAAAACTTGTTAAGAATGCATGAAATATTCTGTACTTTTAACCGTCACTGCAGAAATGTTACCATCTAGTTCTCAGCTCCTCCTAAAATTCTAATTATATCCATGAAATAAATTCTAAGGACTTGCTCTCTATGGTGGCTGTACTTTTTTAAAACATTCATCTTCTCTTCTGTCATGACCAGATTCACTTCAGACTGTGAAAGGATACATTGGAAACAAGGAAAGCCTTAGCTGGAGGCATATAGATCTCCAACAGTCTTCATTCATTCTTCATGCTTCTCCGAGCATGCAGCCTCCATGTTTCTTTTGATGAACCTAATGGACAACTGGTTATTTTTATTTATGTCTATCTATGTTTCTTTCTGTTTATATACATGTGTATGCAGTTTGCCTTTGGAGGCCAAAAGAGTGTTGGACATGATTCAGTTGTAGTTACAGGCAGTTGTGAGTCACCCAATATGGGTTTCTGGAAATCAAATATGGGTCCTCTACAAGAACAATAATTTCTCTTAACTGCTAAGCCATATCTCTAGACTTTGCACTGTTTTAAATATGATCTTTAATCTTCCCAATTGGCTTCAAGTAATTCTCTGCCTAATACTCTAGGGTGGTGTGGAGGTTTGGTGAGCATATTATTTTGAATCTCCTCTAGGTGAATGTGATCACCTCTTCATGTAGCTACAAACTTTCAAATTCAGTAAATAGAAAATGTAGGTCTCTGGGAGATGTTATATGCTTGTATCTAACACTTCCTCATAGATATTGAATCTGTGAACATTCTAGGCTGTTACTTACCTCCTTGACAAGATTCTGCATTTTATTTGATATGCTCATCTTTAGAACACAACTTTAGGTCTTTCTTTTAGAGGGGTTGTACACTTCAAGATAACCAAGAAGTCTTCAGAGCTTTGGATAAGAATCACTTACCATAATCTTTTCTAAGATTAAAGTTCACATGATTTCTAGTGATTTATTTAAACAATGATAACAACATTTTGAAGATGTGGAGATTGAGAACTACAATGCCTATAATAAAATTGAAGAAATAATTTTAAAGGATCTTTTCCTTTATAAAACAGTCATTCTTTTTGGTACTTACAACTATAACCCACATGTCAAACAAGCAAAATGTTAATGTGTATTTTAGTTCTTTCCCTAAGAAAACTGAAACTAAGAATTATCTTAAATGAGTGAAACTCAATCTGGGGTGGGGGGTGGGGGAAGCAGGGGAACCACTGCCCCAAACTCCAAACTGCAATTATTTAACTTTTAATAATTTTAAACAAATTATTTAAGTTTCCATTTCTTGATTTTTATCCTTAAATTGCTTTTTAAAATATAGTCATGTTTATCTCTTTTCTCCTCTAATTCTTTTATTAAAAGAAGAAAGTATGCTTCATGGTAAGTTAAAATGTGTAGTAGAAAGCTTAAGCATCCGCTGTGTTAGAATTTGGGCTTGATAGCATAGTGGAGAACTCTCTGGGGTAGTAATGAACACAGGAAGAATTTAAAATGCAACTCTGTATCTTCTTGCTTGCTTCATTCATTCATTCATTCTGTCCCTTTTTTCAAGAGATTATAAATATTCCTTCTTTCCTAAAGGTAAAACCATCATGATATCATGTCAAACCAACCTACTCCTTCTACACTGGTCTGGTTTTGTTTATCCCTGTTAACTGATTGCAATACCCAGAATTACCTTCCTTCACTTCTAAGGCATCTATGTCACGTATAACTAGATTAATAAATGTATGTGCTGTTCTTTTTATAATATGTCTTTGTCACCTTCCTTTCAAATCGACCTGAAACCCTGAGAAGGTCAGAGAAACATCTTTCCACCCCTACACTTTCTTCTCTCAATAGGTAAGGAATTAACAATTCCCAAATCTGCATGGTAAGTTGAGGCTGGTATGGAATAGCTTATACAGCTGCCTCAGCAGCTTGTGTCCTGTGGCTCCCAGCAGTATTTATTCCCTTTACATGCCCATGGGCATCCGTTCTGCTTTCCTGGCCTCTGGAGTACATGGCCCATTACCCTGTTTCAATGGCTCCCCAATCTCTTCCAACCACTAGAGATCAGGAATAGATTAAATGAAGCCATCTGGAGAAATGAGGACCTCCAAGTGAGTCTTCCCATAGATACAGCTGTCTCAGGGCAGACAGGAGTGAACCTTGTAAATAGTTCACACCATCATCCAAATCTACCTCTGTGTACTGCCTAGTGTTCTTTCCAAGTCATAAATGAGAAGATATTGCTCATTGGGTGCTCCTGAAGGGAGAGTAAGATTTTGGAAAATTATACAGAAAAAAAAATGCTATTAAATGGATCACTGGTTCTATATTGGTATAGCAGATTTAGAAGTCAGCCAGTCTAACACAGTTCCTAATAGGATATAGCTGAACTAGTGAGCCGTGCATGTACCTGACAGGTAAGGACAGAACAGACATGTGGCTTAAGTGAAGACCAGGTATGTAGATGCATTTCTGGAGAGGTGGTTAAGAGTACAACTGGGACAAGACTGCACTTTGGAATGCCAAACCAAGACAAGAAATCCCTAAAAATCAGGAAGGAACTGCATGATCAGGGACTCAAGTCCAGATCAGAGAGAGAAATTGTTTTCCTGCTTGAGAAAAAAAGACAAAGATAGGTGCTTTCTTGGACCTGTTGCTCTGTTTCTTCAAACACATACTGTGGGAGCCAAAGTCTCCAAATACAGTGAACTATACTTGCTGATGTGAAACACAACCCTAGTCTTAGAGTGCATTAGTATGTGGGATAAAGTCAACTACTCTATTTTTAAGCACTCCTCTTGATTTTTTTTTTGTTTGTTTGTTTGTGCAGCAAGAACTATGCTACTCTATACCACAAGCTGCATGGGCAAATTGGATAAAATAAAGTTGTCAAACCCTGAAGTCCAATAATGGCTGATATGATTCAAACTCTTAGCAGCCAATATACTCCACAGCCCATCACCTTTCCCACATTTCCCTGCATTCTGCTATTTCAGCCACATGCAAGGAATTCAAGGAGTCTTTCTAGCTTCCTTTTACTCCCTACTATTTAATTAGGTTATGCTAATCATGGCAATTCCATTAATTTGCCATTGGTAAAGTTTGAGCATAATGTCCAATCTTATCCCATGAGAACATCTTCTAATATGGCAGGTTCTTGGACTCTTAAAAGTAGCAAAACATGAGCTCCTCTCCTAACACCCTTGTGAGTTTTACTGTGAAGATGTGATGCTTAGGGCTGCTATAGATGTGAGGTGAGGACGCCTTGAGTTCTGTAAAGGAAGATCCCAAAATAGAAGCCCACATGCTGCGAATAGAAAGCCAGAGAGCCCCAGGGATGTATTATAGAGCTGCCAGGCTGACTAGCCTTGAGTTGCATTGCCAGCCTCTGCCCTCTCATTTCCTAGAGCGGTATATTCTCTGCCCCGACTGAACAAGCTTTCATTTTATTTGGTTCTTACTACCCATATAGCTTGAAAGAGTGTTTTACTTAGTAGGGCAAGGTCTGTTCCCTGGGTCTTGAAACGTCAGGACAATCTGTGTGATCATTGATCAAAAGATTTTCTTTTTTCAAATATTAAAAGTAATATCCAAAGAGCATTTCAAGGCTGCCAATCCCCATGAAATCCTCAGCACATCTAGTGCTTTCAGTCTTTCCCCAAAGGTGAGAACATTGAAGGCTCTAGCTAGCCCAAGGTCAAGCTCCTGATGATCCCTTGAGTGGGAATATTCCCCCCAGAGGCTCTGTATGTACTGCCTTCATCGTAATCTCACCACCAGCTGCAGGAAGTACAGCCTGCAATTCAAGAACCAATCAGAGGGATAGCACAGCAGCAGCTTAGGAGACTGAACACTTTGAACCAGCTCCAAGATCAAGAGGAAACTCTATAAGGTACTAGAGAAAAAGAGGGAAAGAAAAAGAGAAATTGAGAGAGCATAAACTGAAGAGGAGAAGGAGGAGGAGCAGGAGGAAGAACAGGAGGAAGAGGAGGGGAGGAAAGATAAGCATCTTATTCTACATCCTCCTCAGGAAGGAGTCTAGTGATCTATTATGTATCACCTAAAGTAATGCCCCTACTAGCCTGAAGATGCTTAGTGGACATCTTTTTGTCGTAGAGCAGATGAAGGGTGAAACTTTCAACTATGCAGCAACATAATTTCCTCAAGTTTTTGGGTAAAAATGTTTGAGGTTAAAGAGAAAGATCTTAATCCAAACCATAATTGGAGATTATTTTTCTCTATTTCACTCTTTTCATTTGTCTCTCTCTCTCTCAAGGACCACGGAGGCTCTCCATAGGCACTTTCCCTTCTACTGGAACCCTGAAGGAAGCTTGAATATCTCAAAGCTACCTCTCTAGCTCTCCATTCTCTTTTGTTCGGTTAGACACTTGGAATTGAGTTCAAGTCCGCTATTAGTGGTAAGCAGGGCCTTGAACTGCATCTCTATGGTTGGCTTATTGTGGGAAATAATTTGCATTTCTAATAATTTGTTTGAGGAATCCTGAGATTCAAACTGGATCCATATGGGAAGAATACTATCTTACCACACAGCTGAATGCTTGTGCCCAATTGTATACAACATCGCTTTCCTTAAATTCTATGAGATATTTGACTTTATTCATAGAAAGATTTAGCGTGTTCAATTAAATAGAGGCATTTTCACAAGAAAACCAGCCACACTGATTTTTATAAAATATCTTCAGATTCATAATACTGGCCTTAGTTTTTGCTTATCTTCCTACCAAAGAATAGGATATGATCAACAAATTGGATAATTTTCTTTTTAATACAAAGTAACCTGTCTGCTCCTGAATAAATTGCACTCAATTTTTCTTGGCATAATGGCTTCCCCTTAGATGTAATGTGTCTTTTTATTTTTGAAAACTGTGTAACATGTGAACTAATGACTTGAATAACATTTTTTTGCATTCATTCCAGATGTGGGTTTGGTACAGGCAAAAGAGCATCTTGTAGTTAATAATATTAGTTGGCTCAATCATGTCTAATAATAGGATGTATAATAAATCATAAAGCACTTTGAAATTAGGAAAATTCATACGAAAAAGAAAGTACAGCTAACTTAGTAACCTCCATAAGTATGAAGCAATGCATCATAGAACAACTGCTACTATAAAGGCATTCCAATTTAGAATGACTCTCCATTTATCAATTGCAACAAACCTCTTGTTTTCATAGAAACTGCTGTACTGGCTAAAGGGCACTAGTGAAATACTTACCTAATATCTACAAAAATGCTTGTTTCTCCTCCAGGAATTTTCCATATTGTCAAAATACTTGAAGAGCTTACCCCTCCATTCCCTCACAGGTAGTGATTAAAGGCTCCATTATTCCAGTAATGTCCACCAGCACTGCAACATTTATACAGCTTTCAGCATTCCCATTACCAAGTGCTAATAAATGACCCACTGTAAAGCAAAATCGAACCAGCCGGGGACAACACTGGCATAACAGATTTCAGCCTGATCATGGGTATTCCTTTTATGAAGAGATTTTCCCATTTACTTTAAATATATATAGAATAAGTTTGGATTATTTTTGATTATATATATATGCCATGTACAGGAAATAAATATTGATAGAATTTTGTTACTCTAGGAGTTTTGCTTGTAATACTTCTTAAAAGATAAGGTCAGTGAAAATAGGTTTAACTTTGGATTACTACTTACTTAATAGGGTTTTTCTCCATCTATGCCATCTTCTTATTTACACCTATAGAAATATAAATATGTACATTTGGTTAATATCATTATTTGATTGAATATATGGTAGACAGCTTCTTCACGTTATTTAATAGGTAATCATTTGGTAAAATGAGGGGATGGACGACATGCTAGTTTCTGATGATACTGTCTTGTATGGCCTACAGCACTGTGATTCCCTTTTCTCATCTCTCTGTCCAACTGGCTGCCCTCAATCATCTAAGATCTGTAATTCTGAGAACCAATCCACACAGCTAACTGCTGAGTGCAATCTACACGTAGGTCACCCTTTCCACAGCCCTGTGCTCACCTAATCCCTTATAGTGACTCTGCTGGGGTATGACCAAAAGCTGAGCTGCTCAACACAAATTACAGAGACCATGACCTTCTCACCATCACCTTTAACATGTTCCATCACAAACTGCAAATGAGTGGCCATCACATGCTTAACGCTATCACAAATATCATGTGTGCTTCATATAACCTTCTTGACATTAGCCTGAGCTCTGGGCCACAAATCAGAGGGAAGCCCACCAGTCAAACTCTATGTCTGCTGGTTATTCCCGCCCCTGCTGCTCAAACTTCTGCTCACCCCCCACAAGCAGCTTTGCCCAGATGAAAGCATTCTATGATAAAAATCACATTTTCTTAACTAGCTTAAGTGTCTGTCCCTATTAAGTCACACCACCCTCTTAGTGACAGGATTTCCATGTCTTGGTAGGAATTCTTTTTTTTTTTTCTTCTCCTTTCATTATTCTAAATTGTCAGCCTTTTATGCAAGATCCAACTCTAAAACATGAAGCGTCTGATTTTTTTCTTTGTTCAAGACATATATAAGCATTTTCCACTTTTGCACAAAATGAAGTATTCACTGTAAACAAATCTATTGCATGTACTATGTGGAAGAGACGTCAGAATAAGAATGTGCTCTATACGTGAAAAAGAAGAGGGGACTGAAGTGTTCTTGTCACAGAATATAGGAAAACAAGGTAGGGAATGATTGTAATTTACATGGAGACACTCCACAACAGGTACATCGTTTAAAAGATCATGTTGAATATCAGAAATAAATACATTTTTTTACTTGTTAAAAATATGGAAAAATACTCATGTCTCTAGCTGCATATATGGAAGAAGATGGCCTAGTTGGCCATCATTGGGAGGAGGAGTGGCCCCTTGGTCATTCAGACTTTATATGCCCAGTACAGGGGAACGCCAGGGCCATTATGTGGGAGGGGGTGGGTAGGGGAGCAGGGCGGGGATGGGGGAGGGTATGGGGAAATTTCTGGATAACACTTGAAATGTAAATGAAGAAAATATCTAATAAAGAGAAAAAAAAGAAAAAAAAGAAAAGTAAATGGGGAACGAAAAAAAATATGGAAAAATATTTCAATGCCTCATCCAAAGGAAAGCTAGGAAATCAGATAAAATGTAGACTGCCCACCTCCCAGTGTCCTGGAAGTGACAAAGAACATTAGGCAAAAACTAAGGAAGTGCAATCCAAGGAGAGAGCACACAGAGCACAAGCAGTGCTTGCTGCTTAAGAACGGCATGGAAGCAAAGAGATTCCTGAAGAGTGGGCTGCATAGCGAGACTAGAGACTAGAAGAAATAGCCATGCCAGGCTCAGTGAGAGGCCCTACCTCAATATGTAAGGCAGACAGCAATCCAGAAAGAGACCTGATGATAACCTTTGGCCTCTTCCATGGGCATGTGCATACATGTGTACACTTACCTGCCCCACACAGGTATGCTTGCACACAATCAGACATGCATATATTCATAACACACATACATGCAGACAAAAAAACTTAAAAAATGTTAATAAGGTACAAGATTCCATTCCAACACTGTATCTGTATTGGAACCGTTGACTGTAAGACATATGGTAAACTGATATAAGATATTAATAATAGGAAAACAGCAAGACATATATATATAAGGCCTCTTAGGAATGCTTAAATTCTCAACTTTTCTGTGAAAAATAAATTACAGTTTTAAAAAAGAAACAGAACACACAGATTTGCTAAAGGAAAGAAGCCCATCAAAAACAAACTCATTTTATGAGATTCTACTCCTATACAATGTCCATAAGGGGGAAATCTAAGCCATGTGAATCATGATTAACATTTACTAAGGGCTGTGGATTACACAAGGGTGGGAGGAAACGGTAGCTAGTATGCCCAAGCCTTCTGTTTAGATGATGAAAATATTCATATTTTATAAATTGACTGTGGTAATGGTTGCACATATTTGAGAACATACTAAAAACCATCAAATTGTGTAGTTTTGCTGGGTGAATTATACAAAATGGGAATTACATCTCAATAAAACTGCTAATAAAATGCTATAAACTAATTGAAGTCAGAGAATGCTATTGAAATGTACAGAGTCAGTAATGAGACCTTCTTGAATTATTGTTCTCAAAGATTCAATAAAATAAATACTAAATATGAGTCTTTACTATATCTCAATAGCCAAAGAAATAGATATAATTGAAAATATGCTCATTCAAAATCTCCTTCCTGTTAAATAAAATCTATGCAATTTTAAGGACCTGATAAAAAACACATTGATATGTTTTTGAAGTTTTAATAGCTATATTAAATTATTCTTTATGTCAACACATCCTGAAAAAATCACAGAATTTAAGAATCTATATTATTTATTATGTAAGCTGGAGTCTCTGGCAGAATCTAGACTTTTTAAGGTG
Organism: Mus minutoides; assembly: GCA_902729485.2. NCBI lineage: Eukaryota > Metazoa > Chordata > Mammalia > Rodentia > Muridae > Mus > Mus minutoides. The sequence continues at coordinate 915,817 of LR749796.1, read as the reverse complement.
GATGGCTAAGCAATTTCAGTCAGTTTGCAAAGACTATTATTATAGTTAACCTGTAAATAGTTTCTAGCAAGGAAATCAGAGCTCATCCAGAGTATTAGACTAGTATGCATATAGCCCTGGGTTCAGTACCCAACATGGCCCAGACTAGACATGGTAGTACATTGTTGTTATCCCAATACTTGAAAGATGGGGCAGATGTATCAGAAGTTCAAGGTTACCCTCAGCTACATAGAGAGTTGGATCTCAGCCTGTACTACAAAAGACCTTTTTGAAATAGAGCGGTGGGGAGGGAAAAGGAGATAGGGAACTGGGAGGAGGAGGAAGAGGAGGAGGAAGAACAGGGAAAGGAGGGAGGGAGATAGCAAAGAAGGAAGAAAGAAATTGTAGTGAAAGATAGATGAGAAGGTGGCAGAAACACATTGGGGCAAGTGTCCCCTAATGCACGCTTTCATTTTAACTCCTCCAAGCCCAGAGTGTGAGCATCTCTCTCCAGTGTTTTCATATTCTTTATTTCTGATTTTTGATATGCTTTCCTGATCCTATATGCTTTCTCTCATCTTTTTTTTTTTCATTTACATTTCACAAGTTATCCAGAAATTTTCCCTTACCCTCCTGCGTCCCCGCCCTGCTCCCCTACCCACCCCCTCCCACATAATGGCCCTGGCCTTCCCCTGTTCTGGGGCATATAGAGTCTGTATGACCAAGGGGCCTCTCCTCCCAATGATGGCCAACTAGGCCATCTTCTTCCATATATGCAGCTAGAGACATGAGCGCAGGGGGAACTNTTGAGTTCTTCCTTTCCAATTTGTATCCCCTTGACCTCCTTTTGTTGTCGAATCGCTCTGGCTAGGACTTCAAGTACTATATTGAATAGGTAGGGAGAAAGTGGGCAGCCTTGTCTGGTCCCTGATTTTAGTGGGATTGCTTCCAGCTTCTCTCCATTTAGTTTGATGTTGGCCACTGGTTTGCTGTAAATTGCTTTTACCATGTTTAGGTAAGGGCCTTGAATTCCTGATCTTTCCAAGACCTTTATCATGAATGGGTGTTGGATTTTGTCAAATACTTTCTCAGCATCTAAGGAGATGATCATGTGGTTTTTATCTTTGAGTTTGTTTATATAGTGTATAACGTTGATGGATTTCCGTATATTAAACCATCCCTGCATTCCTGGGATGAAGCCCACTTGGTCATGATGGATGATCGTTTTGATGTGTTCTTGTATTTGGTTGGCGAGAATTTTGTTGAGTATTTTTGCGTCGATATTCATAAGGGAAATTGGTCTGAAGTTCTCTATCTTTGTTGTGTCTTTATGTGGTTTAGGTATCAGAGTAATTGTGGCTTCATAGAATGAATTGGGTAGTGTACCTTCAGATTCTATCTTTGGCTATATTCATGACTCCTTTCCTTCATCACAATTCTGATTTTTTTTCCCATTAACCATTTCACCCAATCTATGCAAAGCTTACAGGGTATTATTCAAAACACTTTATAGTTACTAATTACAGTTCTATTCCTAATCCTGAATTAGAAGTTTTGTAGTTCTATAGGACGGAATCTGGCTCCTGGTCTGGCTTCTTAGGACCATCTATTACAAGCAAGAGTATCAGACCTGTCCAAGGCCCAAGGCACACTGATCAGTAACTCTGAAATGGTATCCAGGGGCTGTTTTTCTCTTAAAATAAGCCCTGCACTCTCTGTGTGTGTGTGTGTGTGTGTGTGTGTGTGTGTGTGTGTGTGTGTGTGTATACTGTCTACATAGTGTTACTTTTATATATGTTTTCAGGACTGACTGTTTAGAGGTAAAGAATGGAGTTGTAATTAAAGTACAATCCCAGAAATAAACAACAACAACAAAAATCCTGTGAGTATGTATGATGCACCTCCATGTTTGAGCAACACCTACCTAAAAAAAATCCAATTTCTTCTTTAGAGGACTCAAAATTTTTGTGTTCTACACGTTAAGAAGTTAGCACATCTGAAACTTTAGTTTTTTGGAGAAGTGACCATAGCTGGGAGCCTCACATCCTGGCCAGGATCTCCTAGAACCTCCAGATCTTATGAATGTAAGAAAAATTAAAATCCTCCTATAATCATTTCTACATCAACTCAGCCTGAAGCACTGGGTGAACTTATCTGAAAATCTCATCTAAGTTATGTAAGATGACAAAGGAATGAGCCACCCAATCCTATCAACTAGAGACACCCACCAATCAAGAGCTCTTCCAAATGCCATTACTTTATCATAGCTTCTCAATGAATGAGAAAGGGACAAATCAATGTCCCTCCCAGGGAAGGACTTGCACAGTCCAGCTGCTTTTATGATTAAGTAACAGTAAGGGGTTGCACAGGTCTCCATATATGGCTCTGGTAACTACGCCTGGATCATGCTATGATAATCTTCCACTTTGTTCCAGAGATGAGATTCTCTTTAACATCCCAGGATCACTGTGCGGCAGTGTTTTCAAAGTTCTCTTTGTTTCTAGAAGCAGATCAAAGAGGAGGATTGGACCGTCCTTCCCATCCTCTTGATGAGACTTGTCAGATGTGTTTCCTGCAATTCAATCAAAGGCTGGAGAATGAGTCTTTCCACAAACAATAGTGATGTTATAAACATCTGGGATCTACAATGAAAATAGCCTCACACCTATTGTTTTATTTCATCTTCCTGAAGCTCTCAGAGAAAGGTATTTTCAACCCAAGTGATGATGATTAATGAGTTGTGTTCAAGAGAACTAGAGACCACATAAATGTTCGCTGCCAGAACTGGAACTAAAATCTGCTTTTCTGGCTCACTGTGTGTGTGTGTGTGTGTGTGTGTGTGTGTGTGTGTGTGTGTGTGTGTGTGTGTATCTGTGTGTGCATGCACGTGTGTCTGTGTCTGTGCATGCATGTGTCTGCATGCAAATGTCTGTGCATGATTTTGTGTGTTTATGTCCATGTGTGTCTGTGCATGAATCTCTCTCTCTCTCTCTCTCTCTCTCTCTCTCTGTATGTTTGTGTGTGTGTGTGTGTGTGTGTGTGTGTGTGTGCTGAATATAGACATATAACATGCAGGCTCAAGTACCTGTGAGCCCTGGTTGATGTCAGAAGACAATCTGAAATATCAGTTGTCATGTTTCACTTTGTTTTGGGGTCTCTTTGTTTCTACTTCACAGAAGAGGTTAGCTACCCAGATATTTATGAGGGTCCTGGGGACTGAGATTCAGGATCTCAAGTTTGTGTGACAAGTGCTTTCACTTACTAAGCCACCCTCCTGCCCTTCATTTTTTTTTTAATTCTTTAGTGAACTAGTCAGGATTTTATATTGCATGGAATCAATCAGGGCCTGCATTTGAACCTCATTATGCAGACAACTTTGGTTTTGTCTTCTTAGGAACCAAAGCAAACTAAATAGTTTTGTAATTTTGAATATTTTGGATCTGAGGCTCAGATTTGTTTTGGAACTGAGTTGGAAAGTGAATTTGAACTAACAAATCTACCCACATAATTCAACAGAAAAACATGCTATTTTTCCATAGTTCAATTTTAATGAGTATGTGCTAAGAATATTCTCCTGCTGTGATGAATGCTATGGAAAAAAAATGACCAAAGAAATGGTTTCTATCTGACAGAAGCTGGCAGCCTGGTGGCACACCATGGGGACAGAGGTGGATGTAACCAAGGTTACCATGAAGTCATGAATCTGTACTCATTAAGGACAGTATTACAAACGGTAATGTTTGGTTAATTAAGAATCAGTTTTATTTCTTGTTTCCCCAGGTTTAAGAAACTGGAAGTTAAATAATACTGCTGATGTGGTCTAAGGGTTGGTTTATCTCCTTTCTCTGGGGTCCATTATACCATCAGCTACTACACATGATTCCATTTAATAATAATGGAAGTCACACTTGGGTATTGGAAAGAGAATCTTCCCCCTCCTGAGTTTGCATGGGGAAATCCCTTAGGAAATGACATTTTCTACAACCAACTCCTTGCTCTGTCTGGATCCAACAAGTTACTGTGCCCAGTAATTAAGTAAGCACAACAGGCAAATTCAGACTTCAAGTGTCTGGCTTTTATGGTTACAGATGTTCTCCGCAGAGTCTGCTCAGCAGTTCCTGGGGTCATAAATGTTTAATTTTTAATCTGTTTTTTATCGGTTTTGTGTAATGCAGACTGCTAGTATACCAAAAGAAATTTTATTAGTGCATTTTATGTGCATGAAGTTTGCAATAATAGGAGCTTTTGTGAAATAAAATAAGGTGTGTTCCCTTCAGAAAATGAATTTTACTTTAACTCAAAACCCTGATGTTCCATCCTTGTTATAGAACATGAGTTATATGGACTGCATTTCCAGTATTGTGTTCAGTGACAATCTATTTGAGGTCCTAATGTCATCCTAGGGCATTGTGTGACTTACCTTGCAGATGTATTGTTGCAAGTACACTGAATGACATCATCTGTTTGTAGTAAAAATGCTCTTTGAAATGATTGAGGGACTTGAAAACAGTCATCATTTCAGCACGTTTATCTTCCACAGCGCAAGCAGCTGCCCCTTTGCCCAGGGGACCTTGTGACACAGACATTATGTGCACATGAAAAGTGAATTGTTTGTAAAACACCACAAGAGAGGGCTGAGAAACACAGCCTTGACATCACATGTTTACATGTCTACTCGTTACTGGACACCTGGGTTTTCATTGTCCTGACACCATCGAAACCATTGCAATACTGCCTCGATGTAAGGCTTTGAAGTGAAATTTTTGAATATGTATTTTTCTCTTACATATAATGCATCAAAAGATCTGAAAAGCTTAAATTCAAACCCTACATCTCCCATTTAGTATTGCATACCCTAAAGTTTTTATCTGCCTCACCATTTACTGATGGGGTGAATTAACTATAACATTTTAGTTACTTGTTGATATACTGGTTATTAGGGTGTATCTGAAAGGCTGTAGACCCACACTGAGAATGTCAGATGGCCTGGTACATTTTACTTCCAGCTTTCTTTTTTTGATCATCTGGAAAGTAGGAGTTATAGTTGCCTTTGGTTATTGTGAGATCAAATCCTTGTAACTTATATAGTCATACCTGTGCCTGTGATTGCCAAACCCTTGGCAACGCAATGACCTACAGCAGATGCAGCAGATGTTCATCTTCAATAAACTCATATTGTGGCTTCATGAAAAAAATAATAATAAAGAAAGCAAACTTACTGAGAGAATAAATATCTAACAAATTTGCTTCAAAACACTCTTAACAATGGAGTTTAAGAGCATAAACTATGTGGTCAAGATCAAAAGTTTGGCCTCCTCCAAAGGGTGAATAAGAAATGGCCTATGAAGTTGTGACTATGTGCTCTCAGTTATATTTTCCATTTAGTGTGGAACCCCTCTGACCAGCCTGGACCATGATCCATTATTGGGCCTTCCTATAAATTTTAGTTTCAGCTTTACTTTAATATACTGGGTAACCTCAGAATGGAAATGTCCCCCATCTGTTCGGGTATTTGGACAACTGGTCCCCAGTTGGTGACACTGTTTTAGGGAAGCTTAGGAACTTGGTCTTGTTAAAGCAAACATGACAATGGATTAGACTTTAAGATTCTGTAGCCTCCCATGACATCCAGTTCCTTCTCTCAGCATCTTGCTTGAGATTGAAGAAGAGAGCTCTCACTTTCCTGTACTGACATGCCTGCCACCCAGTGCTACGCCACCACACCATAATATGGACTCATGTCCTGCGAGACCTGTAAGTACAAATGAACTCATTCTTCTGTAAGATGCACTGGTCATGGCTTTTCATCACAGCAACAAAAAATTCACCAGCACATTTACTTAGCATTAGTAATAACCCCCCTTTCTCTCCATTTCTCCAAAGTAAAGCATCATGCTGTGAATCTGTGGTTCATGTAGATCTTCTCTGTCCTCTTTCTCATGGCTAACTCAGATGAATACTGGGATTCTTAAGTCATTGAGACCCTCTCAGTTCATCTGTGTCCTGTGAGTTGTTAAATGGTGATTGGTTTGGTAAAGGCTCATTACAGGTCTGAGTCTTCTGATATGCCCAGTGCTTCATAGTTGTCCTAGTTTTTTGCTTGTCTCTGTGGTAAAATATTCAAGAAAAGCAGCTCAGGAGGAAAGGGGTGTGCCTGGCTCATAATTACACCTAAAAGTTCCTATAAGGAGATATGGCAGGTAAGTTACAGCAGACTTCAGAGAGCTTACTGCATGCGCACTCAAGAACAATGAATTAATATGCACATACTTAGGGGTTACCAAGCTTGCTTTCTTCACTGTCATGCAGCCCAGGTCCTAGAAACAACTAATGGGTCTTGCCACATCAATTAACTTAGTCAAGACAATCCCAGACAGGCAGACTCAACATGACACATTTCCCTGGTGATTCTTTAGTTGAGCTGGCAATTAATACTTTTACAGTGTTAGAGACAAAACAAAACAAAACAAAACACAACAAAAAATTTATCACCAACACTACCACCAACAACAACAATAACAAAAACTATCATGGTACTTTTTTGTTGGTAGATAGAATTTTAGGTTACCTATGTTTCCCTTGAGCTCTGATCTTCCTGCCTCTATCTCTAAGGACTAGATTTTTCCCTACTTCTCGCTTTGGTATTTATCATATTGCAGTGAACCATCTTGGAAAAAATGTAAAATCTCTGATAAATCTGGAAGCTAAGACCCAGGTTTGCAAGATCTCCAGTTAATCTAGTAAAACCAAGCAACAATGTCGAACCCTCAAGTGGGGATGAGGAGGTAGAGAAATGAAAGTTTCTTTACAGGAAGACTGAGGAGGAGGAGGAGGAGGAGAAGATGACAACCCACAGGACTTGGAGAGAACAAGTGTAAATGAAAACAATTACTTCTCAAGCTGTATCATAAACAGTAGACATCCGAGGGTACCTCATATTTGCTTAAATCTTGAATCATAATTTGTATGAATAATGGACAGGGGAATGGGTCCCCTTGTCTACACAGTCACAGAGAAAGACTGTTTAGGGCTTTGATCTTCTGAAATGCTGACCCTCTTTACCTAGATGGAACTGAAAGAGAAACAAACACAGATTGGCACATAGTTCAGTCTGTGGAAAAAAATACTTTGAATCCTGTGAAATAAAGCTGTCTACTGAGAAATTTGGTACATAAATTCCCATTCATATTACAAATGAAAGTTAAACGCTTATTTCTTTTACTCTAATTGATAATGTTCCATAGGTAAGCTTCTGTGTCAGTTAGCTGTTCATCTGTGACCACATAATCTAAGAAAGCTAATTGAAATGAGAAAGATTTATTTGGGATCACAATTTCAGGTGATGGGACCCATGGTTTCTAAGATCCATTTTTTCTGAGATTTTGATAAGGAAGAACCTAATGAGGAGAGAGTATGGTGGAACACAAGTGATCACCTCTTCTTGCGGGGGCCCAGAAGTCAAGGGAAATGAGAAGGGCTCTAGGTCAATGGGTACCCTTGCAGGACAAGCCCCTGGTAACCTACTTTCTCAGTTAACACTACCTCCCTCTAATGCCATGAAATCGTGACTTCATGATAAGACTGATGCACTCATACGATAGAGCCTTCTTGATCCCCTCCAAGAGCTCCACTCTGAATACTGTTTATCTCTGAACACTACTGCATCATGGACGAAGGCATTATGAGTTTTGAGGGGAAGAGTTTAGATTGAAACCATTAAAATTTCCAAAAAGTTTCATTCATCTGAAATAGCATCTACCTCTAGAGAGAATGGAACCTATGGAGTTGGTTCCTTTTTTTTTCCTCCTGATATGGTTATTTTGAGCAACGGCAATCATCTATTATAATGGATCATTTACCAACATAAGCTTTGCATGCCATTGTGAAAATGCCTGAGATACTAAATTGGAATGCAGAGATGGCAATCCTGTCTTAAAATAAACTTACAGGGACTGGAGATGTCTCAGCACATCCTGCTCTTTCAGAAGACTAAAGTTTGGTGCCCAGTGCCCACCAACAGTGGTGTCCAACTTTTTGTAACTCCAGCTCCAGGGGATCTGCTGCCCTCTTCTGGACTCCATGAGGATCTAAACTTATATATGCAAGTACACACTCACATGATAAACACTAAAATTTAGGTGAATTTTGAAAAAACCTCACAAATCTGTGACGAATAGAAGTGTGTATTTCTCTATGATGAGAAAGCCCAATGTTCACTGTGTTTAAAATTTGTAATAATTTTTCAACATGAAACTTTTTGAAAGTAATTTGAAATAGTAAAGGAAAGAGACTAGTTTAATTGGTCATTATAATTATTCATATTTTTCAAGCTATAAAGGAAAAGGTGATTTTATGATCATGGAAGAACCCTTTATATTAAATACTTCATGTTTGCCTGTGAGGTAAGAAAAAAATACAGTGTGCTTATGTCTTCTCCGTAGAGCAATAGGCAAGAAAAGGAAATACCAAAACACTGGAAACCCTAACAGATATAGGAATCAAGAGTTAAGGGGAGAGCTCTGATTGAAGTGTACACTTGGAACAGCTTTATAAAAAAACAATAGAAATAGAACCCTTGACTTTTCTAAGCTAGGTTTCCATCAAAACTGTCTTGCTATAGCCCTGTGGACATCCCCAGTCTAGCTAGATCCATTTCAGCTCATCAAAGTTGCCACTGGAAGGTCAAAGTGTGTGCTTTGTTCAAAAAGTGTGTGCTTGTGTTCTTCAAGTAGCTCTTGCCCTTGGCAGCCTTTGGGATACTTTGTATTTGGAAAGATAAAAGGGCAATTCTCAATTTGGTACCCAGTGCTTGAGTACAAGAGATATCCTTTACTCTCTTTCACCTCTCATTTTTTCTTTACTTTGTTCCAGCTTTCTCGCTTTCTTAAGCAGATTATTACTCTATGAGCAATATATATCATGATGAGTATATTTTAGCAATATGATACTATCTGGAGTCTTTCTATATTTAGGCCTCTGCAAATGCCTCAGATATATCTTGGCTGATGCCCTTTATCCTTGAAATTATACAGGGCCTTTTCTAAAATGCATACATAACTTGGTGCTTCAGCTTCAGTATTCGTATATCTTAGTTTTATCCTAGCTTAGATACAATGTCCATGATACTTCGACCACTGCTAATAATTCTGCTGCCTTCGCCACAGAATTGAGATCTGAAATGGTGACAGAATGAGCTGGCTTAGGAGACTAGGAAGTGACCACAGCAAGTTTAACTCCATAGGTTAGAACATTAATAAATTATGGAGGTCCATGTCACTCAAAGAAGAAGGTGCTTGGCTTAGAACTCAGGAGATTTTTATTTGTTTATTGTTAAAAATTTAAGAATCAATAGAAGCAGCAGAATATCAACAGAAATGCTTTTGGTAAAATCAGTAAATATTTTCTCATAAATGAGAGAGTAATTGACCCAAATAGAATTCTGCCTTTTATAGATTGGAAAAATGATGGACATGATGTTAATAGCCAATAAATTATAAGGAAGTAAATGGCAAAAGCTATAAATTCCTCACCTATGACTAGCATAAGATTCAGACTAAAAATGAATTAAAGAGTTTATTTCTGGATCCTTTATACTATTCTTTTTTTTTTACACCATGGTGTGTGTGTGTGTGTGTGTGTGTGTGTGTGTGTATATATATATATATATAATATTGCTCTATGCTATGATTTGAGGACTAGTGTTATTATACCTACACCACTGAAAATTGTGTTAAGGATTCTCTTGACTATTTATGGTATTTCACACATTGACACACATTTTAGAATTACGTTTTCTACTTTTGTGATGACTAGTGTTGGTATTTTGACAGGAATTATATTGAATTTGTAGAACACTTTTGATAATATGGCTATATTCACAATGTTAGTTCTGCCAGTTTGATTAAGAGAAGTCTTTCCATCTTAATGTGCTCTTATATTTATTTTATAAATGTTTTAGTGAGAATTTTTGTGTTTATGAGGATCATGGAAATGGGCTTATAGTTTTCTTTTTTGTAAGTATCCAGCACAGAAAATCTGGCCTTTTAGAATGTGTTTGGTAGTGTTTCTTTCTTTTCTATCGTATAGAATATGTGGAAAGCATTAATATTGGTGTTTCCTTAAAGATTTAATATAATTCAGCAATGACAAATTGACATGAATTTATTTTTGATTGGGAAACATTTAAATCTCATTGTGGGTTACAGGCCTATTCAGGCTGTTTATAACTACTTCATTTAATTTTGGTAAGTCATATATGACAGTGGGGCAATGGGTTATGCATAGACGGCCTGGTCTCCAGTCAAACTGAGGTCTTGAACCCCGTGGTACCCAATGGGTGGTAATTTTCACCTACATCAGACAGAAGGCATTCCTTCATGTCTCCTGAACCCCTGGCTCCTGTCAAAGTTACTCCCCCACAAGAGAAGCATGTGGCTAGTAGTAACATAGATAATGTCCCAAGCTTCTGGCCTTCTGGCTGGAATCCTCCACACAGTTACCTAGCAACAGCAAGATAACACAGCCTACTATAAGAGGGGCTGCTTGGCCTTACCTCACTCTCTTAAGCTTTTACTTTTCTTACGCTCTCTAAGCTTTTACCTCTCTCTCTCTCTAAGCCTTCACCTTTCTTACTCTCTAGTTCTCTTTCTCTCTTTCCCTTTCCCCTTCTCTCCTCTTGGCCATGGCGATCTCTCTCTTTCTATCTTCTCTCTTTCCCCCAGCCTTACTACAATAACCATAGACTGTCTCTGTTCATCAAGGCCTGCCATGCTTGGATGATGGGATAGGCTTTCTTCTAATGAGCCTCTTTTGTTTTTTTTTTTTAAACTTTTTTTAAAAAAAATTTATTAGATATTTTCTTAATTTATATTTCAAATGCTATCCCAAAAGTTCCCTATACCCTTCCTCTGCCCTGCTCCCCTACCCACCCACTCCCACTCCTTGGCCCCGGTGTTCCCCTGTATTGGGGCATATAAAGTTAGCAATACCAAGGGGCCTCTCTTTCCAATGATGGCTGACTAGGCCATCTTCTGCTACATATGCAGCTAGAGACACAGCTCTGGGGGTTCTGGTTAGTTCATATTGTTGTTCCTCTTATAGGGTTGTAGACCCCTTCAGCTCCTTGGGTACTTTCTCTAGCTTCTCCATTGGGGGCTAACCTCCCAATGGAAGGCCTTCCTGTGCTCCAGCCATGGACAGGACTAAAGACTCTCACCTGAGTGGGAATCACCCAGCATCCTCTTTTTCCCCCTGCTCTCTCTACCCATATCTCTGTGGCCCAGTGCTGCCCTGGGGCCCCTATTCTGTTCTCAGCTCCTCTGCCATATCCAGTGTGGGATGTCAGAAACAGAGAACCTGGTACGGGGGCTGCCCCTTGTCCACACCCCACTGTGTGGGGTCAGTGGCTACATAAAGCCAGATGCCCACCCGGGGCCGCGTGGAAAGCTTATGGCAGTCCACTCCTATCTACCCGCCCAGAGCAGAGGAACTCTGGCTGGATGTGGGTTCTCTCCCCTCTCTTCCTCTACACCCATGCCCCACATATGACTATGAATTTACCCTTTTCTTTTTTACATAGTTATTTTATTTTAGATATATTAGTGTTTTGTCCATATATATGTATGTATGAATGTATGTATGTATGTATGTATGTATGTATGTATGCCATAAGTGTGCCTGGTGCACATGAAAGTCAGAAGAGGGCATCAGATCCCCTATAAGTGAAGTTAATGATAGTTATGAGACCTAAAGTGGGTGCTGGAAGGAAACCCAGGTCCCTTGAAGAGCAAGTATTTAAAATGGTTGAGTCATGTCTCTAGGTCTTTTCTTTCTAATGTAAGTTTTCAAAGCCTTCCTTAATGGTTCTCTGGATTTCATTGGAATCTTTGGTAACCTGCATTTTTGCATCTCACATTTTAACAAACTCAGGTCCTCTCTCCTCTTCCCTCTCCCCTCTCCCCTCTTCCCTCTTCCCTCCTCTCCTCTCTCTCTCTCTCTCTCTCTCTCTCTCTCTCTCTCTCTCTCTCTCTCTCTCTCTCTCTCTCTCTCATTTTGACAAGTTTAGCAATCTTGCATTTTCCCAGAGAATTACCTTTCTGTTTGATTGACTTTATATTCTGTTCTTCTACTCTCCATTGCATTAATTTCTCTACTGGTCATTATTTCTTGTTATAACTTAAATCCAATTTTGCCTTTTTTTCCTTTTCTTTTTTTAATTAGGTATTTTCTTTATTTACATTTCTCTTTTAACTATAATTTTAAATGTTATCCCCTTTACTAGTTTCTCCTCCAAAAAATTCCCTATGCTCTCCCCTCTCTCCCTGCTCCCCAACCCACCCACTCCTGCTTCCTGGCCCAGGCATTCCCCTATACTGAGACATAGAACCTTCACAGGACATGACTTGATTTTTCTTATTCCTCTTCTGTTTATAATAGCCCTTTAAGTATCTTCTGTAGTGCTGGTTTGATAATTATGACCTGACTTACTTTTAATTGTTTCAAATGTTACACCTTTCTCTGAGAATTTTAAAAGATACTTTTGATAGATTCAACAATTTTGTTTGACAGTCATTTACTTGACTTGGACTGCATCTTTCCATGCTTTTCTGGTGATTAAAGTTGTTAATAAGAGATTTGATGACATTCAGATCCATTACTTTCATAAGGAAGTTGGCACTTTTCTCTTGGAACTTTTAATATTGTTTCTTTGCTTTGTGTTTTTTTATAAGCTGATTATAAAATGTCATGAGGAGATTCAGTTATGATCATGTACTTTGATGTTCTATATGTCTCCTGTGCTTGAATGTCAATTTCTTCCTCTAAACCTGAGAAATTTCCTTCTAGAATTTTATTAAATAGATGATCAATATCTTCAGGGTTTATCTCAGCTGCTTCTTCTGTTTTATATGCCCTTCAATTTTATCTCTTGATTTTCTCCCAGAGTTCCATGACTTTGTTGTACTTATGTTTTTGTTCTTATTCATGTTTAAGTGTATTGTTTTAAACTTTTGTTCAATTTCTGGTGGGTTTTTTTTTCTCCTGCTTACTTCAAGCTCTATTCTTAACTTGATTGACCTGATTTTTAAATGATTTTATTTACTGTGTCAAAAATTCCAATTGTGGACCTCTTGTATCCCGGGTACCTCAGAGACCAGACTGCACAGGGGAGTGCAGCGATTGCAGAAGCATCATAGCTTCTGGGATAAGCCCCATTTCAGGACTTCATCTTCAGTCAGGAAGCAGATCTGAGGTCCAGACATCTGTGTACCTTCCTCGGCAGAGGAGAGGTGGCCTGCAGAAAGTACTCTGACCACTGAGACTCAGGAAAGAGTTGGACTCTCAGGAGACCTGACAGAGGCTAAAAGAATCACAGGAGGAACAAGCTCCAGACAAGGACAGCTATAAAAACTAACACCAGAGAATACCAGATGGCAAAAGGAAAATGTAAGAATCTTACTAACAGAAACTAAGACCTCTCACCATCATCAGAACACAACACTCCCACCTCAGCAAGTCCAGGATAACCCAACACACCCGAAAAGCAATATTCAGATTTAAAATCATATCTCATGATGCTGGTAGAAGATTTTAAGAAGGAAATTGATAACTCATTTAAAGAAATACAGAGAAACACAAATAAACAGGTAGAAGGCTTTAAAGAGGAAGCACAAAAATCCCTTAAAGAATTACAGGAAAACACAACCAAACAGGCGATGGAATTGAACAAAAGCAACCAAGATCTAAAAATGGAAGTAGAAACAATAAAGAAAACCAACTCTGGAGATAGAAACCCTAGGAAAGACATCAGGAACCATAGATTCAAGCATCAGCAACAGAATAGAAAAGATGGAAGAGGGAATCCCAGACACAGAAGATTCAATAGAGAAAATGGACACAACAATCAAAGAAAATAAAAAATGCAAAAAGATCCTAACTCAAAACATCCAGAAAATCCAGGACACAATGAGAAGACCAAACCTACAGATAATAGGAATAGATGAGAATAAAGATTTTCAACCTAACAGGCCAGCAAATATACTCAACAAAATTATAGAAGAAAACTTTCCATACCTAAAGAAAGATATGCCCATGAACATATAAGAAGCCAACAGAACCCCAAATTGACTGGACCAGAAAAGAAATTCCTCCTGACACATAATAATCAGAACACCAAATGCACTAAATAAAGATAGAATATTGAAAGCAGTAAGGGAAAAAAGGTCAAGTAGCATATAAAGGCAGGCCTATTAGAATTACACTAGACTTCTCACCAGAGACTATGAAAGCCAGAAGATCCAGGACAGATGTTATACAGACCCTTAGAAAACACAAATGCCAGTCCAGGCTACTATACCCAAAAAAACTCTCAATTACCATAGATGGAGAAACCAAAGTATTCCATGACAAAAACAAGTTCACGCAATACGTTTCCACAAATCCAGCCCTTCAAAAGGTAATAAAGGGGAAAAAAACAATGCAAGGATGGAAACTACACCCTAGAAAAAACAAGAAAGTAATCCTTCAAGAAACCTAAAAGAAGACAGCTATAAGAACAGAATCTGAAATTTAACAACAAAAATTACAGGAAGCAACAATTACTTTTCTCTAATATCTCTTAATATCAATCGACTCAATTCTGCAATAAAAAGACATGAACTAACAGATTGGCTACAGATATAGGACCCAACATTTTGCTGCTTACAGGAAACCCACCTCAGGGAAAAGGACAGACACTTCCTCAGAGTGAAAGGCTGGAAAACAATTTGCCAAGCAAATGGTCCAAAGAAACAAGCTGGAGTAGCCATTCTAATACCAAATAAAATCAACTTCCAACCCAAAGTTATCAAAAAAGACAAGGAGCGGCACTTCATATTCATCAAAGGTAAAATCTTCCAAGATGAACTCTCAATTCTGAATATCTATGCTCCAAATGCAAGGGAAGCTACAATCATTAAACAAACGTTAGTAAAGCTCAAAGCACACATTGCACCTCACACAATAATAGCGGGAGACTTCAACACCTCACTCTTAACAATGAACAGATTCTGCAAACAGAAACTAAACTGAGACACATGGAAACTAACAAAAGTTATGAAACAAAGATTTAACAGATATCTACAGAACATTTTACCCTAAAACAAAAGGATATACCTTTTTCTCAGCACCTCATGGTAACTCCTCCAAAACTGATCATATAATCAGTCACAAAACAGGCCTCAACAGATACAAAAATATTGAAATTGTCTCATGCATCCTATCAGATCACCATGGACTAAGGCTAATCTTCAATAACAGCATAAATAATAGAAAGCCAACATTCATGTGGAAACTGAACAGCACTCTAATCAATGATTCTTTTGTCAAGGAAGAAATAAAGAAATTAAAGACTTTATAGAGTTTAATGAAAATGAAGCCACAACATACCCAAACTTATGGGACACAATGAAAGCAGTCCTAAGAGGAAAATTCTTAGCCCTGAGTGCCTCCAAAAAGAAACTAGAGAGAACATATACTAGCAGCCTGACAGCACACCTATAATCTCTAGAACTGAAAGAAGCAAATTCACCCAAGAGGAGTAGATGGCAGGAAATAATCAAACTCAGGGCTGAAATAAACCAAGTGGAAACAAAAAGGACTATTCAAAGAATCAACCAAACCATGAGCTGGTTTTTGAGAAAATCAACAAGATTGATAAACCCTTAGGCAGAATAATTAGAGGGCACAGGGACAGTATCCTAATTAACAAAATCAGAAATGAAAAAAGGAGACATAACAACAGAACCTTAGGAAATCCAAAGCATCATCAGATCCTACTACAAAAGCCTATACTCAACAAAACTGGAAAACCTGGATGAAAAGGACGAATTTCTAGACAGATTCCAGGAACCAAAGTTAAATCAGGATCAGAATAATAACCTAAACAGTACCATATCCCCTAAAGAAATAGAAGCAGTCATTAATAGTCTCCCAACAATCTGGAGGCCATCATCCTGAGTGAAGTAATCCAATCACAAAAGAACTCACATAACATGTACTCACTGATATGTGGATATTAGCCCAGAAACCTAGACTACCTAAGATACAATTTACT
>LR749796.1:724500-899648 GCA_902729485.2 Mus minutoides | reverse complement strand
ACCAAACATAGACACTATAGCATATGCCAGCAAGATAGTGCTGAAAGGGCCAGGATATAGCTGTCTCGTGGGAGACTATACCAATGCCTGGCAAACATGGAGATGGAAGCTCACAGTCAGCTATTAGATGGAACACAGGGTTCCCAAGGAAGGAGCTAGAGAAAGTACCCAAGGAGCTGAAGGGGTCTTCAACCCTATATGTGGAAGAATAACATGAACTAACTAATACTCCCTGAGCTCATGTCTCTAGCTGCATATATAGAAGAGGATGGCTTATTTGGCCATCATTGGGAAGAGAGGCCCCTTGGTCATACAGACTTTATATGCCCCAGTACAGGGGAATGCCAGGGCCAAGAAGTGGGAGCGGGTGGGTAGGGGAGTAGGGCCGGGAGGGGGGAGGGTATAGGGAACTTTCTGGATAACACTTGAAATGTAAATGAAGAAAATATCTAATAAAAGTTGGAAAAAAAAAAAAGAAAGTATGGCCTTGTTGGAGTAGGTTTGTCACTGTTTTTTTTGTCTCCCAACAAAGAAAAGTTCAGGACCAGATGGGTTTAGTGCAGAGTTCTATCAGACCTGCAAAAAAGACCTAATTCCAACTCTCCTCAAACTATTCCACAAAATAGAAACAGAAGGTACCATACCCAATTCATTCTATGAAGCCACAATTACTCTGATACCTAAACCATACAAAGATCCTACAAAGAAAGAGAACTTTAGACCAATTTTCCTTATGAATGTCGATGCAAAAATACTCAATAAAGATTCTCACAACCGAACCCAAGAACATGTTAAAATGATCATCCATCATGACCAAGTAGGCTTCATCCCAGGAATGCAGGGATCGTTTAATATATAGAAATCCATCAATATAATCCACTATATGAACAAATTCAAAGACGAAAATCACATGATCATCTTGTTAGATGCTGTGAAAGCATTTGGCAAAATCTAATACTCCTTCATGATAAAATACATGGAAAGATCAGGAATTCAAGGCCCATAGCTAAACATAATAAAAGAAATATACAGCAAACCAGTAGCCAACATCAAACTAAATGGTGAGAATCTTGAAACAATTACACTAAAATCAGGGACTAGACAAGGCTGCCCACTTTCTCCCTACCTATTCAATATAGTACTTGAAGTCCTAGCCAGAGCAATTCGACAACAAATGGAGATCAAGGGGATACAAATTGGAAAGGAATAAGTCAAAATATCACTATTTGCAGACGATATGATAGTATATATAAGTGACCCTAAAGATTCAACCAGAGAACCTGATAAACAGCTTTTGTGCAGTAGCTAGATATAAATTAACTCAAACAAATAAGTGGCCTTTCTCTACACAAAGAATAAACAGGATGAGAAAGAAACTAGGGAAACAACACCCTTTTCAATAGTGACAGATAATATAAAACACCTTGGTGTGACTCTAACTAAAGAAGTAAAAGATCTGTATGATAAGAACTTCAAGTCTCTGAAGAAAGAAATTGAAGAAGATCTCAGAAGATGGAAAGATCTCCCATGCACATGGATTTGCAGGATTAATATAGTAAAAATGACTATCTTATTGAAAGCAATCTGCAGATTCAATGCAATCCCCATCAAAATTCCAACTCAATTCTTCACTGAGTTAGAAAGGGCAGTTTACAAATTCATCTGTAATAACAAAAAAACAAGGATAGCAAAAACTATTCTCAACAATAAAAGAACCTCTGTTGGAATCATCATGCCTGACCTCAAGCTGTACTACAAAGCAATTGTGATAAAAAATAAAATAAAATAAATAAAAAAATAAAAAATAAAAAAAACTGCATGGTACAGGTACAGTGACAGACAGGTAGAGCAATGGAATAGAATTGAAGACCCAGAAATGAACCCACACACTTATGGTCACTTGATCTTTGACAAGGGAGCTAAAACCATCCAGTAGAAAAAGGACTGCATTTTCAAAAAATGGTGCTGGCACAACTGGTGGTTACCATGTAGAATAATGCGAATTGATCTATTCTTATTGACTTGTACAAAGCTCAAGTCTAAGTGGATCAAAGAACTCCACATAAAGCCAGTGACACTGAAATTTATAGAGGAGAAAGTGGGGAAAAGCCTCAAAGATATGAGCACAGGGGGAAAATTTCTAAACAAAACAGCAATGGCTTGTGCTGTAAGATCAAGAATCATCAAATGGGATCTCATAAAATTGCAAAGCTTCTGTAAGGTAAAAGATACTGTCAGTAAGACAAAAAGGTCACCAACAGATTGGGAAAGGATTTTGACTAATCCGAAATTTGAGAGAGGACAAATATGCAATTAATACAAAGAGTTCAAGAAGCTGTACTCCAGAAATTCAAACAACCACATTAAAAAATGGAGTACAGAGCTAAACAAAGAATTCTCAAGTGAGGAATACTGAATGGCAGAGAAGCACCTGAAAAAATGTTCAACTTCCTTAATCATCAGGGAAATGCAAATCAAAACAACCCTGAGATTCAACCTCACTCCAGTCAGAATGGCTAAGATCAAAAATTCAGGTGACAGCAGATGCTGGCATGGATGTGGAGAAAGAGGAACACTCCTCCATTGCTGGTGGGATTGCAAGCTGGTACAACCACTCTGGAAGTCAGTCTGGCAGTTCCTCAGAACATTGGACATAGTACTACTGGAAGATCCAGCAATACCTCTCCTGCGCATATACCCAGAAGATGTTCCAACTGGTAATAAGGACACATGCTCCACTATGTTCATAGCAGCCTTATTTATAATATCCAGAAGCTGGAAAGAACCCTAATGTCCCTCAACAGAGGAATGGATACAGAAAATGTGGTACATTTACACAATGGAGTACTACTCAGCTATTAAAAACAATTTATGAAATTCTTCGGCAAATGGATGTATCTGGAGAATATCATCCTTAGTGAGGTAACCCAATCACAAAAGAACTCACTTGATATGCACTCACTGATAAGTGGATATTAGCCCAGAAACTTAGAATACCCAAGATACAATTTGTAAAACACAAGAAAATCAAGAAGAAGGAAGACCAACGTGTGGATATTTCATCCCTCATTAGAATAGGGAACAAAATACCTATGGAAGGAGTTATAAAGACTAAGTTTGGAGCTTAGACAAAAGGATGGACCATCCAGAAACTGCCCCACCTGGGGATCCATCCCATAATCAGCCATCAAATGCAGACACTATTGCATATGCCAGCAATATTTTGCCGAATGTACCCTGATATAGCTGTCTCTTGTGAGGCTATGTCAGTGCCTGGCAAATACAGGAGTGTATGCTCATTGTTATCTTTTGGATGGAACACAGGGTCCCCAATGGAGGAGCTAGAGAAAGTACCCAAGGAGCTGAAGGTTTCTGGAACCCTATAGGTGGAACAACAATATCAACTAACCAGAACCCCCAATACTCATGTCTCTAGCTGCATATGTAGCAGAAGATGGCCTAGTTGGCCATCATTGCGAAAAGAGGTCCCTTGGTCTTGCAAACTTTATATGCCCCAGTACAGTGGAATACCAGGGCCAAGAAGTGGGAGTGGGTTGGTAGGAGAGCAGGGTCGTGTGAGGGTATACGGGACTTGCAGGATAGCATTTGAAATGGAAATGAAAAAAATATCTAATAACAAATTGAAAAAATCCAATTGTGTTGTTGAATTTCTCTTCCATTTTGCTGGCATTTCTCCGACATTGCTGATCTTTACATCTATTTTATCGACATTTTCTCTGTGGGTCTGTCTTTCTTCTCTGGGTCCTTGATTCGGTCATCTGTTGTGTAACCATTTTTTTTTTTTTTTTTGGTAACTTACTTATTTCAGTCTCTTTGTGTTCAATAGTTAAAAAGTTATGATTTTTAAGGGGAATCACACACCCTGGCCTTTTCATTCTTTGTGTGTTTCTATTTCATTTTTTTTCTACTTTTGCAGGCTCAGCCCCCATTACCTCTCAGAAAAGAATAAACAAATGGGTTTTAGATGTGGCTTCCACTCTCCTACCTGACCCGGAAGTTGCACATCTCAATGTGTGTTTGCCTTATTTTTACTGGCTGAATCATTTGTCATTTTCTTCTATATATCATTTCAACACTTTTAATTCTTTTAGGGAGTCACTGAGTCTTCCCTTCTTTGTCTATTAGGTTTCTATCCATTAGAGTAGATATTTTTTCTCTTAATTTGAACTTCTCTTTCAGTGGTTCACACAGAGGGAGCTTCTATCCAATCATCTTACCCAGAAGTACTGGTGGGATAGGGATTGGACAGAATCCTTCCAGGAATATCCCTGCTTCCATTAAATCAGATCCACAACAGCCATGATAAACCTATCAGTAGTCCTTCCCATAGAACTATACTAATGGCTTAGGGCTATAACTCCATGGTAGAATACTGTTCTCATATACATGATGGCCTTGGTTCAGTTGCTAGTAATGCTCAAAAAATGGAGTAAAATAGCTGAGCGTGGTGGTGCACGCCTTTAATCCCAGCACTAGGGAGGCAGAGGCAGGTAGATTTCTGAGTTCAAGGCCAGCCTGGTCTACAAAGTGAGTTCCAGGACAGCCAGGGATATACAGAGAAACCCTTTCTTGAAAAGCAAAACAAACAAACAAAAAGGGATATAAAAGATACTATTTTTTAAATAAGGTAATATATTTGGAACATTTTTTTCCAGGAATAAATGGGAATTATTATTTGAATGTGTATAAATATAAAACTTCAGACCAACAAGTCATGAGATTTTAAGGTCTTTGTTATCTGGAAAGGCAGAGGCAGACACATACCTCATGGAGGAAGTCCAATCTGGTCATACAGAAGGGAGAGAGGACTGGAAAGAATCTTTATAATGGGTTTTATGGGCAGGGATATGCAAGGCAAGATAGGCCTGTTCAGTCTTGGTTGAAAACATCAGGCTATGAGGCGTAGAAGCTGTCCCAAAGTCTCTGGTCATTGTCCTGGGGTACTTGCCCTTTGGGTAACACTGGTTTATATTCAGTGCTACTCCTGAGCATGTTACCAAGTGGAGAATGTGGCTGTGGTGGAGTAGCTGGGTTAGTTGGCAGTTAAAACATGTTTATAACAAAGGGTGTCTATTAATGAAAGGATGTGTTGATGAGGAGCCAGGGAGCCCAGACTATGCAACTCAGGTACATTCATGGGTGATCCAGCACAAAATGTGTCAAGAATATAAACACAGGTCAAAACAAACAACAAGTCTTGTTTGCAAAACTAAAGTCATGGCCATATAGGATAATTGATATAGCATGTGTTCTGAACTACAGGAAAAGTGTCAGTAATGTATTTATTATTTTTTACTGACTTATAAACCAGATTTTACCATTAATAGCTCTGAATATTGGTTCCCTTTTGAAGTAGCAGAAATATGCCCTGTTTTGGAACATAAAGTAAAGCCTACAGCTGGTGCATTGCCATTTCTACCTTCAACCCAAATAAAGAGGCTGATTCATAAAGGAGCTGATTTACAAACAAGCGAGCAGAAGCTAACAAGTGCCTGAAATAGATGTTGATTGTAAGTGAAATAAACTGTAACTACAACATTGAGCCCATAACCCTGGTAGTAAAATAAAATGAAGTGGAGAAAGCCATGCTGTAATAACAATTTAATATTCACCAGATTGTAAAGTGAATCTAGGAGGAATCATTGCACATGCAAGAAGAAAATTACCACCCAATATAATCTGCTGTGAGACATATTCATGGTCACCAAGAGCTCCAAAATCTGAATAGTAATTTTCTTTAAAATGATGGCTGAGCATGGGTAAAATTTAACTCCTTTATCCACATCCTCCAGAGCAGAATAAAAATTGTCTGGTAATGAGGATATATGACACAAGCGACTTATATGGCATATGGAAGAGGAATGAGATAGTTTTCACCAATAGATCTTTGAATAGTTCCATGTCAGAAAGGCACAGCTCAGAAACTCAGAAGACCTGGGTAAAAACCAATGGCTTCACTCTAGGTAAGTGTTCAGTCCTTTAAAAAAATTAATCTTTTCATCTGATAAAATAGTGAAGATATTCCAATTCTCAAAGCAGTAGGTAGAATAAAAAAACAATAAGCATTTTTATAATTACTCAGTTCAGAAAGACAAATGAATACTGTTTGTCAAATAAATGTTTGATGTTTGAAAAAATAATCAAAAGCAGATGTTTGTAGCTCATATCCATAGCGGTATTATTTCCAGTGGCCCCCACATAGTAACACCCTAGAGTCCATCAACACATAAAAAGATTTAGCACAATACAATGTGTTTAAAAAGGAATTATTTGGTGTAAAAGGCAAAGATATTCTAGAGTGTGCCACTATATGGGTGAACCTTAGCAAAGATATGCTAAGTGAAATAAGTTGATCATATTATAAAAATAGTGTATACATATTTATATATGTACATATATATAAATACACGCACACACACACACACACACACACACACACACACACACACACAAAGTAAAATACTAAGTGGCAGTTGCTCAGTTGATAGAGAAACTGAGTTTAGAATGTTTTTTATTTAATTTTATTTATAATTCATTTTGTACACTCCAAATTCCATTCCCCACTTCTCTCCATCCACCCTCTGACTGCTCCACATCCTACACCTCCTCCCAACCCCACCCTGTCTCCACGTGGATGCCCCCACCCCCACCCCACCTGACCTCTAGGTTAATGGCTGAAAAACAGTGTGAATGTACATACATCAAGTTACTAAATGGTGATTCAAAACTGGTGATAATTTTTAGAAAATAAAAAATTATGCCCACACTTGTAGAGAGTTAGTAGGTGATCAATAGTAAAACAACAAACCCAGTTTGATCTAATATGTGTTGTTTCTATTCTATTCATTGATTGGATTACAGAAAACCAAGGAGACTGGGGGGAGAGTGTGTGCTGCAGATTAAGAAGCACGCTTTGTAAATTGGTTCTTCTTAGAAACACAAGAAGAAAATGCTGTTATTGTTTTGATGCTGTTGTCTTTGTTTTGTATAAGTATGTCTATGTTCCCAACTTATTAAAAGCAGAGCTAAAAGAGGAAAATCTATTTCTATTCTACACAGCCTGGTCATGATAGTATCCAGCTTCAGTGACCAGATCAAAGAGATATGTCTAAATCTGGTTAATAACTATCACCATCTTGAGAATCACAGCTATAATCTCAGGATGCATCTGCTCATTGCTCTCGTTCCAAAAATGAGATTTGGAGTGCTTCTCAGAGCAGTAAAATAGATACAACACACAATATTTTTCTAAAATACGTACTAACTATAACACCTGTTGAAGAAGAAAGCTACTTCCCCAAAGAGCACTCTACTTGATGCCCTATTCTATTAAGATTGGATGATAATTACAGTCTCCCACTGGAATTGCTGCTTCATGGGGCTACCTGCATATCAGTCTAGTTTTGCTACTTTAGCACGGTATCATCCCTTTAAAACAAATGACATGTGAGTCTTGCATATTCTAGAATCATGCCCTATTTGTTACAGATATTCTCTGCATGTCTGACATTTTGCTGTCTACTCAGCTTCTGAATTCCATTAATATGTCATTATATTTAAAAATATAAGGTCTGTAAGAATAAACATCTCAACTGTAGAGCTCTTTGATTTGTTTTAGGTTTGGTTGGTGTTTAGATTTTAGTGTTTTGTTTTGTTGTAGGTTTTTTTTCCTTCTAGCTATGATATAATAGAAGCTGGAGAAAGTAAGTCATGATTATCATGCTCTTGGATTGTGGCATTGTGGGGACCAGGCATAGTCTCATGGGCCCAAGATGGTGCCCTGGCTCTATGCTAAGCCCCGTGGCCTTGCTTGTTTATCCCAGTCTCAGTCATGTGCAGTAAAAGCAGCGCATGTAACTCATTGGAGAGATAGCGCAACATCTCGAGATACTAATCTATCAGCCTATCCTGCATGCTGCCTTGGACGTGTGTGTCTACGATTGGGTGGTGTGAGGTGACATGAGTAAACGGAAGGGGATAAATTGTGGGTAGTCTCAGAGGAAGTGATTTAGAGGAATAAGGGAGGCTGCGGAATAAAGGAAGCTGTGGAAAGCTGCGTGAGACCTGCTTTGGAGTTCATGTCGTTTATTCCCACTCTCTGCTGGTCAGAGATGTGGGCCTGCCACATGGCACTTTTCCTTGTTAAGATTTGTATATGCAGTATGAGTATTAAAATGTGCATTTTATGATTGACAAATGTTTATAATGTGTATAACTCATGCTTAATTCATTATTATTCTGTTCCTTTTTTTCTTGATTTTTAAAAAACTGAGAACAAAATATTTCCACATCTTTTTTTTAATATCTTTACTAGATATTTTCTTCATTTACATTTCAAATGCTATCCCGAAAGTACCCTATAACCTCCCTGCACCCTGCTCCCCTACCCACCCGCTCCTACTTCTTGGTCCTGGTATTCTTCTGTACTGGGGCATATAAAGTTTGCAATACCAAGGGGCCTCTCTTCCCAATGATGGCCGACTAGGCCATCTTCTGCTACATATGCAGCTAGAGACACAAGCTCTGGGAGTTCTGATTAGTTCATAATGTTCTTCCACCTATAGAGTTGCAGTGGATGCTCCATATACTGCTTACAGTATTTCAGTCCTCAGCAATGTGCTGAATGGAAGCATGATCCTAAGCTAAGTAGCTGTAGGAGGATAATGGGTCCAGCAAAGAAGAGCAATAGGCCTTTTCTTCCTTTGTCAGAAATGCCCAAACCATGGCAGTTCTAAACCACAAAGAGAAAACAAACCACAGATCTAATCAGACAAAGCCCTGTGATGGCACAATAGACCCAGCAGCTGTTGAAATATAATACTGTCCTGTATTTGTACAGTTAAGAGACCTTAGGAGTCCAAGTTCTCTAAGACCAGCCAGTAGTTCCCGTAAGATGAGGAACTGGCTTATGGGTACACGTTTCCACACACACTTGCCTGTTGAAACATTTTTTTCTCCTATTATTTTTAAAAATTATCCTAATTTAAGATTTTCTGTTATAGCCATAATGGGCAAAACGATGACACACACACACACACACACACACACACACACACACACACACACACACACAAAATGCTGGGCATTTCTACAGTTATTACTGTTCTCAGTGCTGTGGTAAAGATTCCAAAACAAGCAAGACACAGATACAGGGATTCAGGAACTCACAGCCATCCATGCCCTTGTTTTTGCCCACTAGCTGAATCTTCCCAGAATTTCCAGGAATAACCCTAAAGGCTTTCCACCAATTCCAAGAATAAATGATCTTTTAAAATGGGC
This sequence comes from Mus minutoides, assembly GCA_902729485.2. Lineage (NCBI taxonomy): Eukaryota > Metazoa > Chordata > Mammalia > Rodentia > Muridae > Mus > Mus minutoides. The sequence goes on along the minus strand of LR749796.1, from coordinate 890,348 downwards.
CCACATGACATCCTGTTCATTCTGTCTTCTCTAGGACAGTTATAATATTTACCTTGGGGCTGCATCTATTTTAATAATAATTTAGTCTTTCTCTTTATATTAAAATTGTCAATATTGGATATTAGCCTCCTATCAGATTTAGGATTCATAAAAATTCTTTCCCAATCCGTTGGTGGACTTTTTGTCTTATTGACAGTATCTTTTGCTCTACAGAAGCTTTGCAATTTTATAAGGCCCCATTTGTCAATTTGTGATCTTACAGCACAGGCCATTGCTGTTCTGTTTAGGAATTTTAACCCTGTGCCCATATCTTCAAGGGTTTTTCCCATTTTCTCCTCTATGAATTTCAGTGTCTCTGGTTTTATGTGGAGGTCTTTGATCCACTTAGACTTGAGCTTTGTACAAGGAGATAGGAATGGATCAATTTACATTCTTCTACATGTTGACCACCAGTTGTGCCAGCACCATTTGTTGAAAAAGCTGTCTTTTTTCCACTGGATGGTTTTAGCTCCCTTGTCAAAGATAAGGTGACCAAAGGTGTGTGGGTTCATTTCTGGGTCTTCAATTCTATTCCATTGGTCTACCTGTTTTTCACTGTACCAGTACCAGGCAGTTTTTTTTTTTTTCACAATTGCTCTGTAGTACAGCTTGAGGTCAGGCATGGTGATTCCATAAGAGGTTCTTTTATTGTTGAGGATAGTTTTTGCTATCCTAGGTTTTTTGGTATTCCAGATGAATTTGCAAATTGCCCTTTCTATCTCAGTGAAGAAATGAGTTGGAATTTTGATGGGGATTGCATTGAATCTGCAGATTGCTTTTGGCAGGATAGCAATTTTGACTATATTAATCCTGCCAATCCATGAGCATGGGAGATCTTTCCATCTTCTGAGATCTTCTTCAATTTCTTTCTTCAGAAACTTGAAGTTCTTATCATACAGATCTTTCACTTCCTTAAAGTCACACCAAGGTATTTCATATTATTTGTGACTATAGTGAAAGATGTTGTTTCCCTAATTTCTTTCTCATCCTGTTTATCTTTTGTGTAGAGAAAGGCCATTGATTTGTTTGAGTTAATTTTATATCCAGCTACTGTGCTGAAGCTATTTATCAGGTTTAGGAGTTCTCTGGTTGAATCTTCAGGGTCACTTATATATACTATCATATCGTCTGCAAATAGTGATATTTTGACTTCTTCCTTTCCAATTTGTATCCCCTTGATCTCCTTTTGTTGTCGAATTGCTCTGGCTAGGACTTCCAGAAATTCAAATAACCCTATTAAAAAAGTGGAGTACAGAGCTAAACAAAGAATTCTCAACTGAAGAATGCCAAAGGGCTGAGAAGCACTTGAAAAAATGTTCAGCATCCTTAATCATCAGGAAAATGCAAATAAAAACAACCCTGAGATTCCACCTCACACCTGTCAGAATGGCTAGGATCAAAAATTCAGGGGACAGCAGATGCTGGCAATAATGTGGAGAAAGAGGAACACTCCTCCATTGCTGGTGGGATTTCAAGCTGGTACAACCACTCTGGAAGTCAGTCTGGCTGTTCCTCAGAAAACTGGACATAGTACTACCAATTAATCCAGCAACACCTCCCATGGGCATATAGCCAGAAGATGTTCCAACTGATAACAAGGACACATGCTCCACTATGTTCATAGCAGCCTTATTTATAACAGCCAGAAGCTGGAAAGAACCCAGATGTCCCTCAGCAGAGGAATGGATACAGAAAATGTGGTACATTTATACAATGGAGTACTACTCAGCTATTAAAAACAATGAATTTATGAAATTCTTGAGCAAATGGATGTAGTTGGAGGATATCATCCTGAGTGAGGTAACCCAATCACAAAAGAAGTCACTTGATATGCACTCACTGATAAGTGAATATTAGCCCTGAAACCTAGAATAACCAATATACAATTTCCAAAACAGAAGAAAACCAAGAAAGACCAACGCGTGGATACTTCATTCCTCCCTAGAATAGGGAATAAAATATCCATGGAAAGAGTTGCAGGAACAAAGTTTGGTGGTCCATCACATAATCTCCTACCAAATGCAGACACTACTGCATATGCCAGCAGGATTTTGCTGAAAGGACCCTGATATAGATGTCTCCTGTGAGGCTTTGACAGTCCCTGACAAATACAAAAGTGGATGCTTACAGTCATCTATAGGGTGGAAGACAGGGTCCCCAATGTAGGAGCTAGAGAGAGTACCCAAGAGCTGTAGGGATCTGCAACTATATAGATGGAATAACAATATGAAATAATCAGAACCCCCAGAGCTCATGTCTCTAGCTGCATATGTATTAGAAGATGGCTTAGTTGGCCATTATTGGGGAAGAAAGGCCCTTGGTCTAACAATGTTTATATGCCCCAGTACAGGGGAAATGCCAGGGCCAAGTAGTGGGAGTGGGTGGGTAGGGGAGCAGGGCAAGGGAAGGGTATAAGGGACATATGGGATAGCACTTTAAATGTAAATGAAGAAAATATCTAATAAAAAAAAGTCCAAATATTGTCAACAGCCTATTTTCTTTTTCACACTACAAATTCCTTAAAACAGAGGATCATTTATTTAATCATCAGTGAATCCAAAATGATCACTGTTCATTCATTCATTTGTTCATTTTTTTCTTTAATAATAAAATATTTGCTAGGGATCAACAGTATTTTATGTGCTCAAGCATCAGAAACAGAAGTAACAATATTTTGTTTTAATGATCATATTCTATGATTTGGGCAAAACAAGCAATAATGGAAGCTAAAGGAGAGAAAGAGCTGCTATCATGTTTTCTGTGGAATAGTCATTTTCTCCTGTATTTCTCACATACAGCATTGTCTTAGTTACTTTTATTGCATACACAGTCATGGAATAAAGAGTAAGGAGTACTTGCTCTTACTCAGCATCCTTACTACACTTACACATCTAGGATTCAAGCCAGGGATTGCCTCTGCCCACTCTGAGCAGGTCTTCCCACCTCCATACAACCAAGGTAATCCTACAGGAATGCCTACAAGCCAAGATCCAGGAAGGTTCTTGATACTGTCAAATTGGCCATTAGCTCCAACCAGGACAACTCTAACTGTTAAGCTATTCAAAGAATCGTATAAGACGTGAGATGGATTGGAGTTGCTTAAAGTTTTTAGAAGAGCTATTCAATTCTCTAGCATATGAGATGAAGGGCAGGTAAATTCTGAAAGGTACTGCAAAGGAAATGGTTAGGCAAAGGCAGCAGACACTAATATGATGCTATGGGAGAACACAGAGAAGCAAGAAGATGAGGCATTGGAAAGTAGTTCAAAATAAAGTCTCATAGATGTAACAAGTATTGGTTTTAAGGCATTGAAGATAAACCTATACATTATATTTTAAGAGAAATCAAGTCCATACTAAAGTATTACTGAGTTGTGGAAATTCAAGTAACAATAGTGTTATTTTTTTTTTAACCTAGTTTTGGCCTGTCTCCAAAAATGTCAATGATTTCATTTGGTTCTTGGCATTTCTAGCCTCTTTAAGGAGCTCTTCAATTAATGCCTAGCTGGTGATCAGAGATCTGTCCACGAATGGGAAGTGCATGAATCGAGCAATAGCTCTCTTCGCCCCTTCACATCCTTGGCATCCTGAGAACAGGTTTGAAGGACTTAGATGCAAGAGGATTCTGTCAGTTGCTAAGTGGATATTTTTCCCATTCACTCTTTCCTAAGCCAATATAAACTTGAAAAAAAAATAGTTTCCTGTCTCCCCACATCTTGTCCTACTTATACATCTGTATATCCAAAGTAGACAATTTCCTGCTCTGTCTGAAGGTCATACAATGCTTATGATACAGGTTAGGATATGGGTAAATACATGTGGCATTGTACCCAAGCTCACACAACTCAAGAAGCCAATTAAAAACCAAACGTATATTCAAGTGCTTGGAAGAAGCTAGCTTACCCACATTTATCTCTCTATTACTTTAGAAAAGATCTGTTTCTTTTAACAAGCACAGCTTCTTCAATGGTGCACAAAATGTATTGCAGAGGTAATCTCAACCTTTCTTCCTTCTCTTTTGTTCTTTGTCCCCCCAATAATGAATGACTATGGTGGTTNAAAAACCAAACGTATATTCAAGTGCTTGGAAGAAGCTAGCTTACCCACATTTATCTCTCTATTACTTTAGAAAAGATCTGTTTCTTTTAACAAGCACAGCTTCTTCAATGGTGCACAAAATGTATTGCAGAGGTAATCTCAACCTTTCTTCCTTCTCTTTTGTTCTTTGTCCCCCCAATAATGAATGACTATGGTGGTTAGATATTGAAAGTATACAACTCTGAAACAAAAATGATTTTAGACAATGAAATTAAGGTGTAAGGCAGATTTAGGCTTTTTCCCTAATCTTTTAATATAATTAAAATTAACATAATAGCCATAATTCTAAAAGGCAGTGCCTTATTTTTTCCTTGGCAACAATTTATTTACTCTGAATGCTCCAGGATTCATCTCTCAAAAGAAATGAAACAACAAGATGTAATGTTTAAAATGTATGTGCCTGACAGCAGAACATAGATTTTTTTAAAACAATCATAACATTTCTTGTTGATTAAAAATATGTTAATTTATTCTAGTAATCCAGAATCCTTGTAGGCGATGATATGAGATTCTATAATTGTTTGAGTAATATACTGCTAGTATTTTCACATCTAAAAAATTAAATTTCCATGAAACCTACTCTAAAGAATTTTCAGAAAGTAATAGTGTGATTCTTTCTCTGTATCCATAAAGAATATATTCATAGTTTTTTCATTTAGATTCATTTCTGCTTAGGTTTGCTGTGACAGTTTTCTTGCCTTGTGCTGTCTCGAGAAAACAATCCTCTTCTTTTGCCCAGGAAAAAATGGTTACAGGCAATGTGCACTTGTATTCATTTAGATTCTTTTCTCTAATTCCTATTCTAAGTATTGTTCCATCAGAAACCTGTCTGTAAAATGGAAAAGTTGAATATTACATTTATATGTTCAGAGGATGAGAATTATTTTTCTGGGTATATTATTTAAGTTATTTATCTATTACATATTTCATAGGTTCAACCTTTCAGAGTAGATTTCTCCAATACTAGGTGAAGCTGTGTTTACCAATTTTAAAATCCAAGTGAGCACCTTTGTTTTTATGCTTTCAAAATTGTATACATTTTAAAACACTCTATCTTGATCATATTTAGCACTTATTCCTATGCTCCAACTCTTCCCAGGCTCTTCCCAGGTCATTTCCCTCCAATCTTGTGACCTTTGTTTTTATTACTATTATTAGAACATAGTGCATCCAATTAATGCTGCCTATGTTTAAGGATGTGATGTCATCTACCAGGGCATGAGCAACCTCACAATGACACATCCCACTTGAAAAAAAAAGAAGATTGTTTCTTATCAGCAGCTATCAACTGGCAATAGCTCCATAACTTGGGACACAGCCCCTGGAGTCACTTACCTGTCCATGCTAGAACATTTGCCTGTGTTGATGATGCACAGGTCTCACACAAATAAGCAGAGATGCTTGAGTGTGTGTGTGTGTGTGTGTGTGTGTGTGTGTGTGTGTTTGCAACAGTCATGTCCTATTTAGAAGTTAGCCATTCACAGTATATACTATTCTCTGGCTTTACATTCTTTCTTCTACTTCTACAGTGTAGAAGCCTTGGGTGGGGATAGGTTGATACGGTTTTCCCATCTACGGCTAAAACATTCCAGGTGCTTGTTTGCAGCACTATGAACAGTTATGAATCTGCATTAACTACATCAAGAATCTTCTCTGACTAAGCCTGAGAGCAGTGAGTACAATCTGAGCAGATACCATGGGATAGTCTTTCAAGAAACAGGATTTCAAAAAGAAAAATTAGTTGTGATAACACTCTTGGTGTGGGAGAAGCAAATTCTTGAGGAATTCACTACATCTCTTGTTTTCTGCTGCTTTTCTAACTCACAGCTTCATTTGTATCATGATATTCCTGCTGCCTACTAATTACAGAGTTTCTACTTAATAAGGCCAAACATCTATAGCAACCCTATGTCTTATATATCTCCAGGAATGTATATTGTACAACTCAAGATTGTATGCCTTTATTACTATGAATTCACAGAAATGTAAATGTGTTCCCAACAGAAACTGAAGACTGGGAGGCTTCGGGAGATGGCTCCATGAGTAAGTGTAATTGTTGTACGGTGGTGAGGACCTGAGTTTGAGTCTTAGCAACTACATTTTAATGTGGCCACACATCGTTTAACAGAAGCATGGCATGTAGGAGACACAAGAAGATCAATGAACCTTGCTGGGTGGCAAGTTCATGATAGTTCCAGTCTCAAGAGAGTAAAGTGGAGAATGTTAAGAGGAGGGCATTCAACATCTTCTCATGCCATTGCATATATGCATTAGTATACATGCCTGCATTCATATGTACCTACAGTGTGAACACACACACACACACACACACACACACACACACACACACACACTGCCCCCACACACACACACTCAAAATATTGTAAGAGAATAAAGTAGAGACTATTTTCTCTGTTTTCCAGATTTACATTTGAACCTGCCAACCAAAAGATTTGTGGAAGAAACTTCAAGTCCATAACACTCACAGAGTTTTAGTAAGTAGGTAATATTGAACTGTTCAGGTAAAAAAGGGGGGGTTGGGGAATGTCTTGGGATCTAACTGCACATTCAGCTTTGATCTTAAGATTAGTTAGTCTGTTCTGCTGATGTCAGATCCAAGCAGGTTTAATGAACAGTTGCTTCTGTCAAATATAGCAAAATCCCTGAGACTAGCTAAATCACTGCTGATTTGAAGCACCTGGGATCTATCTGGCCCACATGTTTCCATTTAAGCTCTAACTCACCCCCCCACCAAAGCCCAAACGGAAGCTCTAAAATATATGGTGGTGACACTAAGTTTAACTGATCGGCATGCTTTTAATGAAGAGTAGACATTTTGCAGGATACATTTAAATCCTTTATTAATGGTGTCAGCTGTTGACAAATTAGTGTAAATGTGACATAGCAGGAAACATATCCCACTGCCCAGTGCTGTGTGGACTCGATCTATGTGAATGGGGGAATAAGCACTCGCAGTGCAGTCTCTCCCTGCTCTTAGCAGTTAAGAGCTGAATGCAACAATCTTATTTAAATATCAATGCTGCTGTGTTCCCTATGAATATCTATTAGGCTCCTAAAGCACCCAGATCCAATTCCTCTTCTACACAAGTCTCCTTACTGGGCTGACAATGACTCCCTACCCTGGTACCTTCACACCCTAATGTGTTAGGCATCCAGATAAGATGTACTTTGCAGTGTATTGGCTGGCATGCTCCCAGCCATCCCCAGGGCCTTCGATTGGTCTAAAGATCATGACAACAATAGCTGCTTTATAGGAATCATGTGCTGACGGTCTGGACAGCATCACTTCAAACGCAAGATCAAAATGAGCACAGCTAATGGAGCCATCAAAGAAATCAGTTGAAAGTCCCGATTTGAAAAACCGCTCACACATGGTGCATTCCTCATCAGAATTTTTCCCAGGGGAAATGGCCTGGAAGGGTTGGGGTACGGCCAAACAGGCTACAGGCTGCTCTGTGTCAGGCTGCCCTCTACCAACTTTCATCTGGCTGAGTTCATCCCAGGAAACCCTAAGGATTCCAAAGGATACAAGAGGAACCTAGGCAATGTCCAGGATTCTCACACCTCCTGGTGAGCACTGTGAGCACTGTGGCTCTTGAGAGCAGATTCATACCGGAATGCCCAGAGTACAGAAAAGAAGAGCACTGGGAGGCAATTGAGCACACAGTGGAAGCATGTGGGTCAAGATCAAAAGTGGTCCGCATTCAAACCAGGACACAGTTGTGCAGTGGGGTCTCAAGAGCCAGGTTTCCACTTCAGAGTAGTAACCATGGCATAGGCAAGAACTTTAAAAATTTGGACTAAGAAAACCCATCTCAAAGAGGTTTTTATAGCATAGTGGGATGATTATTCAGGACTGTTAACCAAACCCCTTAGAGTCTAAGTAAGAGGCAAAAAATTTAAGATAAAGTTTTAACAAAGATCAATCCACTCGGGAGTCAATGGGATGAATCGATCACTTATAGACAATTTCAACATTGTATTTGAGACAATGATTTGACATATTTACAACTTTAAAAAAAAATTGGCCCAAGAAGCTGAGGATGGACCAAAACCTTGACAAACAGTTGCATTCTTTTGCAATGCTCTGTATTAGTGTAAACCTATTTTAATAAACTAAACTAGTAGTTAGGGAATGTAGCACACAGGGTAGAGAGTATGTGAATATATCCATTAGATTCTGTGTAGTAATCTGCTTTCCCTTTGTAATTTGTAGTCCTAAAAAGATTTAAAAAAAATAATAAAATTCATACTTACATTTTAAAAAAGAAAAAAAAGGCCTAAAGAGGATGCATGAATCAAATCATCCTTGGAAAGGGAAACAAAATATTCAGAGAAGGTGGATGGAGATGGGAACTGGATGAAGGAGGGGCTGAGGAGGGGAACAGGGATGGAGATCAGGTGTGGGGAGATGGGGTTCTGAGGGAGGGCAGGCAGTGAGAATGGAAAGGGGACATCTCTGGATGAAGGAGGGGCTGAGGAGGGGAACAGGGATGGAGATCAGGTGTGGGGAGATGGGGTTCTGAGGGAGGGCAGGCAGTGAGAATGGAAAGGGGACATCCCTGGTGACTAGTCGAAGGCCTGAGATGGTGGTGCCTACTGGGAATCTATGGGGATGACCTTAGCTGAGATTTCTACCAGCAGGGGATAAGGAGACTGAAGAAGCCACATTTTGTAGCCCAACAGGACTTCCAGTGAAGGAAGGAGTACATCAATGCACCCAAATTGACCTGCCTATAAGATGTGCAGGAATAAAGATAGAGCAGAGACTGAGGGGACAGCCAACCAATGCCCCAACTTAAGACCCATCCCATGGGAGAGAGCCAACCCCTGACACTATTAATGATACTCTGCTGTGCTTGCAGACAGGAACATAGCCCATCTGTCTTCTGAGAGGCTTCAACCAGAAGCAGATGAAAACAGGTGCAGAGACCTACAGTCAAACATCAAGTGGAGCCCAGGGAAGAGTTGGGCTTAGAAATGAGCAAGCTGGAAGGGTCGAAGACATAACAGAAGGCCTACAGAGTCCACTAACCTAGGCTAAAAGTGCCAACCAAGGAGCGTACACAGGCTGGACCTAGGATCCTACACATTTGTTGTAAATGTGCAGCTTGGTCTTCAAGTAGTCCCCTAACAATTGGAGAAGGGCTGTCTCTGACTCTGCTGTCTCTCAATGGATCGCTTCCTCCTGCCTAGACTGCCTGGTTGGGCCTCAGTGGAAGAGTAGATGCTGAGTCAGGGATTTTCATAAGGACAGGACTGGGTGGAGATTTGGGTTTGCAATCAGGGTGTAAAGTGAATAAAAAGCAATAAATTACTGAGGAAAATTCCTTAAAGGCTTGCCTATAACAAACTGATTTTATGAATTTTCTCAAAGGTTCCATTATTAATTTTATTACTTTTTACTATTACTACTACTGCTACTATTGTTATTATTATTAATTTTACATCCTGCTCATTGCCTTTCTTCCAGTCACCCCCACCGACAGTCCTTCACCCAACCCCCCTCCCCATCTTCTCTGAGTGTGTGCCTCCCTCCAAGATTCCCCCTATTGGCACTTCAAGTCTCTGTGAGGCTTCCTCTCCTACTGAAGCCATACAAGTCATCCAAGCTACGAGAACATATCCCACAAAGAGGCAACGCTTTGGCAATAGCCTCTGCTCCAGTTGTTTGGAACCTGCCTGGAGACCAAGCTGCACATGTGCTACATGTGTGAAAGGAGGCCTAGGTCCAGCCCATGTGTGTTCTTTAGTTGATAGTTCAGACTCTGAGAGCCCCAAGGGTTCGGGTTACTTGATTCCTTTGGTCTTCCTGAGGAGTCCTTATCCCCTTCGGTCCCTCAATTTTTCTTCCTATTCTTCCATAAGAGTCCCCAAGCTCCATTCACTGTTTGGCTATGGGTATTTGTATCTGTCTGAGTTAGCCACTAGATGGAATCTCTCAGAGGACAACATGCTCTTGTCTGCAAGCATAACAGAGTATGATGAATGGTGTCAGGGATTGGTGCTTGCCCATGGGATGGGTCTCAAGTTGGGCTGGTCATTGGTTGGCCATTCCCTCAGTCTCTGCTCCATCCCCCATCCCTGTATTTCTTGTAGACAGAATATATTTGTAGTCTAATGTTTTGTGGGTGGTTTGATGTCACTATTGCTCTACTAGGGTTCCTGCCTGTCTCTTTAGGTTCCATATCTGTAATATAGCGAGCCACGGCTAAGGTCACCCTCATTGATTCCTTGGCACTTCCCTCATTCCAAATCTTTATTTTGTCCTGGAGATACCCATCCACACGTCCTCACCCCTGTCAGGAGCAGATTACCAGACATTCTCATGACCATCTAGCCATCTTTCCTGCCCTTCCCTATACCTGATCATGAATCCCTCTATTCTCCTCCCCATCCCTCCTCTCTCCAAGTTTCCTCCCTCCTTCTTCCTCTATGACTATTTTATTCCCCCTTCTAATTGAGATTCAAGCTTCCTTGCCTATGCCTTTCTTCTTGTTTAGCTTCTTTGGTTCTGAAGTGTGTCACTACACCTATACTTTATGACTAATATCCACTTGTAAGTGAGTACATTCTATGCATGTACTTTTGAGTCTTTGTTACTTCACTCAGGATGATATATCAAGTTCCATCCATTTGTCTGCAAATTTAATGATTTCTTTGTTTTTAATAGTTGAGTAGTATTCCATTGTGTAGACTTACCACATTTTCTTTATCCATTTTTTAGTTGACGGCTATCTAGGTTCTTTCCAGTTTCTATTACAAAGAAAGCTGCTATGAACATCTTTGAGCAAGTGTCTTTGTGGGAGATTGGAGCATCTTTTGGGTGATCCCATTATTCTTACAAGTAAGGCTTCATGCCATTTCTTCACTAATCACAGATCTAATCTTGCTATAATCTGTTCTGGTTGGTTTATTATGATATCCAATCATGAAATTACTCCTCTTTCAGTTCAGTATGGACCCCCATATCCTCCAACTAATTTCAAAACTATCTAAGAGAAGCCCAATTCCTCTAAGCCCTTAGACTGTCTGGCTGAGATGTGCCGAGATGTGCGCTGTTCCCCATGTGTTCTTACTCTCACCTCAATTTGCTTATACTTAAGGTTGTCCTGACTGTCATTGATGGAAGGGCACTGATGTCCACATTCATCAGGACACGTTTGTGCATGGTCAGAGCTTCAGCTCTTGACAGCTTGCAAATCTCCATTTCTAGCTAACTTCTCATTTGGATCACACTCCAATTTTCAAATGCCAACTAAATATTCCCAGATGCCACATTGAAGAAGGTTTCAAATTCAATTTTCCCCAAACCAAACTCATCCTTTCTCCTCCTGTAAAATCTCTAACTTCTCTTTAATTCTCATATCACATAATGATGTGATGGACTTTTAGTCTCTTGGGCTTTAAATAGGAAAGAGAACCTACGGGAAAGTTAAAAGTTGCCTAGTAATATATCAGGAGCACTTAAACTCTTAACCAAGTGTGAAATTGTATTTGAGTATTGTCAATGGAAAAAATCATTCTGACACTTTTAAAAGACAATGTGGATAAGTAGTGGAGAAGGGGCTGTTGCAATAGAAATTTGTAATTTGGGAAGTGATTTGTTCAGCTATAAATATATCAGGAGAGGTGAAAATTTACAATTGAGAACCAAAGTGTGGATAGACAATTGCCAAGAAGAAATGGGAGAACTGGCATGGTTAGTCTTACCAAGGCAACTACAAGAACTCTTGCTGGAGACAGAGCAAGCTGTTAAGATAGTGAAGGTAAAGAACAATGAGTTAGTCTAATCATATATTTGGGAAAGGGGGAGGGGTTCCAAAATAATCCACCTCAATTTCTGTCAAAACTGAGCCAAAATGATCTTGGACAGAGCACAAGGTCTAGCCCTGAAGGATTCAGATAAGAGCTGCTCAGTTTTGATCAAAGAATGTCAGTATGTATAATTTTATTAATACTTGACAGGTTTTGTGGTTTTTAAGACTTCCAAGAAAAATATCAAAAGAAAGTTAAAAGATTAAAACATAAAGGAGCAGATGATACTATTCAGCTGTCTAGATCGTGATTAATTGTTAAATTCTAAGATGTGAAATTGGCCCCAAATGGGCATTTTCTTCTTGTTTTGTTTATTTGTGGTGCTATTTATATATGATGGCTCTCTTCATCATCTGCACTGTCCTCATATCAGTGTCAGTGGGAGAGAGTTGCCATTTACTGAAACAAGTAAAATATCATAGTGATGCTATTGCTACTATACTGGAGCCTCTCAAGTACCCAACACTGAAAAGGGATTTTATTCCTCTTTGGTGTACAAGATATACCAGTGTAAGTAGTGATGTTTGGTAATAGTCTTGCAGCATGAAGTGGTATTTTCTGACTATGTTCTCAGAACATTCACTTGGCAAATTTCCCTTTTCCTCATTTTTTTCTTCTTATAAAAATTTTACTTTCAGTAACATAGCTCCAGGTGCCGAATTGTGTGAATCTCCCCTAGGCTTCTAGTTCAGAAGGTTTAGAAAATGAAAAACAGGGTTGTCCATGAAAATCAGAAACAAAACCAATCACTCATTCAGGTAGATAATCAGAAAAGACCCAGGCATGACTTATTAAATAGTACCATTTACTCACCAATAATTCTCCTGAAGATAAAATATTATTTTTACCTCAAAATTTGAAAAGCTGAAACTCTATAATATTAAATATAGAAAGCATGCTCTCTGTAAGTGCTAAAAAGTAAAATTTTGTAATACTAAAGAGATATTTCAAAAACACTTTTATTTCTTTTTTTTAAATTTATTTATTTATTTATTTATTTATTTATTTATTTATTTATTATGTACAGCATTCTGCCTGCATGTATGCTTGCAAGACAGAAGAGGGCACCAGATCTCACTATAGGTGGTTGTAAGCCACCATGTGGTTACTGGGAAATAAACTCAGGACCTTTGGAAGAGCAGCCACTGCTCTTATCCTCTGAGCCATCTTCCCAGCCCTAGTTTTACTTCTTAATGTATACCTTAAATCCCACTTGTAATCTCCAACTCTGTTCCCAAGAACAGTTATAGCAATTGAACCTAGCTTGCTTATTTAGGTTTGCTCGTTTTAATGAAACAAAGGGGTCTTGAGTGTAGCTTGGATAAAATGTAAAAATACAAAATAATGCAAAAAATGCAAAAAAAAATGTGAAACAAGTACTAAACTAAAATTTCAAATAAAATGAAATGACAAAGCCTATTTCCACTAACAGTCCAGTTCTCTCTCTTCTAGCTCCCATGCTTGCCCGAAATAGTCTTAGACAAGTAAGATATGCTTTCATCAGGCTGTAAACTTCTTCCATGCAGAATGACGGCTGCTCATTAGCACAGCTCTACTGCGTTTAACAGCGTTCACCCAGCTCCTGTGAATGCTTAATAAGTGCGAGGACACATGTGCATGGCAGTAAGCAGAACTAATCTCTGAGTCAGGGGCAAATCTGCCTTTTTAAAACCACCTTGAAGTCACTTGCCCTCTTCGGGAAAAAAAGATTACCTATCCTCTCATGCGCTATGTGTCATGTTGACATAAGTTATCTGTAGAGAAGCTTATTGTAGAACTTAAAAGCGTGTGGTCATAGGGAACCACTGAGCATCAGATCACTACTAAGGACAATATGCCTGTATCATCTGCAGAATAGGGAGTAGGGTAAAGAACAAAGGCGCTTCCAAAAAAATGGGAATTCAAGGTGCACATGAGTCACTCACTTAACCGTGAATGTCTACTCGTGCATTTCCCCTCTAGCCATGCAAAAGTTGCAATAACCTCTTGGTTATTATCAACACAAGGATCCTTGTTAATGGAAAGCTGAAATGCAAACTGTGGAAATGATGGTGTGGATGTGGTCATTTTGTGAAAAGAGAAAACTTAGAATGTGTCTGCAGCCACAAATCCAAATTATTTTTAATAAACAGTTACTAATCACTTGATAATGTCATACACTGCAGTTTGATTATATTCACCCCCACCTCCTCCCCTCAACTCCCAGATAAGCCTTTACATCCCTAAAATGATATGCCTTTTTTTTATTTAATAGCCCATCAATTCCAATTGTTTTCTGTGCATTTATTCCTGGGTATAAAGCTTGTGCTAGAGCATAGTCCATGTACCAAGACTCACTCTTGAAGAAATTGATTCTCCTTCCCTCAGAAGCCATCGGCTGCTCATAGCTCCTCAGTTAGGGGTGGGGCTTTGCACTGTTGGCTAGGATGCTGACTGACCTGACCCTGTGTGTACAACAACCAAGCTGCCGAGCTTTGGTGAATGAGGGCATGGGCCTCTGCCCACTGGGCTATCTCGTCAGCCCGAGAGCATTTCATGTATAATGTTCTTCCTTCTGTTATCTTTCCTCTTTTTGGCCTCATATTTCTTCATTTAAAAATTTATTTTACTACCACATTATCTTATGCCCACTTACTCCCATTATCATCTTTTTTTTTAAAGAGTTTCAGATTTGAGAATATGACACTAGGCTGTTTCATTATGTGTCCTTTCCCTATCACAGAATTTTATGTTTTAGGAGCTCAGTACAGTTTTATGACTAACAGATTAAACAGATAAAAAGTAGGAATAAAAATAGATCAGCACTGAAAAAAATCACAATCAAAGAAAGCATATCCATACGCAGTACTTTAAACCATTAAAATAAAAGATCTTTGTAACACTCTACATTTTTAAATACTGATGGCATATGGAGCGCAAGATTTGCAATGACAACCATCCTTAAAACTACAGTTCAGTGGCATTAAGCCCACACTGTGTAGACATAGCTACCTTCTTTCACCAGGATGTTCTCTTCTTCTCCAACTGAAACTCTATTTGCTTTGGACATCTCTCTCCTCCACCTTTGTATCTCCACCATCTTTTTCCAATGGCTCACACTGCTATAGTCATGAGAACATCTGCTGGGGCAGACCATGTTTCTCCTCCTTTGGTTTTCATATGCAGAAGGGAGATTACAGGATATTGTAGTCATTCTACATTTAAATTTTTGAGGAACCTTCAGGCTGCTTTCTACATTGCTTCATTTTGCATGCCCACCAGTAACGGGCTAAGGTTACAATGTCTCTGAACTCTCATTAGCTCTTGTTATTTTCTGTGGTTTTTCTAATTGGCAGTCTAATGGGTGTCTCACGGTGGTTTTCATTTACATTTCCCTAATGGTTAGTGATGTTGATCATCTTTTCTTGATCTTCAGGCTTATTGACTATTTGCTCTCATTTATATTTCTGCTGATGCATTTATGGTAGTCAACACATATGGTCATTTGAATTTTCCATTGTGTCAACTCAAGAGCTATATTGTTTTCTTTGTGTATATGTATATATGTACACATGCACACAAGTATAAGTGCATATGAATGTGGGCAGGTGTGCATTTGGAGATCAGACTTCAACTGCAAGTGTCTTCCTTAGTTTTTCACATTATTTTTGAGACAGACAATGTTACTGATTTGGAACATGACAGATTCAGATGAGTTGGCTGGAAAATTTGCCCTGGGGATCTTCCTGTCACCACCTCTTTCAAGTACGCTCCTCTGTTTCCAGATATTTTAATGTGAGTCCTAAGGCTGAGGCTGCTGTCTCAGGCTTGCATAGGAAGTGCTTTACCAGCTGAGCCATCTCCTCAGCCCTCAGGTGTTATACTATCACTTCCTTGTGGATCATGACTTAACAATATGTGTGTTGTTGATCAGTTATCTCTTTGGTGCTGGAGTGTTTTTTGAGTCATCTAATTTGATTGTCAACAGACATTTCAAAGAGGCAGCTGAAGGAAGTCATGTGGCTTTTCCAAGAGAGTATCACTGGTTACTGGCCCCTGCTTTAACACAGACTCCGATAAGTAAGGCCAAGATGATCTATGACATGAACAGGTTAACCTCATGGTGTTAATGCCATACAGGTACTGACTATTAGTCAAAAGCAAATCCTTCAGCTAATTTGAGTATTCTTCCACACTTAAACTCATCTTAGGTAAGAGATGACTCTGACAATGGAATAGAGATAGCAATACGAATCCTGATTTATACTCCCCAAGTGCTTTGCTTTATGCCTACATATAGCCAGAAAACTTATTTAAGTTTCAATAGATGGTTCTTGAGCTTGATTAATGCTATTAACTAAAGTGTTGTTATGCATAAAGGAAAAACAAAGTAAAGGACCTAGTTAAGCACTTTCTTAAAATTAGTCTTAGGGCAAGGTCATTAACCGTACTAAAACTGTGTAGAGTGATCTATTCATTATCTTCTTGTACCTATAGTGTAATAGAAAAATAGATCATCTACTCAGTTAATAATAGACACATCATCTCTCCTGCTGGATTGAATCTCTCAGTGTTTTTCTTACGATATTGGCTTTTCCATCACAGGCATGGGAACAGCCTTCCTCTAAGAAGACTTCCACTAAGGTTGGGTTCAGGAAAGACTGAAGTGCCATTTTAAGCAGAAGTAAATGAATTAGGATACTTAGAATCTCTGAGTGATTTGTTATTCATAATTCCTCATAGCTCTTCTGTCCACCTGAAACTGAGCATTAAAGACTTACATTACTTCCCTCCTCTCCTTCCTTCTCTACATCTGTTAGTTTGAGACTTCTGACACTCATTCTTTGATGTTAGGTCATTTTATTTAAGAAGAAACCCAAATAATTCCTGATGTTCTCATCACAGAAGGCCTTCTTCTGAAAATCCTTAGTATGCTCTCAAATTTCCAGATTTACTTGTGAAGTAGATTCCTCCTGGAATTTTCTGTATGTGTTCAATTATGTGCAGGTACACATGTGTATGCAAATATGTTAACATGTGTACTTGTGTATGGAAGCCAGAGGACAACCTTGACTGCCATTCTTCCAGCAATTTCTATCTTGTTACTTTGGTGAAAGAACCTAGCCTGGACTCCAGGTCTTGCTGATTTGGCTGTGCTGGCTAACCAAAGAATCCAGGGATTTATCTGTCTACCTTTGCCTTCCTGGAGTTTGGATTATGAGTGTGTGCCACTGTACCCAGTCTACTGTTGTTACTGTCCGTATTTATCTATTTTCATGCATGGGTTCTTGAAGATTGAACACTTTATCAACTGGGCAATCTCTCTTGGAAATAGTTGAAAGTGGATTTATCCTGGTAAGAATCCTTGGCAATCAAAGGATGAGGCTGACCAGGCCTCACACTTGCAAAAGAAGAGCTCAAAGGTCCTTTATCTGAAAGCTCTGCTATATGGACCACTAAGTACCTCCCAGCTTCACTGTGGACACATCCTCTAAACAGCTGAGTCATTGATGTGAGGTAAAATGAAATGGATAATATATAAGACGATGTTATGATTACAGCCCACTATCATCCAACAAAGAGATGGAGCCAGCTCAGGTAAATAAAGGAGAGGAAAGATTAGCCTGGACCCTGTGGTGTCTGAAAACTACACTACACTATTGCATTTCTTAACATCATAACTGATACTTCAAGAAGAAAATGGACTATGAAAGGTGTAGAGATAGTAGAAGAAGCATTTTAAAATTTCATTTCATTAATTTACCAAGCAATTAGATGTCATCTTAAGAATGGCCTCAGTGCACATTTAATGAGACAAGATGTTGATCATAAGTAGTCAATCAAAATGTATGCTTGAGTGAGAAATGCAGATTTCTAAAGTAAAACACACTAGTAAAGTGGTGGAGCTGAACCAACTTTAAATAAATGATTTCAAAACTTCACCTGTCTAATAGGGTAAGTCTGGGACAGAGATGATTGTTGGACACACAAATTCTGGCTGATGCAATGAAAATTCATACATGCAAAACTGTATACTTGGTTTCATGGATTGTGTGCTTGCTGTGAAATCATGAACACTGGAGTTCAGAAGGCCAAACCCAGGTAAGGAATATTTGTAGCATGCAATGTTAATCTCTTGTGTGTAAGATGAGATAGTGAAACTGGAGAATTTCTGGAACCTGGAAAGCATTTTGTTCATCAATATGTAGTTTATCAGTGGACTGCCAACTTTTAAAGGAAAAGAGAAAATAAAAGGCAAACATACGTACAAAAGGCTGTTTCTGTACATAAGCCATGGGATGTGCATGTCCCATGTCCACACTCACACCACACACACACACACACACACACACACACACACACACACACCATTTAGACAAAGACAAAATTAAATACCCTTATGCCTTTTTCCAGTACAATGGACTAAATGCAGGTAATAAATGCCAGGTAATCATTCACCCACCATGATACAACCCCAAACTGTGGATACTTAAATTCTTAGATATAATATACAAATAAGATTATAAAATATCTCATTAACAATTTTATATTTTTATGTCGTAATATAAGATTTGTAATACATAGGACTAAATATGCTATGATTTGTTTTTCTTATTCCTTTTTGCTTTTCTACGTTATTCCAAGAAAACTTCACATGGCATAGCAGTGTACCTACCTCCTAATGGGTACTGAGGCTACAAGACTCCCCAAGATCAGTAATTTGCAGAATACCTCATGTGTTCCTAAGAGATTGCATAGCAGCACCATTTTCTAAATTAACTTGACCTTTAAACTCTATTTCGTGAGCATGTATAAGTCTTCATTTAAACACAATTTCTCCCACGGTAAACAGTTTTGGAACCTGTAATAATAACATCATCTCGGGCTCAGTCTAATTCAGACTCAACTACCTGGCATAGCCTATCTTCTCACATATCCACGACTTCATACGTATTTACCAAACTTGTTAACTGGCAAGACTAAGATATAGTCAGTAAGCAGGCCCATATACCACTCAAGTATAAGTGGATCAAAGAATTCCACATAAAAAAAAAAAAAAGAGACACTGACAATTATAGAGGAGAAAGTGGAGGAAAGCCTCAAAGATATGGGCACAGGGGAAAAATTCCTAAACAAAACAGCAATGACTTGTGCTATAAGATCAAGAATTGACAAATGGGACCTCATGAAATTGCAAAGCTTCTGTAAGGAAAAAGACATTGTCAAGAAGACAAAAAGGCCACCAACAGATTGGGAAAAGATTTTTTACCAATCCTAAATCTGATAGGGGACTAATATCCAATATATACAAATAACTCAAAAAGCTGGACTCCAGAAATTCAAATAACCCCATTAAAATGGGGTACAGAGCTAAACAAAGAATTCTCAACTGAGGAATACCAAAGGGCTGAGAAGCACTTGACAAATGTTCAACATCCTTAATCATCAGGGAAATGAAAATCAAAGCAACCTTGAGATTCCAACTCATACCAGTCAGAATGGCTAAGATAAAAAATTCAGGTGACAGCAGATGCTGGCATGGATGTGGAGAAATAGGAACATTCCTCCATTGCTGGTGGGATTGCAAGTTTGTACAACCACTCTGGATGTCAGTGTGGCAGTTCCTCAGAAAATTAGACATAGTCCTACCGGAAGATCCAGAAATACCTCTCCTGGGCATATACCTAGAAGATGTTCCAACTGGTAATAAGGACTCATGCTCCACTATGTTCATAGCAGCCTTATTTATAATAGCCAGAAACTTGAAAGAACTCAGATGTCCCTCAGTAGAGGAATGGAAATAGAAAATGTAGTACATTTATACAATATAGTACTACTCAGCTATTAAAAACAATGAATTTATGAAATTCTTGGGCAAATGGATGTATCTGGAGGATATCATTCTTAGTGAGGTAACCCAATCACAAAAGAAGTCACTAGATATGTATGCACTCACTGATAAGTGGATATTAGCATATTAGCGGAGAAACTTAGAATACTCAAGATACAATTTGCAAAACACATGAAACTCAAGAAGAAAGAAGACCAAAGTGTGGATACTTCATTCTTCCTTAGAATAGGGAACAAAATACCCATGGAAGGAATTACAGAGGCAAAGTTTGGAGCTAAGACAATCCATTTACCTAAATGTCTGCTATAAGTCTTGAAATATTAAATGGCAACATGTCTTTAAATAGTCACATGACTTTATTTATAAACAATCAAGCTTATGCCACACAGCTCTGGATGACATAATTGAAACCATCACTCTATAGTTTAAAATTACCTCACATGTTTAAGCAACTTAAAACATAGAAAAGGAATATGCAAATGATCAAATGAACAGAAAGAATCATTATTAAGAACTGATGGTTCAACTGGATTCAAAAATACTGATTTTTTTAAAAGTTAAATCTCAATTTAGTCTCATTGTTTCAGGGGTTGGGAGATTTCAGAATATTCAGTGTGTGTCTGTAGGTGTGTGTGTGTGTGTGTGTGTGTGTGTGTGTGTGTGTGTGTGTTTGTATGCACGTGCACACGTATGGAAGTGCCACTGCCACATTCCTGATTCCCAACCCATAGCCAAGGAAGCCAGGAAGACATGGCCACTCATTTGTCCAGAAATACAGGCTACCTGTTTCACTTACTACCTAACACCTATGAACAGCTGTACATGCTCTGCCATGTAATATCTATAGAAACAATTTTTTAAAAGGAAACTTAGTATTCATTTCTTTGGCAAATTAAAATAAATGTGCCTTTGGCAACCCATCAGATAAGCCATGGGTCCATGAATTAAGTGTAGATTACATTAGAATATGTGAATTGCCTTTCGCTTTCAGTACACACGGCTTTCATCTTCTAAGTAAAAAAGGCATTGACACCATATGCTTTGAATTTTTGTGAAATATTTGGAAAGTGCTTGAGGAAACTTACCTCCACCTTCTGCTGTATTCCATAATTGCTGCCTGAGCTATGCTTACATAAGGTATTTTGAGACTGACTCATCCTGCATGTGCATTTGTTTCTTCCAAACACACCACCTTTTCACAAAGCCAGCTGGAGTAATTATAGCTGAGAGATATAATCTATCTCTCTAACTCTTTCTACATCATTAAATCAAGCGCGGTAGCAAAGGTCTGGAGTAACTCTGTGCTGGATTGAGTTGGGTGCACATTGGGACCTACTTCTGTCCCAATGGATCATCTTCAAATTCCTTACCAGCCACCGAAATGAAAGATATGGGTGTCACCAACTGGATGTTGAATGGAAATTCAGATCCTAGTCTGACTTGTTATAGGCTCTTCACAAAGCTGCCTGCTTGTGCCTCAGTTTATTTGTCTAAAAAACACAACTGACAACAGCCGTTTTTACTTGTAGCATAAGCCTTCAATGAGTAGACTGAAAGCTGGAACAGTAACAACTAGTGGAGCATCCATATTTGAGAAACATTGGATCTGTTCATTCTGGCTTCTTGCCAAATAGAATGATGCACGGATAAGAGGAGATTTGTGAGATGAAATACAGTTTATTTTTGTATCTTAAATAAAAGATGGATCATTAGTCTAATAGAGATAACTTGCAAAAATCTATGTTGTCATTTGCTGATTCTGCAACCCAGTACCCCTGACTCTTCCTTCTCAAATTCAGATGCCAAGGTCCAAAGGAGAGCTGAGGACACAGTCATCTCCAAAAACATACGTTCTTTCCTGCCAGTAGTTTGCCCAATGGACATCAGGGTCCTGTGCCGCCTCCTAGTCAAAAGTATTAAGAATTTCCTGATATGCAAGATGCTATTTCAAGGCCCAGCTCACAAGTTAATTCTGTGGTTTAAAGAGAAAAAAGTTAATATGCTTCAGACCATGTACTTTATCTCCAAGGTTCTTAAATGAAACCTTCTTTAAAGGCACAGTAAGTGTTCTACACTGATCCCATTCCCCTGTGCTTATAATTCTCTGTTATTTTTCTTGATGACTGAGAATTAGCATGATAAAGAAAATATTATGGTTTTGTTTATTGAGTACAAATGATTACCCTGCTAAGACTTCTGTGTATAAGGATTTAGTGCTTGCAAATCCCCATAAAGTGGATATTATTCGCATAGCCTCACCAGCAGACACACAGTTATATTAGATACAGAAGTAACTGGAGACATTCGCACAACTGATCTCTAGGAGTGGCTAAGAAACCTTCAAAGCTAACATAGAATCTGAACCCGGTTCTTTCTTGATGCAAGCTGCTTTTTCTTGTTCTGTTTTATTTAAAAATTAACTGTCCTGTCCTCTACTTCCTATCCCACCATCTCTTCTCTTGTTAAACAGAAGGAACTAACATTACTCATTTTTTTTAAAGGCACGGAGCACAGTAAAGTCTGTGACATCATGACCTCCAGGAAAAAGGCAGAAGATGTTTTCAGTTCCACACCAGACCAACTGCCAGTACCTGCAGGGAGTATGTGTCTCCCTGAGCCCACTCCTCAGCCATTGTGCATTCACAGGACAATACTTTGTCTCTTTCTAGAATCAGCTCAGCATCTTTATTTAGACCTAAAGGCTCCTAAGGTCTTACTTGCCCCTGTGGGAACCCATGCAGCATTTTACCTTCATTATCATATTTTGCTGCAATGCAGAGGATCAAACTCAGGGTTTTGTGTGTGCTAAGTCATCCCTCTATCGCTGAATTCCATCCCTATCCCACAAGGATTTGTTACAGTTTTTTTTTTTTATTTTTTCTAAGCTAGCTTGGCTTCTGATAATCATTGCTTTTAATTATTCATTAACTACTCTTGTCTTTGCTTCTCAAAAATGCACTGAAGTACTGGAGCATTCTGCATTTTAATTATCCTTTTTTTTTTAAAAAAAAGAGTAAGTAGCCCTGGCTATCAAACCCATTTCTACATTTTAGCTGTCTATGAAGTTCAATTACTGGAGGTGTGGGTGTCTAACACCCCTGAATAAATATGCTCTTGTAGATTCTAGGCTCTGGATAAGCTTTCTGAACTGGCCATCTATAAAGGTTTATAGCCTTGTACAGCTATGTCAGCAAAATTCTCCATGCTCAAATAGACAGCTAAGAGTAATTCTATCCTTTTTAATGGGCAGATCTTTTTAGAAAAGCAAAAAGTAATTCATTGAATTAGGTTTATCTAAGCTGACTGTTTAATCAGCTAATTTATTTATGACCTATTATTAGTCTAGGAACAGCATTTCCACTGCATTACAATTAAACAATTTTAGTAAATTGGGCTGCTGCTATTTGTTGCCTCATCATATCTTTTCTCCAAAAATCAGTTGGTTCTTTTTCTTCTTTGTGATGCCATTCACCTGTATAATAAATCATGTGCTTAATCACATTGACACATATTGCACCTGAACCAGAAACATCTTTAATATCTAAGGTACACTGCACCCAACTCCAGTGATAGAATCAGGTCTCATATATAGATTTTTCTCATTTAGACTAGCAAATACAATATGTGCCTCCCCACACACATATGAAAGTGAAGGCTTGTAAGGTTTATCTCCAAAACTGTCAACTAATAATGTAGTTGTTCCAATTACAGGCACTATCGGAAAGTTTAGCCATTTGTGTGAAAAAACCTCATTCAGGAAAGTCAAATTATAAATAGTACAGGCTTTGCTGCTGGCTAAATTTTATTCACTCGTAGAGTTTCGGTGAGATTCTTTCTTGTACATCTTGAAGGAGTGTCTTGTTACCTTGAGCTATATAAAACATGAAGTTGGAAAGGAAAGAAAAAAGAAAAAAAGGGAGTGGGTGAGGAAAGAAGGAAGAAATGTGATTTGAGACAACTTGCACCTGAGTTTGATCGCTGGCAATTTGGGAATTTACGCTGGGAAACACTAAGAGGATGGAAAATAAAACAGACTAGGCACAAGAGAAGAAGGGAAGGCTTCTGGTGGGATATACATATATCTTGAGCCCTCCAGGTCCATATAAAAGTGAATCAAATCAGTGTGTTCCTGTAACCTTGATCGAGGCATGCGGAGAGAGTGGGGATTGGATTTGGAGCTCATTTGATAGATTTCAACTCTTATCACAAGGACAATAGTTCAATCTCCACTCCACATTGGAATATCAACACTCATGATGTAGAGGCAGAATTATTAGACATTCAAGGTCATTCACAGCTACCTTGTGAGTTTGAAGGCAGCCTGGGCTATATTAGACCCTGAAGAAAGAAAGACAAAAAAGAAATAAAGGAAGGAAGGAAGGAAGGAAGGAAGGAAGGAAGGAAGGAAGGAAGGAAGGAAGGAAGGAAGAAAAGTAGATACTAAGAGATAAATATGAGAGGCAGATATCTTGACTTACTATTAAAATTTGCCGAACAGGCTAGAGTGCAGGCTCAGCAGTAAAGAGTACTTTCTGGTGTTGAAGACGACACCAGTTTATTTCCCAGAACCTACATGCAGACCTCTTCTGGGCTTTAAGGCACCAGAAATGTGTGTGATACATATGTATACATGTAGGCAAACACTCATACACATAAATGAAAATATATTTTTAAACACATATACACTTGGGCTGGAGAGACGGCTCAGAGGTTAAGAGCACTGACCGCTCTTGGAGAGGTCCTAAGTTCAATTCCCAACAACCACATGGTGGCTCACACCATCTGTAATGGGATCCTGTGTCCTCTTCTTGTGTGTCTGAGGATGGCAAAGGTGTACTCACATACATAAAATAAATAAAATCTTTTTTAAAAAATATACACTTATGATATGGAAATGGCAATTGTTCTCAGCCTAATAAAATATGTTTGTACCCAGTGAGCCACTGGGTATGAAGCAGATTTTAAGCCTTCCACCACACAGTGCTAAGTAAGGGTCTCTCAATTGTAAGCTGTCCCACAACTAAAAAAGCGTGTAGCCAGTTTTGTTGCATTCTTGAGAGTCTAGGAAATTTTGAGTTCCATTTAAAAAAAAACTGTTTTTGTTTTATTTTGTTTTATTTTGTTCCTGTGACGAACACCATTATCCAAAATCATCTTAGGGTAGGAAAGGATTTATTCGGATCACTCCCAACAAGACACCAAGACAGAATGCCTGATTTGAGTCTAGATGTATAATTAAAATTAAGAAGCAACATCTCTCCTTGCATTTTGTCAGAGAATTGTAAAAGCTGAAATTCTAAGAGACAGGAGAGAGAAATGATGAACAAGACGGTTTTGTTAAACATTGCTAAATGTTGGGAATAAAACAGTATATTAGTACTTAAAATAGTTCATAAAACCAGTGCCACACAAGAGGAAAAACCAATGACTAGGAGGGTTTATTATGCATTGCTAAATTTGGTGGAAGGAATCGCATGGGGGCCACTATTGCAGACACTGCGCTGTTAGACTGAAATCTGAGTGAAGAAGGAACTCCTGTAGACTGGAGTACCCTGTTTAAGGAGTCACAGGGCATAGACGGTTAGGTTGATAGAGTTGGATTGGGTTTGCTTGGCTTTTACTACTCATGTGAATCTAGGGGTTTAAGTAGCTAATGAATTGGGATTTCTGTCTCTTATATCCATTTCTCAATTTATTGTAAGACTAGGAGATGTAGCTATGGTAAAAAGGAACTACAGGAAAGGAATACAGCTGTGAGAAAGAGGAGTTGCATGTGTGTTTGTGTTCAGGTTTAAATATGAAGTAAATCCTGAAGGCTCATGGGATGGTGGCTTAGTTCCCTACACACATGTACACACACACACACAGTGTAAAATTCAGAGGTAGGACTTTGGGAGAGCAGTTGAATTGTGAGTGTTCTGTCCTACTCTGTGGATTAATCTATTGATGGATTCATAATTGATCTGAGTATGAAAAGGTAACTAGAAATATGGATCACAGGCCTTGGTGGGTTGCCAGTGGCTTTTAGAAGCACCTTTTCCTAAGACTCTTCCTGGCCACCCTATACATGTTCACACCGCTGACAAGTTCTATCTCACCTGCAGCTTAAGATATTGGAGCCAGCTGACTACAGATTGAAACTTTTGAAACCATAAGCCAAAGCAGACCATTCCTCCTTTAAATTGCTTTCTCTGGAATCTTGTCACAGTGATTAGAAGCTGTCTAACACACCATGTAAAGAGGGTGGCTATCAACTCCAACAACTATATTTTGGAGGGAAACGGTGAGACAAGGGAAATTAGATTACTTTTAGGGAAGACTCCGAATTAAAGAAGTTATGACCCTCTGTTGAGCTCAGCAGCTCACTCACAGAGAACATTTCTTCTATTTGAGAAGAGTGTTTTCCAGAGGAAGACTATGCAAAGAGAAAAGGTTCACACTGCATCTTAAATGTCTTCTTCTATTAAAAAAAAAAAAAAACTATCTGTTACCAGAAGAATGTATATCATCCCATATAAAAGTTGAAGATTTTCAATGATCATAAAAGAATTATGCTACTAATCAATATAAAGAGAAAATGCCATCTACATATTGTCATTGTACTACTTTTCTTATCATTGTGAGCATGTTTTTATGTGTGCCTGGGAAATATATGAGTAGGGGGTCAAGGATAATGTTGGATTACTTTCTCATTAATCTCCACCTTATATTTTTGATTTGAAGTCTCTCATTGAGCCTGCAGTCTACAAAGTTGCTGGACTAAATGGCAAGCAGATGTTGGCACCCTCAGGTCTCCCTCTCAGAACCCAGAGTAAAAGCACATGCCTCCAGGCCTAGCCTTTTATGTAGATTCTAGAGATCCTAACTTGGGTTTTCACATTAGCATAGCAGGCATTTGATCCATCCACTGAGCCATCTTCCCAGACCTCCAGCCTTCGTGTTCTGAGAAATATAGACACTAGGACTATAAAGGGGTACCATTAGGGGAGCTTTGCCTCACTGTGACTAGCCTTCTCTTAGCTCTCCCCTCATCCTGAACTTCTCACCTAGAGCGTGGTGTGTCTTCCTGGCAGTTACATTGTCTGCTGCTTCAATGACTATCCCCATCCTGCCCTTCAAGGACCTCCAGAGCCATGACACCAGTTCCTCCTGTGGATATGCCAACTGTGCTTGGCAATTGTACATGTCATCTGACTGCATCCATGCTGCTGACATCACAGTTTCCATAGCAACTAATGTATTTCAACAGGGAGAGATGGAGAGTTTTCAACTATAAATAGAGTGAAAATTGAAGAAAATGAGCAATAGAACTAAATGCAGGTGATGGGCTTGTGCTTCGGGCATAGGGGACTTGCATATGGAGGGTGAAGGTCAATATTAAGGGCTGAATTCCAAGCTTTGGTTGTTGATCATGCCAAAGTCCAGGTCATCTTCAGTTCTGTAATGTGCTTGACTCATTCCATGTTTATTGAGTACACGTGAACAGTTTTCAGAGAAAATCATTCTCTCGGCGTGTCTTTGTGTCCGTCTCTCTCTTTGTGTGGTCGTTGTTGTTTTTACTAGCACAGAATGATAATTAAAACAGATTCTGTAACATTGCAATATTGCTCTATGTAAATTACCAGGACTGATACAACTGGGGACTAAAATAAGGGACTTGCAGAATGATCTATTGTTTAAGAGCAAGAAACAAAAAGGAACAAGTAAATCATTGTAGATTAGTCAGGATTGAGCTTGCAGGGATAATTATAGAGGAGACCTGAGACAACATGGTTCAAACACACTCAACTCACTTCACAGCAGCACAAGAAGAAATATCCTAGTATCTAATAACCCTACCCTGGTGTCTGCAACACGGAATTCTTTACAATATAATTGTCTTCATGAATCTAATCTGCCCTGGAGGTGGGAGGGGTATGGGTGATGTCAATCCGGAGCATCAATTATTTATACTAATCACAGAATCACAGATTTGGCAGTGGCCTTGAAAGACACCATGCCACCCTTTCTCTTCCTCCAAGCAAGACTACAGAGCTCACCATGAACAATTTTCTGTAATAAGAAACATTTCCAGATAGTTTTAACCATATATGAATATATGTATATAATAAATATATAACCACATATGAATATATATAATAAATATAAATATATAAAATATAGCAAAACTCATGTTAACACAGAAGGAGAAAATTTCATAGTGACTCAACCCTGACAATTACAGCCAACTAAGAAATCCTGGGAGTGGTTAAAAAATTAGTTTCTTCCCAACAAAGGGCCCCCAATTGGTTATCTAATATTAAATGGTCATCTCTGAAATCATATATAAATAGCATTCTACAGACTGAGCCTTGGTGTGTGTGTGTGTGTGTGTGTGTGTGTGTGTGTGTGTGTGTGTGTGCAATTAAAGAAATAAAGGTCATGAGTTTGGGAGATAATTCATAGTGGGAACAACCCTTCTGTCTATAAAAACACAAAGTGAAGTAGGTGGAAGTGTTTAATCTTCCCCTGTGTGAGAGAGCCAGGTGTTAGCTAGGCTCTGTCACCCTCTAAAGGGAGATGGAAAAGGAATGAAAGGGAAAGGAGATAAGAAAGGGAAATAGGGAGGAGAGAAGGGAGAAAAAGATGAAGCAAAGAAAGGTGGAAGGAAGGAAAGAAAAGTCTTCTCACAGCATTGGTCAACTTTCATGATGTAAATGTTCTTCCTGGGATCAGGATCAGTTTGTAGGTGCCCAGGTGACAAAACTGAGCTCAGAGCCAGGAGGGGTTGTGTGCTACTGACTCACCTGCATTGGAACAAGCCAGTTTTTTGTTTGTTTGTTTGTTTTTGAGGTCTTTGTTTAATCTGTATTTTCAATGAGTACTATCCAAACAGATTCTTTTTTTTTTGTACACATTGTATCTGTCCGTATTACCCATGCTGACCTTGAATTTCTTTTTTATTATTAGATATATTGTTCATTTACATTTCAAATGTTATCCCCCAACCCCCCTATACTGTCCCCATGCCCTCTTCCCCAATAGTTTTAACACATCACTGGACAAAATCTCAGTCATTTATATTGCTTAGTAATAGTTCCATAATTTCTTAGGGTTTCACTACTGTGAACAGACACCATGACCAAGGCAAGTCTTATAAAAAAACATTTACAGGTTCTTACAGGTTCAGAGGTTCAGTCCATTATCATCAAGGTGGGAGCATGGCAGCAACCAGGCAGGCATGACACAGGCAGAGCTGAGAGTTCTACATCTTCATCCAAAGGCTGCTAGTGGAAGACTGACTTCCAGGCACCTAGGGTGAGAGTATTAAGCCCAAACCCACAGTGACACACCTACTCCAACAAGGTCACACCTCCAAATGGTGCCATTCCCTGGTCCAAGAATATACAAACCTTCACACATAAATTTCAACCAATCATTAAAAAAAGTTCTGTGTATAATTGAAAACCACATTTGAAAGCTGAGATGGTCAATCAGTAAGGGCTTGGCTTGCAAGTCTGAATACCTGAGTATGATGCCCCACTCCCATGTAAAAAGCCAGGCATTGTGGCATATGCTTTTAATCTCGGTTGGACAGACTAACCTACTTAGTGAACCCCAAGTTTCTATATCAAAGAAAGATGGGTAATTTATGAGAAATGAGACCAGAAGGTTATCTCTACATATCCAAGTCATATGCACACCTATAAGTCTGCATATGCATGAACATTCAGGTACACTCACATGAGTGCACACACACACACACACACACACACACCATGAGTTGGATGACGGTCAAATTAAAACTCTAGAACAGTGGAAAGCCAAGCATATTCAGTATTAGAAAATGTTTAGCAAAGTTAATGTGTTACTTTTCCCTGAGCAAAGTAGTTCTTCTCGCAGTCTTTAAACAGTGCTTCATAGCCATATATATATTTGTGCTAACATTGATATAGAAAAATAGGAAAGTAGAATAGTTTAAATAATTCTTCTAAATTGGAAAGATATGCCTTATTAGATTTATTACAGAGATATAATGATTAATGAGTATGGCACTGGTGGAGAAACACACACACAGCCCAAGCAAGAAGAGAACCCAAGCACAGAATAGCATAAACTCACCAGATAGGTTGTTAAAGGAACAAAGGCATTTTGGGAGAAAAGGCTATTTTTCTAAACAATGTGCTGCAGAAAGCTTTGCATACAATGCTCTTATAAGAAATGGGCATTTGAATATCTCTTTAGAATCCTTCTTTTAGTTCCTTTGGGGAAACCATGTTGTCTGTACATGCAGTCAAGTATTATTCATTCTGAAAGAAGAGAAACATTTTGATTACAAGATGACATTTGAGAGCTAAGTAGGTGGACAGGATGTAAGGGCTTGGCTTGCAAGCATGAGTACCTGAGTACGATGCCCCACTCACATGGAACAGCTGAAGACACAAAAAGTCAGGGGCTATTGCTTAATGTATGTAAAATTCTAGTTATGAAGATGAAGACACTCTGTGAATATCATGGGATTTACATACAGCAAAGAGTTTCCTGGCATCAAACAATACAGTTAATAATGATGAGCCTAGTATAGGTTATACACTGTGTTTTGACACAACTAAACAAAGAAAAATGTTCTGGAACTATGAGATAGTTATACACATGTGTGTGTGTGTGTGTGTGTGTGTGTGTGTGTGTGTGTGTGTATTATAGATAGATAATTATGACAGATACATATGGTAGATATACAGATGACAGATAAACAGCTGATAAATAGATGCATGCCTACATGTAAGTATATATCACATAAGATTGATAGGCAGATTAGAGATAGGTAGCAATAGATAGATAGATAGATAGATAGATAGATAGATAGATAGATGATAGATAGATAGATAGATAGATAGATAGATAGATAGATACATGATAGAGAAGACAGATGATAGATAAAAGAGAAAAAGACACAGCTAGCTAATGGATTACGAGAAAGACAAAGAGTAAAACTGTGAACATTATATTGTATGAAAGAATTAATGTAAAGATATCTGCCAAGGATTACCCTTGATTTGGAGAGGGGTTCTGAGAAAAGGGATGTCAGGGAGCTTAAAAAACAAGCCAATCAAAGTCAAATTGTGCGTCCAAGCTGATGGCTTATTCTCTGCTGGAGACAGCTTTCCAGTCTGTTTTCTCTCTGATCTGATCTGCTTTTTCTAGAGATTTCCAGACAGAACTCTCTCTCTCTCTCTCTCTCTCTCCTGCTTGAGAGAGTTCTCCAAGCAACTCTCTTGGTATTCTAAACAATTCTCTGGATAGCTCATCTCCTGCAGATCACAAGCCCAGTCTTTTATTTTACATATCAATCTAGTCTTTTACTGATCCTAAGAATTAATCTAGTCTTTTAAGCATCCTATGAATCAGCATCCCATGATACCAATCCCTTAATTCTTAGAAAACAGCAAGCACACATTTCCTTTTGAAGGAATTCAGAAATTTGCCTGCCTCTGCTAAATACAGAGGATAAACTATCTGAGACAGATCCTGCCCTGAAATCCCATTTCTACCACACGTGTGTCTGGACTCACTATGCCTCAGGCTGACCTTGAACTCCAGAATCTGCCTGCCTTTGAATCTTTCTGACAAGCTGGCCCATTAATGCAGCTGCCTTTGTTCCTTTAGATTCATGAAGCCCCTCATGTAGTTCATATTGCATCCTTATTTTCAGCATAGTTGAGAAATTACATATTTTCTTTTTTTTAATTAATTTATTATTTTTACACTCCATATTCTATTCCACCCCCATCCTGTCCTCCCTCTGACTGTTTCACATCCCTTACCTCTTCACCACCCCTGTCTCCATGAGGATGTCCCCACCCCCACCCCACCTGACCTGTAAACTCTCTGGGCTCTCCAGTCTCTTGAGAGTTAGAAGCATCATCTGTGAATGAACACAGACCCGGAAGTCCTCTACTGCATGTGTGTTGGGGGCCTCATATCAGCTGGTGTTTGCTGTCTGTTTGGTGGTGCAGTGTTGGAGAAATATCAGGGGTCCAGATGAATTGAGACTGCTGGTCCTCCTACAAGATCACCCTTCTCCTCAGCTTCTTTCATTCTTCCCTAAATCAACAAGGGTCAGCTGTTTCTGTCCATTGGTTGAGTGCAAATATCTGCATCTGACTCTTTCAGCTGCTTGTTGGGTCTTCCAGAGTGCAGTCATGCTAGGTCCATTTTAGTGAGTGCTCCACAGCCTCAGTAATAGTGTCAGGCCTTAGGACCTCCCCTTGAGCTGGATCCCACTTTGGGTCTGTCACTGGACCTTCTTTTTTTCAGGCTCCTCTCCATTTCCATTCCTGTAATTCTTTCAGAAAGGAACAATTGTGGGTCAGAGTTGTGACTGTGGGATGGTCTCCCTCTCCATCATTTGATGCCCTGTCTTCCTGCTGGAGGTGAGCTCTATAAGTTCCCTCTCCTTATTGTCAAGCATTTCACCTAAGGTCCCTCTCTTTGAGTCCTGAGAGTCTCACACCTCCCAGGTCTCTGGTGCATTCTGTAGGATCCCCACAACCTCCTATCTCCCAAAGTTGGCTGTTTCCATTCTTTCTGCTGGCCCTCAGGTCTTCAGTCCTTTTCCCTCACCCAAAACAAGATCAGGTCCCCCTCTCCTTCCCACCCCCAAGTCCATTTTCCCTCCCAAGTCCCTCCTTCCCTCTCTACTTTTGATTGATTTCTTCTCCCTCCCAAGTGGGTCTGAGATGTCCTCACTTGTGTACTTCAGCTTGTTGACCTTTTTGAGTTCTGTGGACTGTATCTTGGGTATTCTCTACTTTTTTTTTTGCTAACCTTCACTTATTAGTGAGTATATACCACGTCATTTTAGGTCTGAGTTACCTCACTCAGGATGATATTTTCTAGTTTCATCCATTTGCCTGCAAAACTCAGGATGTCCTTGTTCTTAATAGCTGAGTAGTATTCCATTGTGTAAATGAACCACATTTTCTGTATCCATTCTTCTGTCATGGGACATCTGGGTTGTTTCTAGCTTCTGGCTATCGCAAATAAGGCCACTATGAACATAGTGGAACACGTGTCCCTATGGCATGGTAGAGCATCTTTTGATATATTCCCAAGAGTGGTATAGCTGGGTCTTTAGGTAGGTCTATTTTCAATTTTCTGAGGAGCCTCCAGATTGATTTCCAGAGTCGTTGTACCAGTTTGCAATCCCACCAACAATTGAAGAGTGTTCCTCTTTCTTCACATCCTCTCCAACATTTGTTGTCACCTGTGGTTTTGATCTTAGCCATTCTGATTGGTGTAAGGTAGAATCTCAGGGTTGTTTTTGATTTGCATTTCTCTGATTACTAAGTACTTTGAACATTTCTTTAGGTGCTTCTCAGCCATTTGAGATTTCTCAGTTGTGAATTCTTGGTTTAGTTCTTTACCTCATTGTTTGATTGGGTTGTTTGGTTTTTTTGTTGATTAACTTCTTGAGTTCTTTACATATTTTGGATATTAGCCTTCTATCAGATGTGGGGTTAGTGAAGATTTTTTTCCCAATCTGTAGGTTGTCAATTTCTCTTATTGGCTATGTCCTTTGCCTTAAAGAAGCTTTCCAGTTTCATGAGGTCCCATTTATCAATTTTTATCTTAGAGCCTGAGCCATTGGAATTCTGTTTAGGAAATATCCTCCTATGCCAATGAATTCAAGGCTCTTTCCCGCTCTCTCTTCACTCCCCATTTCTATTCAATATAGTATGTGAAGTGCTAGCTAGAACAATAAAACAACAAAAAGAGATCAAGGGGATGCACATTGGCAAAAAAGAAATAAAGGTTTCACTATTTGAAGATGAGATGTTAGTATTCTACCAGAGAATTTCTCCAGCTGACAAACAACTTCAGTAAAGTGGCTGGATATAAAATTAACTCAAATAAATCAGTAGCCTTCCTTTATACAAATGATAAAACAGGCTGAGAAAGAAATTAGGGAAACAACTCCCTTCACAATAGCCACACATAATATAAAATATCTTGGGATAACTCTAACCAAACAAGTGAAAGACCTGTATGACAATAACTTCAAGTTTCTCAAGAAAGAAATCGAAGATTTCAGAAAATGGAGAGAAATTATATACTTTCAAACTTGTGTTTTTAGAGTTCTTTTTCACAGCCTTAAGAACTGTCCTGAAAGACCCAGTGTCTAGCATTTTTGCTGAGCCATTAGCCACACCTCCACCTCTCAGATTCATGCTGTCTCAAATTATGATGGAGTCATTAACATTAATAGGGAGGACATTCCTTGAAGAAATGTGAACATATGAACATTATACAAATAAGACTTATGCCCATGGCAGCCATTGACACTTGAGGAGGCCCATGTTCACTGGTTCTGTCCCAGGAGCAGGAAACATGCCATTTCATCCCCACCAAGGCCATGCTAGACTCAGCACTTATCACAAACTTGAATTCTTTTGGGAAAACTAGAACGCAATTTTCAGATCTCAGTCAGTTGAATAGTTTGAGAACAGGACTCCAGACTCAAACACCATAAGGGGAAACTGGGACAGTGAGCTTTATCAACATCAAAATCGGATGCTGTGAAAAAAACCGGGAAGATGGATAAAAAGACCAACTGCAGGCTTTTCAGCACCACAGTGAAATCTAAACAACTCACTTACAGAGCATTTCCCTGAAGAGCAAAGGACACAAGTCAGAGACTGACCATTAAAACCATCCCATCCCCATTAGCCATCGCTGTGGTGTAAATGAAGAGGCTGAGGAGCTGTCAGTGGCTGCCAATCAGTGAAGCTGAAATGAAATGGTTTCCCCATCCCAGCTGCTGGTGATGATGTGGGGAAGGTGGACCATTCATGCAGGGCATTGAGGAGGGACCACCCTCAAAGAGAATCTGGTGATTTCTTGCAACACTAAACACGACCTTCTCATGTAACACTGCAAGTGTAGGTTAGGGCATGCTCTCTGAGAAAAAAAAAAAAAAAAAGACTGAACATGCACATGACAAGTACAAAATCTGTCCTCACACCAGAAAAAAAAAAAAAAAAAAAAAACTTCTTCCTGGTATGCCTGAAAGGCTATAGACACCACAGCTAATCCATAGAATGGATGGTGACTAACGGGAAAAGGCAGCTGCTCTGTAACATATGCTACAGTGGGGTAGCTCTCCAGGGCATTAGACATGGTGGAAAACTGTCAGCCTTGAAAGGTACCCTGGTGTTTGCTTTTATTTAGGAAACATTTTCAAAATGATACCAGAGATGGAGGAGACAATCACTGTGGCCAGGGGACAGGCACCATGGATGGGAGTGGAGGAGCACCACAAGTAAGCACTGCTGGGGGTGAGGGAATGTATAACACTACATACATCTACACACAAACAAATGTAAAAATGGATAAATGCCAAATAAGGTCTATTTCACACAGTAAACTATAATGTCCCTAGAGTAAATGCCTCTCCACCTTCTGGCTAAGAACAAGAGAAACCCCAAAATCAAAATTCTAGATTTGACTTTTGACTACAGCTATATAGGAGGACATCATGGGGGAGAAGCCATCTAAAAGGAAAGAGACCGCAAACTAGCTTTACAACTTCCTGTGACTATACTGATAAAAAATAATACTTTTAAAATCAAATTACAAAAGACATAAGGGTAGATATACAAAAAGATGATAAAAACAATGCCTGTCAAAATCCACTAGGGGCTGGTGAAATGGCTGAACAGAAAAAGACACTTGCTGCCAAGCCTGAGGACTACAGGACCTGCATGGTAGAGGGATAGAACCAACTCCTTCAAGCTGTCCTCCTACCTACATACTTGCACTATAGCACATGTGAGCTCTCAAACACACACTACATACATACATACATACATACATACATACATCTTACTTTTTTTTTTAATAGGGGGCTGCAAAGATAGCTGGGCAATTTACAGCACTTGCTTTTATGAAGGTTGCAAATTTCAATCTCAGCACGCACGTTGGTCAGCTTGAAACCACCTGTAACAGCAGCTCCAAAGGATTCAACTCCTTCTGGCCTCTGTGGGCAAGACCTACATGCAAACACAAACATATACACATATTTAAAGATGACTTCAAGCAGGCACATTTTAAAAATAAAAATTCATTGGAACAAACTGATGTGATGGGTTTCCATTCTTCTTATAACCTCCTTCCTTCACTATTTAAAAATGTACTGAAGATTTAAAAGTACTAAGAAATAGTGGAGTGTGTTTTTATTAGATTTTTTTATTTTATAGGTAACTATAAATAATTTCAGAGCCTGTTCTGGGTTCCCCAAAGCCCACCAGGAATTAAGCCAGGAATCCTCAGGAGATGGATGGTCAGAGTCAATATTGTGGGAGAGGAGACCTGCCCATCAACTTGCATGCTGTTTCTTTCTGGTTTTTCTCTTTGGTTAATTTCCATGAAGCGGGTCACGTGCTCTCACCCTAAGACCTCCAGGCATTCTCAGCTGTCACTTGTGAACAGCTTCTTCCTCCCTCTGCTCTTGCCACATGATGGGTGCTGGCAGCTTTTCCCTGTTGTGCTGGCAGCCCCAGGCTGTGACATCACATGAGCAAATAACCTGAAATGGGACACACCTGGAGACAAGAGACAAAGGGCACAGTTCCCACGAAGTGTTCAAAAACTACCAGAGCCGTGGATATACTTTTGAATGGAGACAAGTTATAGAAATGACACCACCGGTGCCATATACTCTGAAAGCAAGCATTCTTCCTACTATAATTTCATGTGACTTTTTAAAAGCTATTTTATTATTATTTTGTAGTACCAGCACAATTTTCAGAGAGTTCACCTCGCACTCATGAAGCCCAGGGTTCAGTCTCCAGTGTCACATGCACTGAGGGTGGTAGCACATGGCCTTGATCTGATCCATGCAACTTAAGAGGTAGAGATAAGAAGACCCGACCCTCAGAGTCATCCTTAACTACATAGTGTTTTCAAGGCTAGTGTGAAATGCACACTATACCATACATGTATTATCATTTTGACACTGCTATAAAATTCATCTACAGTCACCATCACAATAATGCTCTATCTCTGGAAATTTGAAAAGAGAGATGAAGAGATAGAAATCAGAATGAACAGGGCGAGCCACGGTGGGGGACTGCTTTTAATTTTAGAAGTAAAGGGAATATAAAAGAATACCTTGCATCTAAGTTTTTATCATCCAAGTTGTAGCCTCTTAAAGATAATGAATGTGTCTCACATATTTCGATGGATAATAGCAAAATAGGTTTCCTCTGATCAACCTGGAAGAGCCTGTGTCACTAGCTCACACAGATTCTGCAGTCAACACCTCTGAGCACCACGTGCCATGATATAATTACCTCCTGCACAAGTCAGCCCTTGGGAACTCAGTCGGTGCCAAGCACAGAACACCAGCAGACAGACATATGGTCCTCCCTCTCCCTCTGTGATATTTTTATTCAGGAATTTCTGTGCAGGCCCCGGGTTTTGGCTGCTGCATTCCTGAATATGTCTTGTGAGGCCTCTTTGCTCACAGTAACTCATAGAAGCTGCCTTTTGAATATAAGGGAAAAAATGATTCATAATTGAGCCAAATAGATTCATTTAATGGACCTAGCCCAAGGGA
Organism: Mus minutoides; assembly: GCA_902729485.2. Lineage (NCBI taxonomy): Eukaryota > Metazoa > Chordata > Mammalia > Rodentia > Muridae > Mus > Mus minutoides. Next base: position 852,943 of record LR749796.1, on the reverse strand, counting down.
TATCAAGCTCATTTTATGAGCAAATTTAATGAATTGTAATGAATGTCCTCATTTGAAAATGGTGTGTGTGTGTGCCATAAAGGTATCACAGTACATGTCATCTCAGACTCACGTGGGAAGGGACAATAGGGAAACTCTTCATAAGGAATGCTTATGAAGCCAGAATTTTAGATACTTAAGCATTACATATGGATTTTAAATAAGAATAATGAGATACATAAATCTAATACACATGACCTCCAAAGTAGGAATCAGCAAAAACAAATAACTTGAACCAACTTATTATGTGCTTCTTACAAGCTTTCTAGTTTCAAAGTGTTCCTTTTTTTTTTTTCTGTTAAAAGAAAAAGTTTTTTGTCTGGCCTGTGACTCATGCAGGTAAACCCAGCACCTAGGGTTAAGATAGAAGAGTTACTGTGGCTTCAAGTCCATCTGGAGTTATAGAGTAAGCTGTGGACCAGCCTGAGCCTTACAGTGTGTAGAATAAGACATGTCTCAAGGCAAAGGAAACAAAAAGGTAGGGTAGGGGTACTTAAGTGTGATCAGATTGCACTATCTATACCTATAAAAGTATCAAAAATAAGTTTAAATTTCCAAACACAATCTATTCTTAAAAACAGAAGAAAGGGGAAAAGGGATGAAAAGGAAAGGGTGACAATATACACGCAATAAAAATGTATTCATTTTTTTTTTTAAGAAGAATTAAACAAATGGAAAGAATTTCTTCCCTTTGGGACTGAATTGCAATTTCTACTCCTAGTGAAGGCGTCTTCAGCGTACCCCCTGCCACCAGCTTCACATATCTGCGTTCCTCCAGCCTAGCTCTACAGTGACCCTCAACTCATGGTGGTCTGCCTCTGTCATCAGCTAAAACGACACCACCCGCCCCCCCAAATCAAGGATTCATACAGGACCTTACTTCACTGAGCCGAGTGTCCATGGAGGAGATGAACAAGTATTCAATTGCACAGTGTAGTTTTATGGGTGGAAGTGGCAGACCAGCCTGGAGCAGTCATTTTTCCACCTTAAGGGAATATCAGAGTTTCCGGAAATCATACCTGACCTGCAGCCTGACAAGAGTATGCAGATGACTTCAGTACCTTTTCCACCCTGTTCTGTGCTTTAGGAAGCTGGATGCTCGGATCGCCCTCCTGGACTCCCGAGCTTCTGGTGTTTCCCACTAATGGAACAAGATTGTGGAAGAGAAGGTGGCCAGATTTTCATTCCCTGCTCCAGCGCAGAGTTGACCCTTTATGTTCCTCAATTCTTTACTGCTTCTGCGACTGTTTCAGGATCTTGAGGTAGGAACGCACTATCCAACACCCAATAGTTACATAGCTATGGCGGGATACCTTTCTATACAAGGTGGGCAAAACCTTGTCAAGATCTACCAAAGACAAAAATGGGCACATGCTGGAAATAAGAGGGACAAGGTCAACTTACTGCAGTTTTAGAAAGTGCTGTTTGACATTTTTTAAAATGCAGTGTGGGAAAACGGTGACTAAGAAGTGGAAGAGAGTCAGGAAGAAGTGTGTGGACCCCATCATGAAGGGCCCTGTGTTCCATGGTGAAGGATGAGAAACTTACCTAAAATACCAAGACAAGACAAGCCTTGTGAGAAGAGAGGAGCATATGAAGAAAACAGGTATCGAATATCCATTCAATCAGGAAGTTTGTAAAACTGAAAAGGCATATTTTAGTTTGATGTTTCGAGAAGCCAATAATAGACATTCTGAAGTAAGAACACGGTTAACAACACCTCAAATGACCCACACCACAGTTAAGACCCATTTTACCTAAGCATTTTTATAGTGTCCTATGAAACTGGTCCTGAAGGAAAATGAGAAAGAAAAGAAGAAAACAAGGGAAAGTGTTGCATAAAGAATCAATGAAACAAAGAGTTGGTTCTTTTAAAAAAAATGGTAATATTAACAAACTCTTATCCAAATTTACTAAAAAATCAAGAGAGAGTATCCAAAATAACAAAATTAAGAATGAAAAGAAGATACAACAACAGATACCACAGAAAATCAAATACCCAGAAGAACATACTTTAAAAACATGTGCTCAATCAAATTGGAAAATCTAATAGCAATGAAAAATCCTCTCAATACATACCACTTATCAAAGTTAATCAAGAACAGATAAGCAATTTTAACAGACTTATAAACTTGAGTGAAATAAAAGCAATTATTAAAAGTTTCCCAGTCAAAAAATAATGGGACCAGATGGTTTTAGAGTAGAATTCAACCAGACTTTCAAAGAGAGTTCATGGAAATACTCCTCAAAGTATTCCACAAAATAGAAACAGAACAAACATTACCCATTTTATTTTATGAGGCCACGATTACCCTGATACCCAAACCACACATAGTCTAAGCAAAGAAAGAGAATCACAGAACATTTTCCATCGTGAACTTAAATGCAAACATTCTCCATAAAATAGTTGCCAACAGAATCCAAAAATACATCAAAAAGATCATCCATCATGATCAAACATGCTTCATCCCAGAGATGCAAGGATAGATAACATATGCAAAGAGATAAATGTAATCCAGCATATTGGAAACTAAAAAGCAAAACCACATGATCATTAGATGCAGAAAAAGACTTTGACAAAATCCAACATCACTTCATAATGAAAGTGTTGAAGAGATTAGGCATACAAGGAACCTATCTCAATATAATAAAGGCAGTTTAAGGCAAGCCCAGAGCCAACAGAATGAGGAGAAATACAATAAAAGTAATTCCAATTCCACTGAAATAAGAAATAAGACATTATTGTTCACTCTCTGGATATCTATTCAATATAGTACTTGAACCCTTAGCTAGAGCAGTAAGATAACTGAAGGAGATCAAGGGGATATAAATAAAAAAGAAAGAAGTCAAAGTATCTTTATTTAGAGATAATATGACAGTATATATAAATGATGCTTAGAATTCTATCTGGGAACTCCTACGGCTGATAAACTCTGATCAAAACAGCTGGAGAGAAGATTAACTCACAAAAACCAGTAGTCAAAACTGGCAAACAGACTGGGAAAGAAACAGGGAAAACAACACCGGTACTTCACAAGAATCTCAAATAATATAAAATATTTCAGGAGATCTCTTACCAAGCAAGTGAAAGACGTGTATAATAAAAACTTTAAGTCATTAAAGAAAGAAATTGAATAAGATATCAATAAATCGAAATAACTCCCATGCTCATGAAATGGTAAGACTAACATAGCAAAAATTGCCCATCAGAGCAGGAGCAATCTACAGATTCAGTGCAATCTCTGTTAAAATTCTAGCACAATTCTCCACAGATCTTGAAAGGACAGTTTTCAGCTTTATATGGAAATACAAAGAAAACCCAGGATAACTAAAGCAACATTGAATAATAAAGGAGGTTCTGGAACGCTCATTATGGCACAATTTCAAGTGGTGCTATATTGGCACAGAACAGACATGTTGATCAATGTAATTGAATTGAAGACCTGTGGACAAATGACCTTTTATAAAGAAGCCAGACATACACACTGGCAAAACCACAGCATCTTCAACAAATGGTTCTGGTCAAAATAGATAATGGTATGTTGAAGAGTCCAAATAGAGCCATAGTTCTCATGGGGCAGGGAATTCAATTCCAAATGGACTAACAACCTCAACATAAAATGAAATACAATGAACTAGATAAAAAGAAAATGGGACATAACCTGGAACTGGTTGAAGAAGGAATAGTCTTCCTGAACAGAAAACTGTCATCACAGGTATTAGCACCTGTGATCAAGACTTTATAAATGCAGCTTCAAGAAACTGAAAAGCTTCTGCAAAGCAAAGTACCACTTGGACAAAGTAGAAGCCTTACAGTATGGGAAATTATTTTTGCCAACTACACATCTGACAGAGGCCTAACATCCAAAATATATAAAGAACTAAAAAAAATAGATATCAAGAAAACAAATAGCCCAATTTAAAATATGGGGTACAGATCTAAATGTAGAATTCTCAAAAGAAGAAACTCAAAGGGTGAGAACCAAAGAAACATTGAACATTTAGTCATCAGGGAAACGCAAATATAAATGAAATTTTATCTTATACCCTTCAGTATGGCTAGAAAAGTAAAACAAGTGACAGTTCATGCTGTTGAGGATGTGGGGTAAAGGAAACACTAATCCATTGCTAGTACCAGTGCAAACTTGTATGGCCATTATGGAAATTAATGTGGTTATTCATCAGGAACCAGGAATCTAGAATCTGCTTCAAGATCGAGCTATGAAACTCTTGGGCATACACGCAAAGGATTCTTCATCCTACTGTAGAGACAACTGCTCAACCATGTTAAGTGTTGCTCTGTTCATAATAGCCAAAAATTGGAAATAACCTAGATGCTCCTCGGCCGAAGAATGGATAAAGAAAATGTGATACATTTACAAAACAGTGTCTTACTCCATCATTAAAAAGAATAAAATTGTGAAACTTGCAGGCAAATGGACAGAACTAGAAAAAAAATATCTTGAGTGAGTTATCAAGATTAGGTGACCAAGAACCTGAGAGTAGATAGCTCAGGAATCTAGGGCAAAACCAAATATAACAATAAAATGACTCCTAATGACATTCTGTTATACTCATAGATCAGCGCCTTGCTCAGTCATGATCAGAGATGCTTCCTCCTGCAGCATATGGGAACAAATACAGAGACCCACAGAGTGAGAAACCTTGAAACACTCAGCCATAAATGGGATGCTTCCATTAAATCCTTCCCTTCACAGGCGAGGGTACCCTGTAGAACAGGAGGCAGAAAGAGTGTAAGAGCCAAATGGAATGCCAAAAACAAAAACAATATTAAAGCCAAGGACCTATACATTCACATGATCCAAGGTCATGTGAACTCACAGAGAGTGTGGCAGCATGCACAGGGCCTGCAAGGGGCTGTACGAGATCTTCAGCATATAAACCATAGCTTCCAGATTAGGGTTTTGTAGAATGCCTGAGTGTGGGAAGCAAGCAGTGGGTCTCTGATTTTCGTCCATTCTCTTGGGCTCTCCTCTTTTGGTTAATTTGTTTTGTCCAACTCAGACATGTTAGTTTTTGGTTTATGTTATATTTTATTTTATTATTAGCCCTTAGAAACCTGTTGTTGTTTTTTATTTTGTTTTGTTTTGTTTGTGGGTTTTTTTTGTTTTGTTTTTTGTTTTTGTTGTTGTTGTTGTTGTTGTTGTTGTTGTTTTGGGGGGATTTTTTTAATGAGAGTCAGGCAGGGAGTAAATCTGGATGGGAAGGGAAGTGGAAAGGAGCTGAGAGGTAGGAAAGTCACAATCAAAATACATTATGTGAAAACACTATTTTTAGTAAAAGGAAAAACATTCAGAAAACCAGCAAAAAATATTTAGTAGGTTGATGTGAGGGGCTGCCAGCTTACAAGCCAAAGCTGGAGTCCTAGAGGTTTCATCAGTTTGAGTAGAAGAAGAACTCACTAGTCTGTGGTATGAAATAGACTAAATCAAACCTTAATTGTTGGAAGATGGAAGTGACTCCCTCGGAATTGGACAGGTAGGACAAAGACAGAAGATTATCCTCATGCATGGTGACTCAAGGGAAGGAACATCAAGATGGAGGTAAAGAAGGAGCAGAGGGTGACCAGGAAAGGTGTTGATGGAACCAATGGCAAACTGCAGGCATCTCAGAACAGCTAGGTCCTTACTGTGTTACGTTGATATGTCAGCTCCATTGCCTGCCAATAAGGACGGGGACTGGAAGCTCTTGAGCATCAAACAGTGACAGAACAACCATTGAAAACTTGAGGAGCCAAGTTGAAAAAGAAAGTTAAATGTTTTCTACTTCCTATTTAGCTATTACAAGAACAAACATTTCTGGTCTTTCAGGCATTATTTTTATCTGAACATGTGTGACTATAGGATTATTTTTATACCATATCTGCATGTCCATATTTTTATACCTAGAAGAATGCTTCCGAATGTCCAGATTCAATGTCTTCCCTGAGAAAGGAACAGAATGGCATAACTGAATATAGGACTTTTAAAAATAAATGCGCTGGAAAACTCTATGCACAGCTTACAATGGAGTACTTGCCCACCTTAAAGGACACTCTGGGGCCAAGCCCAACCCAAAGCAAAGAAAAAAGACAAAGGAATTTCTGTGACATCCAACACAGACTTATAGAATCTGCTTAACGGGGTCAATTCTGACACTGAAGTCTCCTTTGGGAAATCGATCCTATTAGGCAAAAAAATCACTTTTACAGGAGAGCTATGAAAGTTCAGTATGTGTCCAGTTGAAACGTCAGGTTGCATCTCCAACAGTGCAGAGAACAACAAAAACAACAACAAATAAATTACGGATAAAAATAAAAACTGCATTTGACTATAGGGAAAATGAGGCAAAGACAGAAAACAGAAAATGTCTGGTGGCAGAGGCGAGAAGATAATAGGTAAGGCAGGTGGGCTGGTTTGTTGAGGAGGAAGGCAAAGTCAGCTTTGTTGCAGAGGAAAACAAATCCTGAAGTGGTAAGCACAGCACACAGCTACAGAACTGCAATGGCTTTCCATTGTTCTCAGTGTTCTGGAACACAAGACTCTCAACAGGAACGCCAATCAGAGGATACACCACAGCAGCATGAGATCATTTTGCCCTAGGATTTATATTTATATTTCTTCTGCAATAGATAGCTGTGGGAGGGAGCCTCAGCAAATCACCACCAAGTAGGTGTGTCCTAGTAGCTAAAAAGCTCCAAAAGGAGGACAAATATCCCAAACCAAGTGATTAGCAGGAACATGCCTTTTCTGATAGCTTTGAGCAAGATTTCTTGCCTCTTAAACCTTTTGACAGTTGTCATTCCTGGGCTAGCTGCTGAGTGCCTTACAGTCTTCCTCTTGCCTCTCATGCTTCTCTTCCTTTCTCTTTAGCTTCTAAAATTTCCAGCCATTAGATTAAGAAATTTCTTTAATCTAGCCTTAACTCTTGTCAACCAATCACATCTGTAAAGACCTCATTCCTAAATAAGGGAACATCTCGAGGTTTCACCTAGAAAATTAAAAAGAAAATATATTTTTGTGTCTTTCCTCCAAAACCTTGTTTTGTTTATTCATAGCTCTACACATTACCTTGGAGCCCAGAATTTTGAGTCTGGTGTATAAACCAAGCACATGATTGTATATGGTATCTGTGACCAACTCAGTGAGCTCAGAATATTGACTGCATTCAAAGTGGGTGCTGAAGGCAGGTCATAGCGGACCACAGAAAGTGAAAGGAGCATTTCCTCCCAATTTGATATTGAGGGACCTCATATGGTTAGTTGCAACTGATTGCCGTGGGAGTAGGTACAACACTGAAATTGGCAAAAGCTGAGCTTCTGTTTTGTTTTTGTTGTTGTTTGTTTTTGTTTCTGAAGAATCAGTTTGCTAACATAGTTCTGAATAAACCCTGATGGCCTGTGTCTCCTGTGGTGAGCTCCTCCTCTCCAGTCAGTCAGCTTTCCTGGAAATTATCAGCAAATACTATTCACTTTCCTTCATTCCTTCCACACTCACTAGTTGAAATTCTTCTGCAGTGAACTTCTCCTTATTCATTCAGGTATTTCTTTTTTATCTTTTGAAAGTGCCTTAACTACTTAATAGCACATTTATATTCACAGTCCACTTGAGTTAATATATTGTAACCAAAATGTGTGTTTTGGAGAAAACCCAATTCATGTATGACGCCATATTGTTATGTTAACTAATTTGTGTTTGGACTTTGGGCTGGAGTATATTTCAGTTGTTTCTAATATGAACCATTTAAATGTATCATTCATCAATCAGGGAGTGTGATTATTCTTAAGGATAATCTGTAGGATATATATTTGTACCTGTATGCAAATTTAAGCTGAGCATACCCACTATCTGATGCTATGTAAGCAACCACCCATTTGTGTGAGTCTTGATACAGTGTAAATATATACACATAATGCAAAAATGTATCTGGAGGTCAAGGCTATCTGAGGCCTTGACCATTATTCATAAATCTTATTACCAAAGGTTAGTAAATAATACAGTCATGTCAGAAACTTGACATATAAAAATTCACTCCAGGAATGAATGAATGGAGTTGGGGGGGGGGACAGTGAGGAAAGGGGAGGGGAAAATAATAGTAAAGGAAAAACATTAAAGGAATGAATAAGGAATGGAATGGGATAAGGAGATGTATAGAAGGGGGAGGAAAGGGAGAAAGGGATAAAGAGAAAAAGGGAAAGACAATAAAAAGAAATGAGGAAAGGGTGGAGAGAAAATAAAAGGAAAGGAGGGACGGGGAAAGCGAAAAGTTGCTTTCCATCATAACTATGCCTCATACACTAGACTATCAAATATTAGCAAAGAATTTCCACATCAAACACATATTTTAATTCCATGGAAACAGGCCTTCCAAGCTCCCTAACTTCTCTGCCTCCTTGAAACGCCAGTGTTTTCACCCTCCTTGACATTTCCCCCATGCTACTCTTTAGAACTGTTATTCCTTTGGGCTTTCTAGATATCTGTGGTTGTGCTTGGTTGGCTCATCAAATTTCCAAGCTTCGCAAGCATCTTTCTCTTGCCAATCCTTGCTTGAGATTTAACTTCCGAAGAGCACATTATGCTTAAACGAGCAGCCTTTGTGTTCCTTTGTGTGTCTGCCTGGCGTTATTCCTTTGTGCTTCTGGAACAACAGTCAATATTGCAAAGAACATTTTCCATAAGCATAAAGACTTGAGACAAGCAAATAGCCTGGACAATTTTCAAACATTTGCAAGAGTTAGTTTAGTTGTAATCTTTTTCTCGGTAAATACAAACTGTAGAAATGATCCAAACCTTAGTTTCATGTAATTCAATGGTAAATGTATTTTCTGAGTATTTGGCAGGAGCCTTTAAGAAAACAAAACCTTTTTTAATTTGAAATTTGAAGTGCTATCTGCAGGCACAATTGTGTCAGGCTTTATTCAGCTGTGCATAGCAATATACAAAAGAGAGAAGATCCCCATGTCAGAGACAGGCATACTAGTGCATAAATACATATATTAGGTCATGTCCTGGAAAGTTTAGAGCAGGATGTTTAGAAGGTTTTTAGGGATGAAGTTATGGCTGAAACACAAGTTGCAGTTTTAAATGTAAGGTTCAGGATAAAGAACTTCGACAAAGTGTCTTCATGAAAGAACTGAGTTGTGTGATCAAGGCATCTGAGGAGACAACATGGCCAAAAGGATCATATGAAGTGCAGCCCAAGGCTAGAGTAATGGTCAGGATGAGATAAATAATGGGGACTATATAACTAGTCAGTGATGCTTGCAAGGACTTAGCACTGACGATAATATGGTAAATCATGAAATCATGACAAGAAAGGAATTAGTTAAGCGTTCAGGTATGTCCATCCTGAGACCCATGGACCACATAAAGCCACTTGCAGAATGGAATACCTCTAAATGCAGCCCAACACAAAACAAAACTTTCCTTGAACACACTATGACATTTTTGTGAAATACTTTGATAACTTGATTGTGAAGTTCTTCAGCATAAACTTTGTCGATGACAATGATTCACCGCAATGTTGAAAGATAAGACAAACATGGAAGAGTCTGAGTCTTAAACCAACATGGAGGCAGTGACACACCAAGAAAGGTTCGGGTGCCTGACCTGTGTTGGGAGGATTGGTTGACTTACCAGCTCAAAGATCTCATTTAAGTTGACAGAGCAAATAGAAACACAAGATTACCAACAACCATCAGCTATAAAGGTGGGTTGGGTGAAGCAAGAGAGAGAGTCTGACTTCATGTATGAAGATGGAAAGTGTGTTGGAGAAACAGTCTTGTTTTAGAGAGTTTCCTCTTCTTTTTCTTTCAAGGTTTTCTTACTTTTTACTTTTTACTTTTATTGAATATTTTCTTTATTTGCATTTCAAGTGTTATCCCCTTTTCAAGCCTCCCCTCCAGAAACCCTCTATCCTACCTTCCCTTTCCCTGCCTCTATGAGGGTGCTCCTCCAACCATACACCCACTCCCAGTTTCCAGGCCTGCACTCCCCTACACTGGAGGAATTCTATCAGACCTTCAAAGAAGACCTAATTCTAGTTCTTCTTAAACTATTCCACAAAATAGAAACAGAAGGAACACTACCCAATTTATTCTATGAAGCCACAGTTACACTGATACCAAAACTACACAAAGACTCAACAAAGAAAGAGAACTTCAGACCAATTTTCCTTATGAATATCAATGCAAAAATACTCAATAAAATTCTTGCAAACAAAATCCAAAAATACATCAAAATGATCATTGACCACGATAAAGTAGGCTTCATCCCAGGGATACAGAGATGGTTCAATATAGAGAAACCCATCAATATAACCCACTACATAAACAAACACAAAGAAAAAAAAAAGGTCATTTCATTAGATGCTGTAAAAAGCATTTGACAAAATCCAACACCCCTTCATGGTAAAAGTCTTGGAAAGAACAGAAATCCAAGGCCCATTCCTAAACATAATAAAAGCAATATACAGCAAACCAGTAGCCAACATCAAACTAAATGGAGAGAAACATGAAGCAATCCCACTAAAATCAGGGACTAGCCAAGGCTGCCCACTCTATCTATCTATCTATCTATCTATCTATCTATCTATCTATCTATCTATCTATCTATCTATCTATCCAATATAGTACCTGAAGTTCTAGATATAGCAATTAGACAACAAAAGGAGGTAAAAGGGATACAAATTGGAAAGGAGAAAGTCAAAATAACACTATTTGCAGATGAAATGATAGTATATTTAAATGACCCCCAAAACTCCACCAGAGAACTCCTAAACCTGATAAACAACTTCAGCAAAGTGGCTGGATATAAATTCAACTCAAACAAATCAGTACCTCAAAGGTACTTCTTATACTCAAAGGATAAAAGGGCTGAGAAAGAAATTAGGGAAACAACATCCTTCACAATAGTCACAAACAATATAAAATATCTTTGTGTGACTCTAACCAAACAAGTAAAAAATCTATTTAACAATAACTTCAAGTATCTGAAGAAAGAAATCAAAGAAGACCTCAGAAGCTGGAAAGATCTCCCATGCTCCTGGATTGGCAGGATTAATAGTTTCATCTTCTTAATGTGTGAGTCATGATGGCAACTGAAAGTGAAGCAGATGTGGTGTCAGTATGGTGTCAAATATGGTGTCAGTAGAACGCTTCTTAAAATGCCAGGACCACAAGCTAATTCAAAAATCAACTTCTTGATGATCCAGATATTTGCAGCAGCACTCATTTATGTTGGAGCATGGATTATACTTCCCTGAAGCTATGGTTCATGAACACTTTGAATTGCATGTGTTGTCAGTCCACAGAGACTCAGTAAACACTTCCTGAAACACCTCACCTCAGACTCAGTCACTGGATGTTATGAATTTCAGCACTGTTACCATATTCATAGTGTTCTGCTCATAGTGAAATGTAAGCAGTTTTATTATGGAAAAGAGTAATTTTCCTGTCATCGGTTCTTGACATAAAAGTATCAATTTACCATAGCTTTGAACATTGTTATGAAAGAATGTTGGTTTTAAGATGTTATTTGAGATACCAAGTTTCAGAAGGAAAAAATTTATAAATTAATTTTTGGCTTGGAATTAGGGCAGAGTTTCTAACAATTTCTGAAGTGGTCCAAATCACACTTCTGCCATTTTGTACTATGTATTTATGAAAATCAACACATTCAACATTGATGTTTATAAAAATAAATATTAATCAACTCTGAAAAATATTGGGGATATTCTGTGTTCCACCTCATCAAATATCAAGCCAAGATTTGATTCTTTGTGTAAAATAAACAAACATATACAACACAGTATATAAAATTATGTTATGTTAAAGAATTGCTTTAAAATAAGCATCTTTATAATTTTTGTCATTATTTGATTTTCAATACCTATCTTATATACATATATGATGAAATAAAATATTTCTCAAACTAAATGGTAGTCGAAGTGAAGAAAGCAATAGAAACCAAGGCTCCTAAGCATGGAGTAAACAATCAAATCACTGTGTGCCATTAAAAAGAAATCTACCTTAAATATTCACACATAGCCATTACAGGCAGATGCATGATACTTTAAGCCTTCAGAATGAGTTACATCACAAAGGGCATGTGTATAAATGTGTCTATACCATTTCCATGAAACAAATCTCTACTGACCCTGCTTTTCCTCTTGACTGATGCACCCTATTGGGCATTGTCAAATCTTAGGTGTTTGAGTATCTGAGATATGATTTTCAAGCCAAAGAGATGTTTATCATCACACATGTGCTGTGTTCACAAATATGAAATGGTTTTGAAAACAAAAAGAGCCTACTACATAAATTACTATTTCTTGTTGTAGCTCCTTTAGGCCTAATACAGAGAGAATTCCAAAATACTCATAAGGGAAAAAGCAGCCTGCGAGGTAAAGTGCAATTTGCCAGCCATATTCTAGAGGAAAGGTCTCACTTCAAGCATGCCCAGCTGCTGACAGATGGAATGGAATATTTTTTGTCTCAGACTTCCTTTAGATCACACCATGCTAATCATGGCTGGTTGGCTTCATTTCTGCACAGGGCTTAGCCTGAGCAGCTTGGGGATGTGCCAATTAAGCTGCTTTAAGTTTTCCCTTGAGACCAGAAAAAAAAAAAAAATTGTGTTCCAGGAGAGAAACTCTGGAGAAGGAAGAGTGCAGTCATTTTGGAAAGCACAGTACACTGCTTCTGCTCCCTCCTCCACAAGCAGAAATAAAACCTTCCTGCAACTCTCATGGTAAGCCAAGCTGCAGCAACTCCAGCAAGAGAGCACCAAGCTACCTGTTCACCAGGCAGAAATAGAGCAGCATCTTGTGGCTCTTAGGGTTTTTTTTCCAGTCCTTCTTATTCCTTTCTGGAGGCATAAATTGAGTTCCTTTCAGTCATGTTGAGAGGAATCTAATTGTGTAATTCATTCCATGCAGACTTTTCCACCTTTAACAATTTTGCCCTTGTTGAAAGCAAAAGCCAATTTTACCCTGATTGAACTAATACAGTGTTTTGTGCAAACACAACCGCTTTATCTAAGAAGATCAAAGTCATTATTTCTAATACTTTTTCACAACAACCTGCAAAGTATGTAGGAGGTGAGTCTTATGATTCATAGCAGATGGGAAGGCAGATCACAGTACAGATGAGAATAGATCTAGTTATTCTGACTCTTAGATATTTCTTTTATGACTTTGGTCTGATTGATCCTTTCCTTCTTGCCTTTATATACATATACGATATATACAAATATAATATATAGATATGGATAGATTAGATAGAGATAAGGTTAGAAATAGAGATAGAGGCTTGTCTTGTAGAGGAGATCCTCTACAAGAGCAGTACATACTCTTAACCATTGAGTCATCTCTCCAGCCACACTTTCTGTATGCAGTCAATATCTACTTTCTTACCTGAACATTGTGGCCAGCTATTTTCTTGAGCCTGGCATGGAATCTAGTCATAAAAAGACAACATTAAAGGCATCCCAGTTGGCCAGTCACCATCTTGTCACTGCCTTCTAACATTGTGTTGCTTTGCAAATGCTCAATAAATATTTACTCAGCAAATGTACTGACTTCTCTGATGAGATTAAAGTATTAATAGCATGACAATTTTTATAGACAGATTCAAATATTTTGTTTTAGCAAAAGGGAAATTTCATATGTGTTCTTCATGTACTCGTTTATGTATTCATTCTACAAATACTGACACTGGTTCTGTTAAATGTGCCAGTCTCTGGTTAGACATTAGATTTTTTTTTTAAGTAATTAGAAAAATCCTGCTCACAAGATAATATCCTTGGAGAGAGGTAGATAATATAAAAATAAAGCACTTACATGTAGATACAGTTGTATGCATGGAACATTGCATAATGTCATTGTGCCAGTAAATAGAAGGAATAAAAGCATACAAACAAGGAGATTTCTGAAATTCTCTCAAAAATGTATGGAAGACCTTGGGGGTCCCTAATCACACATCTAACTCTTTTAGGGACAACCAACAACTATTTATTTGATGTGAGGATCTCTCATGGGGAAGAAAAATGCTCTGTAAACCTGGTCAAAAGTCTTTAACTGAGAATATCACAGGTCTTAAGGAATATCATACTACCAATATTTATCTAAAGTTATATGTAGCCAAATTGCATTCTAAACATTCATATTTATATCTTTACACTAAAATTGTTGTTTTCCTTGAAGAAAAAGGGAGTTTCTTTTTCCAAAGGGTAATGAAAATATAGAGACTCATTACTGATCAAAATGCTGGGAATTCTCCTGGCATAATATGGGAACATCATGGAGAATCAAGCAATACTATAGTAAGAACTGGAGGGTGGAAAGTCTTATAAAATCGTGTGTTCTCAATGTGACCTAGCTGATGTAATCATGAACAGACAGCAGCTATGGCTGTCTGAATAAGGCCTACACACTCACAAAATAGTAAAACTGCAGTAAAGTAGGACTCAGGCTGAGAAGAAGTGGATCTATACAAACAGGAAGAGGATAAGCTAGGGTATCAGGGTGAGTGTGCTCACAGTTCACTGCATATTTACACAGAACTGTCAAAACTAAATCTAAAAGCTATAATTTTTTGGATACTGCTACATTTTTTTTTCTCTTTTGACATTTCCAGTACCATGATCCACTCTACAAGATGGGATGAAAACTAAGATGCCTTTGTGAGTGGTTCAGAGCATGCACTGCTCTTGCTAAGGATCCATTTGTGGTTCCCAGTAGCCACACTGGGAGAATGGGAGACTCATAATCTCCAGTTACTGCAGCTCCTGGGGATCTGATACATCGCTCCAGGCACCTGCACTCATGCACACACACACACACACACACACACACACACACACACACACACACACGCACACGCACACGCACACGCACACGCACACGCACACACACACACACACCCGAAAACATAAATCCTAAGACTTGTAATAATTTATGAATAAAATAATAGTGTGCCCTTACTGTTTTAATTTTGAAAGCACATGCGACTGTTAAAAGAGGGGAACCATGGAATCAAATGAACTAGAACGTCACCACTGTTAATCACCAGGCATCACTGACCTTGCGCCTTGTATCAGCAACACTAGATTTCCTTTTGTGCTTTATGATGAAGAAGGCCTGGCGTGTGAACATTCCATTAGCATAAAGCCATGGATTCCCTTTTACTCTTTCTATGATCACTCAGCTACCCTTCAGGGCTTGAGTTAAAGTCATATCCATTAACAAGCTTAGAGATGTTTAGAACTTTTTAGGACTTTGGTTCGGTAGGCCAGTCAGAAAGCACAATTAAATAAAGGTCTTCAGAGACTTTGAAAACAGGATTCATTCCACAGAAAATGCTACCATAAAGGCAGCTGTATTCTATTAAAGAAAAAAACATAGTCGGAAATCAGAAGGGATGAGATATGATATAGATCAATAAGATTAATTTTCTTATTTAATGCCCTTACATAAGACCATAAGTAGCAACTTTAGAAGTCTTTTGTTTATTGTTTCTTAGCTTTTTAAGACAGGATTTTGTATGCCCTCACTAACTTCACATTCTTCATACAACCAAAGATAAATGTTCACATCTGATTCACCTGCCTCCATCTTTTAAGTGCTGGGATTACAAGCATAAATACCATTATCCCCATTAAAACCTTTTTCAGTGAAATCTTTTAGCCCTCAAGTTCATGCAGAGTTCTTTAGCTTTGGGGTCATCTTTTAGTTAATGTGACAGCTACTCCAGTTTACCCCGGCATGCACCTAAGCTTCCAGCTCACTCGGCATTGCCTTTAGGAGTCTCTGAGATGCTTCCGACAGTCTTATCAACTTCTCTCTGATTTATCACTGCAGCTCTGTCCATGACAATTGCTACCAGAATGACTGCCTAAGGACCATGTTTTCACTGCACTCTTGATTCTGAAACTTGAATAGGAGTTTTGGTGCTTCGGTTAGTATATTCTCCCTATGTGTGCCCAGTACAGATAAGCCCTGTCATAGTCTATTCCCAGGACTATGCCATGTTAGACTCAAATATGTAAATTCTTTTGTAGCTTTGACATTGTCTTAATTAGTTTCAGCTCTCAGCTTGTCACTACCTTAGAATCATCTGAGGATGCTCAGTTAGAGGATTGCCCAGATCAGATGGGCTAAGACCATGTGTAGAAGAGACTTTTTTGACCAATGATTGATGTCAGGGAGAACATCCTATGTGAGCAGTGCCATCCCTGGGCAGGTGTGCCTGAGCTGTAAAAGGAAGCTACCTGAAAATTATCCAGTGACAGAACCAGAGAGTAAGCCTTCAAGCAGCATTCTTTAATGATTTCTGTTTCCAATTACTCCCCTAACTCCCCTCCATGATGGATTGTATCCTGGAAGTATAAGCCCAATATCCCCTTTCCTGGTGAAACTAATTTTGGTTATATCATTAGAATAAAACTATAAAAAAGACATCTAGTAAGGGAATTAGGATTCCCTTCTAGTCTCTTTATGTCTGTGAGATGCTTCTGGTGGTCATCATGATTCCAAGTAAGAGAAGATGCAACAGGAGAGAGAAAGAACAACACATGCCAAAGGTAGCTGACAGTCAGGTGTCCAGACTGTGATGGGCACAAGAAATACAACCTATTCATGCTTGGAGCATACTTTGCAAGTAGAGTATGCACAGTAAGTCAACTTATTATGTGAAGATGTTGGTCCAAAGCCTAATAGATTTGGATACAGACACTAAAGACACAACATCTGTACATTTTAGAGATGTTAATTCAAGGCTGAGAGAACAAGGGAGACTTTAATCAGTTTTTATTTTTTTATGAGCTTGAATGGAATATCTAGTCATCTGAAGCTGGCACTGCTCTGTAAATAAATTAAGGCCAGCTATTAACATTGGTGAAAGTCTTGTATATCAAAGACTATCACTGTATTCAAATTCATGGTTTCCATGAACAACAAGAAACTCTTATTCAGGCTGCATTTAGATGTGTGACTATGCATGATGCTCTACCCAATGGGTTGAACAGCACAGGAACCTCCTTCCCTCTTTCTACTTCATCTTTCATTCTCAATCTGTCTCAGAAGTCTTCCTTCCATCTCAATGATGTTCAAAAAAGTATGTTATATTCCTTTCTTGGATTACTTTAAAAAATAATAAAAGTAAAACTAAACCTGAAGAAAGTAAAGGTTATATCTGGTAAAGTTGTCTGTTGTACCAAAAACAGTTCCAAACCGATTGGAAATTTCAAGTGTTTTGTGACTACAAGAAAATAAAACTCTCTCTTTAACAGTAATAGTCACAAAGAATATTGCTAATGTATTAGAATATTGGCAAGTTGTAGCCAGTTAAATCAGATATGGGCAAAAAATAATCAACAAAATCAATGAAACTTTAATAGATATTGAAGTGGAAAAATGATGATAGCAAATAGAATAAGTTTCATAAAATTAATGTCTTATTGAAATCAGAGATAAAGTTTATGAATAAATTAGATTACTGTAATGAAATTCATTTCCTCTATGTAAGTTTGTCAATCTTGCCAAAATTTGATTAAAACATATTTTATATAGACAGAGATTTTATGAGTACATAGGTCCTAAGAGTCTACATGGAGAGGAATTATAGAAGACTTTGTCTAGCAATATTTTCTGGCTTTTGTACACCCATACTCATATGCATATCACTGTTTTTCATTAAAATGGAATTAAATCAATAAGACTGATACAGTTAATAACTCATTTGTATTTCAGCAGAAGAATGCATTCCTCCTGATAATGGTATACTAGTCCTATGGTTTGAATTATGCTCCTAAAAATTCATATATTGAATCCTTCTTCCAACTACTTCTAAACGTGATTATATTTAAAGATGAGACTTTAAGGGAGTAACTGAATTAAACTTGGATTTATAGTGTGGTACCCCATCCACATTTAATAACATACTTGCAAGTGCATAAAAGCATTATGATACTCATATAGGTGTGCAGTGAAACGACCATGGGACTAAAAAGATAGTCACGGGACTGATGAGATGGACCAATAAAGATGCTTGCCACTAAGCCCAATGTCTTGAGTTTGACCCCAGAACCCATATGGTGAAAGGTTGTCCTCTCATCTCCACTAATACACAATGACATATCCCTATGTATCTGTGCAGAAACGCACACATATATGAATAAATAAACAAACAAACAACAGACAAATAAATAAATAATTTTTTTAAGAGTTACTCATTTTCAAGCCAAGAAAAAAGTCTCAGAGGAAGTAAAACCTATCGATACCTTAAGCTTGCATTACTAGCACCCAGAACAGGAAAAAAATAAATTTGTATCCTATTTTGTTATGGTAGTCTTAAAAACTAATAGATCTAGATAACAGAGTGCATGTCTCTCACATAGAACAGCTAAAACAAAGAGAGAAAGTTGGAAATACAGCCAGAAAAAAAGAAATAAGATCCACAAGAACATATGAGCTATATGCCATTGAACCTCAAATTTGGAGACAATGGCCACCAAGACTCCAGAAAAGATGACTGAGAAGCTTAGAAGCCTAGCAGAGCATTTGGTGACTTTAGAATGATAGAGGAAATAAGATAAAGTTTGTCATCTGCCAACAAGTGGAATCCAAGAGACTATCCCCTTCAAGCATGCCAAACTTTAAAAAAAAAATCTACATGTCTGTCTGTCTGTCTGTCTGCCTATTATTTATCTATCTACTGTAGTGGGATGCACATCTTCACATGTGGTATACAGAGGACAATTTACAGGAGTTGGTTCTCTCCTTCCATCATGTGGGTGACAGGGACCAAACTCAGGTCCCCAGGCTTGGTAGCAGGTGACTTTTCCCCTAATCTTAAGAATAAAAGTGCTAGGCCAGTAAGATGTCTCCATGCCCACCCTTTTAAGACTCAGACACAGTTGTCATATGCACAGCTCATGAGTGAGAACTGGAAAATGAACTTACAAGAAAGTTGTAAAACTATTATAACTATTTAATTAATAAGTTTGTGACTTTTGCACTGAGCCACATCTGCAGCTTAGCTACATGTGGCACATAGGTTTCAACTCGGAAATAGCTTCATGCTAAGCCATAAGGATATTAACATTCATAAGGAACAAAGAGATCAGTTTGAAATCTAATGATTTCTTACAAAAGCTAAGCTATTTCCAGCATTTCCATGTACTTTTCAAAATTCATATGTGTTCTCATTGAAGAAAGGTAATACCTTAGTAGGACTTATTAAATCAGCTTTAAATTTTGTCATATTCTGTATCTGGCTCTCAATCAAAACTAATATGATTATATTCAGGTTTGGTAACATATACCTTTAGTCACAACACTCAGAGGTAGAAGCAAATGGATCTCTGTGGATTCAAGGCCACCTAGATCTACACAGGAAGTTCCAGCATAGCCAAGGTTATGTAATGACATTGTGTCACAAATAAATAAATAAATAAATAAATAAATAAGGCATTTACTAGAAAATGTAAATCAATGGATTGCATAAGAAAATAGATATTTATATAAAGATGTAATATCTAAACAGAAAATATCAGATATGATTAGTACATCTGAGAAACTAAAAATATTTAGCCAGGTGTCCTGGTACATACTTGTGATTTTAGCACTCAGGAGTTGTAGGAATGGGTATCAAGATTTTGAGGTCAGCTTTACTCACATAGAACCCAGTCTGGACTAGGAAGAGAGAAAGAAAGAAAGAAAGAAAGAAAGAAAGAAAGAAAGAAAGAAAGAAAGAAAGAAAGAAAGAAAGAAAGAAAGAGAATGAGAGAGAGAGGGAGGGAGGGAGGAAGGAAAGAAGGAAGGAAGGAAGGAAGGAAGGAAGGAAGGAAGGAAGGAAGGAAGGAAGGAAAGAAGGAAGGAAGAGGCTTTAAAAATCCACAAGAAAATTAAAAGAATCAAACTGAATTTCTAGAACATGCATGCATGTAAATAAAGCTCACCAACTTAGTTTAGCAAACGTTTAGACCCACATGAACAAAAAATTGGTGAGTTGGAAGGTAAGCAAAGAAAAAATATTCAAAATAAATCATCAGGAAATAAAGCATGTAAATTGGATTTTTTGGGGAAAGAAAAGGGAAGCAGGATTTCCCAAAATTGACAAAGAACATCAAGGTATGATATCAAAATTATATGTGTGTGTGTGTGTGTGTGTGTGTGTGTGTGTGTGTGTGTGTATGAATACTACCGTATACTGATCAATCTTCTTGAACGACACAGGAATGGAATACTTCTGCTTTGGTTTTATACCCACCAGGAAGGTCCATTTGTCAGCAATCTCCAGAAAGAAAAAGAAAGAAGAAAGAAAGAAAGAAAGAAAGAAAGAAAGAAAGAAAGAAAGAAAGAAAGAAAGAAAGAAAGAAAGAAAGAAAGAAAAAAATAAAGAAAGAAGCTATATATAAGTTGGATGGTAGAATTATGAAGGCAGAGAAGCACCATGTTCTGCCATTAAATATGAGAGAACTAGAAGAGCAGTGAAACCCAAGCCCAAAGTCTTGATGCTGAGGAAGTGCTGATGCCCAAGGGCAGTAGAGGATGAGTGCCCCAGCCTAGACTTTGCCTTCCCTGTAACGCTTTTTTGCGTGAAGGTGTTTGGTGGGTGGGACAATGTGACATTGGTGAGAGCAGACCTTCTTTTTATAGTCTTCACCTCTCTTTTAGTGACACACTAATGAACATACCTACAAATATTTTAGTACTATTCCTTTACTTACTCAAATTGATACATGAAATTAATCAACAAATGGCTGAGCAAACAGTTCACCCAGTAGTTTGCTTGCTTTGAAGACGGACCTTGTTCCCCAGAACCCACATTTTAAAAAGTGAGTTATTCCAGTATGTGTTTGTAATCCTAATTTTTGGAAAACAGATCAGCAGATTTCTGAGGCTTGCAGACCAGTCAGCCTAGTCAACTTGGTACTTGGTACATTCCAGTGCAATGAACGATACTGACTTGAAAAAATAAGACTGATGTGCCTGAAGAGCAACATTGGAGGTTTTCCCCTAGCCTCAGGACACACCTAACACACACACACACACACACACACACACACACAAACACACACACACACCATACACACATGCACACACAGATGTGAATTCTCATTATCTTCCTGTAAACACACTACAAAGTCAACAGGATCTCATAAAAATTGTGGAAATGGTAACGTAAAAATTAAAGACATATAGCAAGTTTCGGATCAGGATGCTACATTGCATATGCACCTGTATGCAGCGATGTTCCACAGCCTAATTGAAGGTACGTGCAGGCCAAAGTTACATGACATGAAGCCCAAGAAAACTTCACTAACTCAAAAAAGACATTATCACATAACATGTACTCACTGATATGTGGATATTAGCCCAGAAACCTAGACTACCCAAGATACAATTTACTAAACACATGATACTCAAGAAGGAAGATCAAAATGTGGACACGTCACCCATTCCTAGAATTAAGAACAAAGCACACATTGAAAGAGTTAAAGAGATCATGTGTGAAGCTGATTCCAAAGGATGGACCCAATGACTGCGGCTGCCAGGGATCCATCCCACAATCAGCCACCAAACATAGACACTATAGCATATGCCAGCAAGATGGTGCTGAAAGGGCCCGGATATAGCTGTCTCGGGGGAAAATATACCNCAATGCCTGGCAAACATGGAGGTGGAAGCTCACAGTCAGCTATTAGATGGAACACAGGGTTCCCAAGGAAGAAGGAGCTAGAGAAAGTACCCAAGGAGCTGAAGGGGTCTTCAACCCTCTAGGTGGAAGAATAACCATGAACTAACTAGTACCCCCTGAGCTCATGTCTCTAGCTGCATATATAGAAGAGGATGGCTTACTTGGCCATCAGTGGGAAGAGAGGCCCCTTGGTCATGCAGACTTTATATGCCCCAATACAGGGGAATGCCAAGGCCAAGAAGTGGGAGCGGATGGGTAGGGGAACAGGGCGGGGAGGGGGGAGGGTATAGGGAACTTTCTGGATAACACTTGAAATGTAAATGAAGAAAATATCTAATAAAAGTTGAAAAAAAACACATTATCTACAAAGAAAAGCAAAAAGGAAACAAGAAAACAAAAATCTCCCAATATCATTTTGGACTTCTGTGTATACTCTCCTCTTTATGAAGTAATAGCCTCTATGTGTCTTGGAGAATGAATTTATGAGAGTAATGCCCACCTGATGCCACTGTAATGTCAATACTAATTTGGAGCTTCTGTCTCAGTAGTATCAGGGACATGAAGAGAGAAAAATCTGACTTACTCTTTCTATTATGTACAAGTTTATCCCCACGAGACCTAAATTCACCATCCAAGTTATGCCAATCAACATCAAAGAATGTCCTCAGGGCTGTGTGAAACATTTTGGAGAACAGATGAAGGCTTCATTCTTGCCCACTGGGAGCGTATGATCTGTGGTTTAAATTATTCCCATTTGTTTGGCTACTGACTGTTTCTGTGACGTTTGCCAATTCATCCATGTGTGAAGTGATTTTTTTTTAAGTGGAATGTCAGGCAGTTCCTAAATAGCTAGGAGAAGAAAAGCTGAGCAGGGAGCTATGGATCTGATGCCCTCAGCTGAGCCTGCTGTGGATGGTGACATGCTCAAACCAATACTTACATCCATCAAAAGTCTGCAGGTGATGGGAGCTGCCTGTGTCTTTATCTTTTCTATAATGAAGCCAGGGAAAGTAATTCTAAATTAGTAATAAAATCAGCTTTGCAAGCAGACAACTGCTAGTGAAGATATCTTGTCCCTGAGTTCTCTACCTTTAGATGGTCATCGTTTGCACACAACCTGCTTTGAACCTCTAGTTTCTATGTATATCATAGATAGAAAAAATTATAGAATGGGGAATGAGTTATATTGGGAGTAAATTTTGATCAAAAGAAAGATTGTTATATCAAGTGTGCTCATACCAAAATCCAGATCCATGCTGCCCTTGTCCCATCTTTGTTGAAAGTGGTACCAGCCAATAAAAATGTCTTGAGTAGTGTCATTTTTTTTTCTCCTTGCAGCCTGGAATGATTAATAACAATTGCCAAGTTGTCAGAATTTAGACTCACCTAGGGTAAGATGTTCTGGGCATGTCTTCGAAACACCTCTCAGACTGGGCTAAATAAAGAAGGAAAACCCACCTCCTTTCTATGAGCAGTAGCATTCTATGGGCTGTGATCATGGATGCAATCAAAGGAGAGGCAGCTGAGTATGAGCATCCTCCACTCTCTGCTCCCTGGCTTTGACTGAATGTAACAACCTACCTCCTAAACCTAGCCCCATGCCTACTCCACCAGGATGGACTATATACCTCAGACTGTGAGCCTAGAAAAAAAAAGAACTGTTCCTTTGTATGTGGTCCCTTATCAGGTTATCTTGTCACAGAAACAATAACAGCAACTATCACATGCCTGTACATTGCATGGAGGCACTAGTCTAGCAGGACTGAATGCCCTAACAAAGAGCTCACAGAAAGCACTTTCCACATTATGAACTATTTCAAGCATTGCAAAAAAACAGTAGAAAATAGTACAATGAACACTCATAAAATTGGCTCATTAAAATAATATCTTTGCATCATTACTTCAGTTACATTAGTTTGAAGAAATAAGTCGATACAGTTACAACTTAAATCTTACATACTTGCCTCCCAGTTCCACTTTATCCTTCTGAAAGATAATCATTATCCTAGTTTGGGTATTTAATTGGCCCCAACAAATGCTTTCATTTTTAACTATCTGAGGGCATGTAACCATGAACAGTAAATTAAACTTTATAGATACGGCATGAAACTATAAATGTCATTCTCTAGCTCTTATTTTTTCACTCACCATTTTCCATGATTTATACATATTGATGCATTAAGTTCTAAGTCACTCTTTTACTTGTGATTTTTCCACCTTAAAAGTAAGCTGAAACATATGTATTCATTCTGCCATGGATACTTACGGATTTCCTAACATGTAAAGCAGAAATATTCTTAAAGTTGTCTCCTTCTGGACATAAATGAGGAGTTTTCTTCAAAGCATACAAAGATATGTAACTTCGGGATCATAAAGTGAGTATAATTTCTTCTTTCATATTCTCAGTTCTCTCAAAGGGAGATCATGTCCCACCAAAGAAGGGATACATATTTGTTAGTCTGGTTAGATGTTTCCAAAACATTCAAACAGGCACATATAATTCCTAACCAGGTCAAAAACTGTAGCCTAGCAGAAGTTACACCTTCATCATTAATCATTGCAGCAGTGTGAGCTGACCTCTGTCTGCAAAAGAAGACCCTGGCATGGAGCTGAAATGAGCTGAGGATTCTGTAAAACAAAATGACTAATTCCAGTTTACATGATATAGGAGACAAGTGATTAAATACCTGATGTGTATCAAAAGCCAATCTGAGAGCCAGCCTACTTGGTTACCTAATTGGACTGCATTCTATAAAGTTTAATTAGATTGTCACTGACCAGCCCCTGGAGTTTTATTAATTTAATGACATCAAAATTAAACAGGCCTAGTTTTCCCATAAAAATGTGTCTAGTTGTCTTTGAACAAGAGTAGCCATACTCTCAATTATATCCCCAAGGGAGAAGCATTACTGTCTTTGTCTTTGACCCCCAAAGGGGGGAGAATCATACTGGAAGTAGAAGCTACTGCATAAAGATAGGCAGGTATTCAGAGGGAATGAGGGAGAGGCAAACGTGTTGATACCCTGGGATTTGACAATGAAGCATGCTTGCCTCCCGTCACATGAATTACATACTAATGTTTACAACTCTCTGCAACATAGAGCAGATATGTAACTTGTCTAGGCCCGTTTTCTCATTTGTAAAATGAGAAAATAATAATAGTTATTTCAGGGATATGTTGGGAGAAGTAAATAAGGAAAAGGATTAAACCCTTCAGAACTCAGTGGTGCCATGGCAAAATCAGGACATGTGGAATTAGAAAAGCACAGGGGACAGCTATATCAGGGCCCTTCAGCAATATCTTACTGGTGCATGCAATAGTGTCTGCGTTTGGTGGCTGATTATGGGATGGATCCCCGGCTGCAGCAGTCACTGGTGTGGATGCTCACAGTAAGATGTTAGATGGAACACAGGGTTCCCAAGGGAGGAGCTAGAGAAAGTACCCAAAGAGCTGAAGGTGTATCCAACCCAATACGTGGAAGAACAATATGAACTAACCAGAACCCCCAGAGCTCATGTCTCTAGCTGCATAGGTAGCAGAAAATGGCCTCTTTGGCCATCATTGAGAAGAGAGGCCCCTTGGTCATGAAAACTTTATATGCCCCAGTACAGGGGAATGCCAGGGCCAAGATGTGGGAGTGGGTGGGTAGAGGAGCAGGGCGGGGGATGGGGGAAGGTATAGGGGACTTTCGGGATAACATTTGAAATGTAAATGAAGAAAATATCTAATAAAAATTGGGAAAAAAAGAAAAAAGAAAAAAAGCACTGGGGACAGATAAGAGCAATATCTTCTCTATACTCTGACTTAGTCTGCTAGAAAACAAACAAACAAACAAAACAAAACAAACAAAAACTAAACAAAAAGATAGTCACTGTGGCTTGAGGGGAAAATGTCTCCCATAAGCTTATGTGTTTGAAGAGTTGGTCTTCAGGAGTTAGCCCTGTTTGGTAAGACTGTAGAACCTTAAGGAGGTGTAAAAATGGGCCACTGTGGGTGGGTCCTAAAGCTTTATAGCCACAAGTCACTTCCTGGTCACTCACTCAGGAGTGTGGATGTCATGTGACGAGCCTGCCTTGTGCTCATGGCACCATCCCTTCTCTACAGCTGCCATGTCTTCCTGACCATGATAGACAGATCCTTCTTGATGGGTAAGCTAAAATACACCCTTAAGTTGCCTTTGTCAGCATATTTTATCACAGCAACAAGTAACTAAAAGACAGTGTGGAACCTCCTCTTCCCTAACCCATCTCTCTGATGGTGAGATACAACACTGAGTACTGGCCAGTGTCTTATAGGTCTTAGCATTTTATCAATTCTTTTGGTCATCACCTATTCTTTTCCTTAATGCTGGTCATCCTTTACTTTTTTAATTAGTTGATTTTTTTTATTTACTTCATAATCTTGATTAAAACTTCCCTTCCCTACTCTCCACTAAATTTCTCCCTCTCACCTCCCTGCCCCATCCACCTCTCCTCTCTTTCTTCTCAGAAAATAGTAGGCCTCCAGTGGATTTCAGCCCACCTTGGCATAGTAAGTTGCAGTAAGACAAAGATTATCTTCTCCTATTGAGACTAGATAAGGCAGCCCAACTGGGGGAAGGATCCAAAGGCAGGCAACAGAGTAAGAGACAGCACCTGTTCCTGCTCTTAGGAATCCCACATGCAGACCATGTTACTCAACTGTTACATATGTACAGAGGATATAAGTCCTTTCCATGCATCCTCTCTGGTTGATCAGTGAGCACCTATGGGCCCAGGTTAGTTGATTCTATTGGTTTTCTTGTGGTGTCCTTGACCTTTGTGACTCCTTCAATCCTTCTCTCCTTCTTCCGCAGTATTCCTAATGTTTGGCTGTGGGTCTCTGCACCAGTTTCAATCACTTGCTGGGTGAAGCCTCTCAGATGAGTTATGCTAGGCTTCTGTCTGCAATTATAGCAGAATATCATTAATAGTATCAAGGGTAGACACTTTCCCATCACATGGGTCTCAAGCTGGGCCAGTCATCAGTTATCCATTTCCTTAATTTCTGCACCATCTTTATCCTGCACATCTTGTAGACAGAACAAATTGTGGATTTAAGGTTTTGTGGCTGTATTGCCATCTGAATTCCTCCATCAGAAGTCTCTCCTGGTTATAAGAGATGTCCATTCAGGTTCCATATGGCCATGGCTAGGAGTCTTAGCTAGGGTCATCCTTATAGATTCCTAGGAGTTTCCATTGTCCTAGGTTTATAGCTCATCCCAGAGATGTCCCCCATACTAGTTGTTTCTCCAAGTAATTTCTCCCCCATTTCTCCCCAACATGATCCCTCTTTTCTCACCAACACCCCTTCCCCCACCCAGTCTCCTTCCTCCAACCACCCTCTATTATCCCTTCTCAGTGACATTCAAATGTCCCCCTTTGGGCCTCCCTTGAAACTTAGTTTCTTTGGGTCTGTGGTTTTTACCAGGTTATCCTGTACTTTTTGGCTAATATACACCTATAAGTGAGTACATACCATGTTTGTCCTTCTGGGTCTGGGTTATCTCACAGTATGATCTTTTCTAGTCCTACCCATTTGCCTGCAAATTTCATGATGTCATTGTTTTTACTAGCTGACAAATACCCCAGTGTGTAAATATACCACATTGTCTTTATCCATTCTTTACTTCAGGGACATCTAGGCTGTTCCCAGTTTATGGCTTTTACAAGCAAAGTGACTATGAACAAAATTTAGCAAATGTCTTTGTGGTATGGTGGAGCTACTTTTGGGCATATGCCTAGAAGTGAAACAGCTGAGTCCTGAGGTAGAAATGTTCTTAATTTTCTGAGGAACCACAAATTGATTTTCAAAGTGATTTTGACTTCTTTATGAAAAATCAAGTGTACATAGGTGTGTAAGCTTACTTCTGGATCTTTAATTCAGTTCCATTCCATTGATCACCCTGCCTGTTTTTATGCCAATACCATATGGGTTTATTAATATTGATCTGTAGTAGAATTTGAAGTCAGGGATAGTGATGGTGATACTCCTAGAATTTTTTGTATTGTGTAAGATTGTTTTAACTATCCTGAGTTTGTTTGTTTTCCAAATGTTTATTATTGTTTTTTCAAGTTCTGTAAAGAATTGTGCTAGAACTTCTATGCCAATTGCATTAAATTTGTAGATTGTTTTTGGTAAGATGACTATTTTTCTATTTTAATCCACCCAATCCATGAACATGGGAGATATTTCCAAGTTCTGATATCTTCTTCAATTTCATTAAAGACTTAAAGTTCTTGTTATACAGGTCTTTCCCTTGCTTGGTTAGAGTTACACCAAAATATTTTGTTTTATTTTTGGCTATTGTGAAGAATGTTTCCCTAATTTCTTTGTCAGCCTGTTTGTCATTTGTATATAAGAGAGCTAATGATTTTGTTTTTAGTTAATCTTGTATCTAGTCACTTTACGGAAGGTAGTTATCAGCTGTTGAGCTCCCTTATAGAATATTTGGGGTCACTTATGTATATTATCACATTATTGGTGAATAGCAATACTTTGACTTCTTCCTTTCCAATTTGTATCCCTTTAATTTCCTTTAGTTGTCTTATTGCTCTGGCTAGTATTTTAAGTACTATATTGAAGAGATTGGGGGGGGGCACAGAAGAGAAGCTCTGAGGACCAGCAAAAGGAAGAGATCTCACTACTCTCTTTATGTAGGTACTTAGTGCTATCAACTTTCCTCTTAGCACAGCTGTCATTTTGTCCCTTCAGTTTAGGTATGTGGTGCATTCATTGTCACTGAATTCTAGAATGTCTTTCTTTCTTTCTTTCCTGACCCAGTGGTCACTGAGTAGAGAGTGCTTCAATTTCAATGAGTTTGCAGGCTTTCTGTTGTTTCTGTTGTTGTTGTTGTTGTTGAAGTCAAGCTTTAATCCATGGTGGTACAATAAAATGGAAGGGATTATTTCAATCTTCTTGTATCTATTGAGACTTGCTTTGTGACCAAGAATATGGTAGATTTCAAATACAGGTTCTGTGAGTGGTGGAGGAAAAAGTACATTCTTCTGAGTTTAGGTGAAGTGTTCCATAGATATCACATAGGCATGTTGCTTGTATGCAGTAGAGTATTTTGACATCCATACTCTAAGCCCATGTTATTAGTGTATAATTAAGGTGGTTATTATTATTATTATTATTATTATTATTATTATTATCATTATCATTATTATTATATTGTGTATATTTCTCTTGTTTTACTGCTGTGGAATTATTTATGCCATGTTTTCTTGTGTGTTGCTGACCTCTTAGGGTTGGAGTTTTCTTTTTAGTATCTTCTGTAGGGCTGAATTTGTGGATAGCTATTGTTTAATTTTGGTTTTGTCATAGAATATCTCGTATTTTCCATCTACAGTGATTAAAAGTTTTGCTGTTTATAGTAGTCTGGGCTGTGGTCTCTTAGAGACTGCAAGACTGCCCAGGCCCTTCTGGCTTTTAGAGTCTCTTTTGAGAAGTTGGAAGTAGTTCTGATAAGTCTACATTTCTATGTTACATGGCCTTTCCCCTTCACAGCTTTTACTAATCTTTCTTTGTCTGTACATTTAGCGTCTTTCTTTTCTAGTCCAATCTATTTAGTGTTCCATAAGCTTCTTTTATATTTTATGTTTATAGGAATATCTTAAGTTTAAAGAAATTTTCTTCTATGATTTTGTTGAAAATATTTTCCGGGCCTTTGAGCGGAGAATCTTCTCCTCTATTCCCGTTATTCTTAGGTTTGCTCTTTCATGGTGTCCCAGAATTTCTTGAGGTGTATGTCAGGAATTTTTTTAGATTTAACATTTTCTCTGACTGGTGTATCAATTTCTTTCATTGTACCTTTTATGCCTGAGATTATCCCTTTCCATCTTTGTATTCTCTAGGTGATGCTTGCATCTATGATTCCTGTTCTTTTATGTAGGTTTTCCTCTTTGATTCTCTGCATTTTTCTTCATTGCTTCTATTTCCATTTCCAGGTCTTGGACAGTTTTATTCATTTCCTTCACCTGTTTGATTAGATTTTCCTGCATCTCATTAGGAGATTTATTCATTTCCTTTTAAAAACCTCCATCATCTGCATAAGATTGACTTTAAAATCATGTTCATGTGCTTCAACTGGGTTGGTATATCAAGGGCTTGCTGTAATAGAATAGATGGGCTGTGATGGTGCCACGTTGCCTTGTTTGTTGTTAATTGTGATCCTATACTGGCTGCTGACCATCTATCTGGGTTTTGTGGTTATTACAGATTTAGGTGCTGATTTCTGGGTTTATCTTTATTGGATGGGTAGTTTGGGTATTTTTTTTTCCCCTTTGGTTTCTGTTTCCTCTCAGTCCTCTGACTGAAGTGGTCTGGGGTTCTTGTAACCAGCTAGTCTTCAGGTTTAGTAGAGTATTTCCACTAGGTTCTTTGTTGCCTGTGTAGCTTCTGGAGTTTTGAGTGCTAACATTGCCTCTGGGGTTCTCAGTAGCAGCATGGCCTTGTATTGCTAGTGCCCGAGTGGCCTCTGGAAAAGCAGGCAGAGTTGTGGGACAGAAAAAGGTGGCATAAGGTATGGGGTATAGTTCCCTACTTTGGGTGTGCTTTCAGAGCAGTTGGCAGGCACAGGCTTGGGTTGAGGGTCTTACCTGATATCCCTGGTTCCTGCAGGTCTCTAGGAAAGTAGACAGAGTTGTGGGGTCTGGTCAACACTTCTTTAATGTCTGGCTAGATTAAAAAATAATAATCCCAACACTTAGGAGGCAGGTAGATCACAGTGAGTTCAAGGCCAGCCTTATCAACATAGTTTAAGGACTGCCACAAATATATAATAGAGTAGTGGTTTTCAATATGTGGGTCATGACCCCTTTGGGGTCACATGTCAGATATCTTGCATATCAGAGATTTATGTTGCAATTTATAACAGTAGTGAAGTTACAGTTATGAAGTAACAATGAAATAATTTATTCTTCGAAGTCCCCACAACATGGGGAACTATATTAAAGGGTTGTGGCACTAAGAAGGTTGAGAACTACTGAAATAGAGATACCCTATTTTTTAAAATAATAAAAATGCTCGCAAAGACCTAGATGCTAGTTTCATATATTTTAAACTTCTACATGATTTTATCTCATCTCCTGCACTATAAGTTTATGATCCATTTCAAATCTTATACAAGGGAGTTTAATATAAGTGATCTATGTTTTCTTCTTTGCTTTAAAAGAATTTTCTTCTTCTCATTTCTTTCTTATACACCCTAAAGAAAATCAAAGATTTGAAAATGTTTCTGGTGATTGGTAGACTCTTGTTATCATTTTATTATGGTGATAATAATTCAATGATTTTCTAATTGTACACAGCTATCTATTGAGCACTGTACCCTCCTGTGGACTCCTGTCTTTCCCAATATATATTCTACCCCATTTCCAGTTAAGGATAATGTTTAACTCCTTTCCCCTAATTAGAGGTCTCTAGATGGTGAAATATAAATATTGAATGTAAACAATTTTATTTTCTGTTATTGTTTTGTTTTGTTTTGTTTTGATATTCTGCCTAGCTATGTATCCCTGGCTGGCTTCAAACCTGTGAGGTTTGCAATCCTCCTGTATCAGCCTTTGAGAGCACAGGTGCTATAACTCCAAATGTGTGGGCCAACATTGTCTCCAGATTCCACTTTTCAAATGAACCTAAGTTCCCTGAGACCAAATCTAATTGAGAAAGTTTCATAAATATCTACTGACTCCTCCTTCTTTGCCTTTCACCACATAGCCAAGTTGTGGGGTTTTGTTTTGTTTTGTTTTGTTTTGTTTTGTTTTCCTTTATGGTCTTATTTGTTTCTTTCTTTTTTACTTCAACCTCTTTTGTTACCTCCAAAAATACAAAGTGGACAAAATTTAAGAAACAAACAATGTAGAACGTTTAAAAATAGATTATCAACTGTGCAACTGCTCTATCCTATCTCTATCTGAGTGCTAAAGGCTTCTTCTCCACTCTTTACTGTATCTGCCAGAACTGGCTTCATGATTGAGCCCTAGGCTCACAGTGTTGATCTCTCTTTACTGCTTTCAATTGCATGGCTTTCCCTGAAACCACAGTCCTCTTCTGCTAGCTGAAGATGTAGCCCTGGTTTTATATCCCAATTAACACGCACCTCAGGCATGATAATGTACATGGGAGACAAATCAATAAGGGAAAGATATCTGGTGTACCCAGTTAAATGTTTTTCCTCACAAAGCCCAGTGCAGCCCCATGTGCTGCTTAATGATGGGGGAATATGTTCTGAGAAATGAGGCATTAGGTGATTTCATCACTGCGTGAACCTCAGTGTGTACTTACGTAAACCTGCAACAAAACTAGCCTGCAACACACTGAGGTTATATGTAAAGCCTACTGTTCCCCAGCTATGAATCCATACCATATGTTACATATTTTGTACTGAGTACTGCAAGTTAATTTATAGCAGTAGCAATTATTTATGCATATAAACATTAAAAGGCACAGTAAAAAACATGGGATAATATCTTAATGCTGTTTCTTTATAGATACTAATAGCAGTAGTGCCTGTGAAACTAGAATTCCCCTGACTAAGTTGGGGTGGAGGGTGAAACAGAGGAATGTGAGGGCCATGGGTACTGCTGTGGACTTTATAAAGCTGTACATTTAAGCTATCCTAAACTCGTAAATTTACATTTTCCCAAGATTACATTAACTTTAACTTGGTATATCCTTTTATTTTACTTTCCTTAAATTTTTTAACTTTCAAATTGTTTCATAGTACATGTTGCTTCAATTAAATTGTCCAGATACATTTTCCCTACTTATTTAAATATGCCATAAGATGTCTTCCTTTATTAGTGTTTTATTTTTTAACTTTTAAGCTTTCTCCAAAAAACTAAGGCAATGGACATTTTTCTAGACCATTGCAGTGCCCAGGTTATGATATCAATGTCTTCTGTTGCCACATCTTGTCATGATAGAAAATTATTCTCCTGGGATCTCTTCTAAAGGACCTGTCTGGAGATCTTTTTGAAAAGGCATCATTCTTTTCAGAAGTATGTCCCTGCTGGTGTGCTTGGATTGGGTCTTTGTGTCTTTAATTCACTGTAGATTTTCTTTTTGCATGGACAAATTATGTTGGATCCATGTCTTTACTCTATTTATGGATTTTGATTGACTTTACCTAGAGACATAACCAAACATCATTCCACCCTAGAAAGGACACAGATGACAAACAAACAAACAAACAAACAAAAAATGATTTCACCTAAATCTGACTTAGTGAACTAGTGGTTTTATCAGTAGCTACTTCCATAATGTGGGTAAGGGGTCACTTTCAGGAATGAAGATGATTCAAAGGAAGCTACATTCATGGAGTGTCCTCCACAATTTTCAGGCATCTCTCCCTATAGGAGATTCTTTCCTCTTACTTAGCAGTTACTGATATAGACAGATAGATAGATAGATAGATAGATAGATAGATAGATAGATAGATAGATAGATAGATAGATAGATAGATAGAAAATCCTCCATCCCCTTGCTTCTAAGAGGGTGTTCTTCCACCCACCCACCCACCTACTCCCACCTCCCCACCCTCAGCTCTCCTACACTGGGGCATCTATTGAGCCATCATAAGACCAAGGACCTCTCCGCCCATTGATGCCTGACAAGGCCATCCTCTGCTACATATGCAGCTGGAGCCAAGTGTACTCCTTAGCTGATGGCTTAGTCCCTAGGAGCTCTGAGGGGTCCGGTTGGTTGATATTGTTGTCCTTCCTAAAGGGTTGCAAAGCCCTTCAACTCCTTCAGTCTTTCTCTAACTCTTGTATTGGGGACCTAACACTCATTCTAATGGTTGGCTGTGGGCATCTGCCTCTGTATTTGTAAGGCTCTGGCAGGACCTCTCAGGACACAGTCATATCAGGCTCCTTTCAGCATGAATTTCTTGGCATTCACAATAGTGTCTGGGTTCTGCAAGTGCATATAGGATGAATCCTCAGGTGGGACAGTCTCTGGGTAGCCTTTCCTTCAGTCTCTGCTCTACACTTTTGTCTCCATATTTACTCGTGTGAGAATTTTGTTCCCCTTCTACGAAGGATCAAAGCACCCACACTTTGGTCTTCCTTCTTCTTGAAATTCATGTGGTCTGTGAATTGTATGTTGATTATTTGGAGCTTTGGAGCTAATATCCATTTATCAGTAAGTGCATATCATGTGTATTCTTTTGTTACCAGGATTACCTCACTCAGGATGATATTTTCTAGTTCCATCCATTTGCCTAAGAATTTCATGAATTCATTGTTTTTAATAACTGAGTAGTACTCCATTGTGAAAATGTACCACATGTTTTGTATCCATTCCTATATTGAGGAACATCTGGACTCTTTCCAACTTCTGGCTATTATAAATAAGGCTGCTATGAACATAGTGGAGCATTTGTCCTTATTACATGTTGGAGCATTTTTCTGGGTATATGCCCAGGAGTGGTAAAGCTGGGTCCTTAGGTAGTAGTACTATGTTCAATTTTCTGATGAACCTCCAAACTGATTTCCAGAGTGATTGTACCAGCTTGCAATCACACCAACAATGGATGAGTATTCCTCTTTCTCCACATCCTCGCCAGAATCTGCTATTCACTGAGTTTTTTATTTTAGCCATTCTGACTTGGGTAAGTGCAATCTCAGGGTTGTTTTGACTTACATTTTCCTAAGGAAATGTAAATGACTAAAGATGTTAAACACTTCTTTAGGTGCTTCTCAGCCATTCGATATTCCTCAGTTCAAAATTCTTTGTTTTGCTCTGTACCCCATTTTTTTTAAATTGAACTTTTTTTTTAATTTTTATTTTTCATTTACATTTCACATGTTATCCAGAAATTTTCCCTTACCCTCCCGCGTCCCCGCCCAGCTCCCCTACCCACCCCCTCCCACATAATGGCCCTGGCCTTCCCCTGTTCTGGGGCATATAGAGTCTGTATGACCAAGGGGCCTCTCCTCCCAATGATGGCCAACTAGGCCATCTTCTTCCATATATGCAGCTAGAGACATGAGCACAGGGGGAACTAGTTAGTTCATGTTATTCTTCCACCTAGAGGGTTGAAGACCCNGTTTGCTTCCTGTATCTGTAAAATTCTCCCTCCAGGAGATAATGGGAGCTTGTTTAGGGCCCCAAAATACTTCTGGTAAATGTCTCACTGCCTTTTTTTTTATTTTTTGGAGGTTGTGTTTCTTCTTTGTTACTTCTTTTCCTACTATGCGTTATTGTTTCAGTTGTTTTGTTCCTTGAAAATCACCTCTAGTTTCCAGAGACACCCTGAGACATTTTAGTAACTTGCTATCTTAAGTACAACCTCCTTGATATTTGCAATCTCATATCTTTGACAAATTGCTTGAAGTCACTGGTGAGTATCTCTATTGTCTTCCAGATGTGATTCATATAATTCTTGGAACTATTACTCCAAGCCCAAATAATTTTCTTGATGCTGCTATGTATTTTGCTGATATAATGACTTGGGAAGCCATATCGGAAGAGGAGTTGGGTCATCTCTAAGTTTGTATTGCTTCTATTGTGAACTAGGTGTGTGTCTTCATTGATATGTTGAAGGTCCTGTGGCTCTTGTTGTTCCAGGTCACAGAGTACCAATTTGTTTCCTATAAAATTGCCCCCAGGCAAATCTGCCATCTTGCTTTGTAAAATATTGATGGAACTGATTTGCACTCATACCAGGTGAAAGTCTTTTCATGAAGTTGTCTCCATAATAGGAATATTATGATATGAGATATGAGAGTTGTTACCCACATAACCTGGAAGTCTGTTTTGTAGTAGATAGTTTATATAAGATACAGTTAGTGCTAAGACAATGATGAAAGTTTAATGTAGAAAATACATTAGCCTGTTGCGTAGTCACTTATAGAAATTACTAGGTGTTATGTATTATACATAATTGCATGTGAGATATTCTTTTACATGTGTAAATGTTATGTGTGCATGCATGTTCACACGTGTATAGGTGCTCATAATAGGGACCAAAACTATTAAAATATACATGATGTGATCTTCTCCCAGTCTTTCTCTATTGGGTCAATAGCCTCAGGTAACAGACACTGAAAGCGGGTACCTTCCCTACACACATTAGTTGAACCAAAGAAGTGGTATTTGGAAGAAGAAAACCTATTTTTTCATTGAGTTAAAGATTATCAGCAATAGAGGGTGCTCTGGAACATCACTAGCAACAAGCAAAGTTTTAAAAGGATGTTATTTTTCAATACAATTAATACAGTTTTGATGAATACCAAAGGTTTACACTGCCAATTAATTCTCCTCCAAAATCAACTTATCTTGAGTTTCCAAACATCCTTCAGATACTTTCTCATTGGCACTCTCTGACTTTCCCCTTATTCTCTGTTTCATGTGCATAAATGAAGACCTTCTGCTTTGGCCATGGTGACCATCATGAGAAATTTTTTCCTATCTGACACAGGCCCTTCATGAAGTTGTATTAGTCCTGATGCCTTCAATAAAACAAATTTCTCTCACTGTGTTATTTGCCAGCATCACAATTCTGGTCAACTGGGACAGGCCTGACTGACAGGCACTAACAATCACTGATTTTCTTAATCACTTCTAATTTTGTTTTCAAGTCTGTCACTCAATGTAGTCTTTTCCTGACAACCTTAGAAGTGGCTTTTGTGCACTTAGGAGACAGGATCAAGTAAGCAACATGGCATTAAGTCAAGAGTGACATTTTTATAAAACACCATCAAGAGACTCAGTGAGCCCAAGATATGAGAGTTGTTGTCCCAATAACATTGAAACCTGTTTGATAGTAGATAGTTTATTTAAAATCCATTTAATGTAGGGCTAGAGAGATGGTTCAGTGGTTACGAGCACTTCCTGCTCTTCTACAGGTCCTGATTTCGAATCCCAGAAACCATATGGTAGCTTACAACTGTCTGTAATGGGATCCAGTGCCCTCTTCTGGTGTATCTGAAGACAGTGACAATGTATTCACATAAATAAATGAATCTTTTTTAAAAAGATATATTTAATGCTAAAATAATAAGAAGAGGTTCAATATAGAAAATACATGAGCAACTTGCATAGTCATTTATAATCATTACTACTTAGATGTACAATATATAATTATATGAGAGATACTTTTTACATGCATATCCTTTTTTACATGTATGTGTATATGCATGGTTACATGTATATGGGTGCTCATACACATATATACATGTATATGTAGAGACTCAAAGTTGAAGTCAGGTGTCTTATTTGATTTTTCTCTATTTATTGGGCTCTCTCTTGCTTACCCTGGAACTTGATAAATCTGTCTAGTCTGGCTACCCAGCTTGCCATAAAGATCCTCCATCTCTGTCTCTGACTGCTGAGATTCTATATAGCTGCCAAGCATACTTGACTTTGTGTGAATCCTGGGAATTTGTACTCTAGTCCTCGCACTTGCTCAAAAAAAAGGCTTTATCCACCAAGTCACCTTCGGCACCCAAGTGAAGCCCTTTTACACAACTAGCAATGTACTCCATTTCTTTACTCCAGCGTCACTACCAACACGTGAGTGACACATTGACTCTAGGCAATAGGGACTTTAGTCACTCTATACTGTTATGGCACAACTGTTGTAAATGGCATGCCAGTGCTAGAAATGGTATACATGGCTTCACTTTATTTAAAACACTGCAGTCTCTCTCGGTTTTTCTTTTCTTTTTTACAAGGCTAACAATTGTCTCATCATTTACATACTGTACCTTGTATGAGCCACCCTCAACCTTTATATTAATCTCTTGCCCCTGTTAAAGGTTATCCAGGAGAGAGAGACTTTTCTCCTGATCTCCTTAACAAGTTCCCTGTCAGATGTCTCTCCATCTGTTACTTTCTGTCTTGGTCTCTATATGTTAAATCTACTACTTCATTGTTCAGCCCTTGCTGCTCTACACGTGCCCTCTCACTGAGCTGCTTGTGTCCTGCCTGGCAGCATTTGAGACTTGGGGACTCAGAAGCATTTTAATGAGATCCTGAGGGGTGCACACATGGAGTAGCATTCTGTAAACAGCAATCAAGAAAAAAAACCAGCAATCAAAAGCCAGACAGACTTCTCTTGAAGAACAAGCCAGGACCCGACCTTGGTGAGACGCGTGGCAGAAGTATCACTCCTG
Source organism: Mus minutoides (assembly GCA_902729485.2). Taxonomy (NCBI): domain Eukaryota; kingdom Metazoa; phylum Chordata; class Mammalia; order Rodentia; family Muridae; genus Mus; species Mus minutoides. The sequence goes on along the minus strand of LR749796.1, from coordinate 815,058 downwards.
TGTCTTTCTATGGTGCTGTATTCAGGACACAATGTCCCAGAATCCGTCTATCAGCTGTCCTCACGATTGGCCTCTGTGGTGTTTGAAGAAAGAAGCAGGTTAAAGATCATAGAGAGTCCTAGAAGATGAGAAGTCGTGCAGACTTTCTCACACACCAGATGCTACGATGCTGTCACCAACCTTAGCAGACATTCTCCACCAGAAGTGAGAATCGTGACCTTAGTATTATCTCAGATGGAGGATACATGTCAAGGGCACCCTTGCGCCCAGAAGTTCTTTCTAACTTTAAGCCACTACAAAGACTGGGGACATTTTCACTTACATCCATCCTGATTCTCTCAAATGAACATATTATTACCTGCTACACAGGGGAGTTATCACAATTAATAGACACACTGGAGTGCACTGTGAAGCAACATGAATTTTTACTGTGTGCCCGTCTCATTACCAGTCCTGTCTGATTCCATCCTGGAAGCTTGGACTGGGAAGAACTGGTACACTCTCCTTGAGGTCTCTGCATTACACTGGTCATTTACCATTTTGACTATTGTACCAGGGCTTGCAGTTGACATTCTTGTTCAAGTGGACTTCTTCCTGGTAGCCAGATCCAGTGTTAAGTCAGGAATATTCACCTTTCAAAAGAGCACATGGTAAGTGGAAGCGGGTATAGCTCAGGTGTCTCCCTCCGAATCACGTGGTGCTGTTTGCATACTCCTCCCACAAAACAGAGATCACATTCTCAGCACCAAGTGTCCTAGTTGGGGTTATCACTGCTGTGGTAAAAGGGAATGATCAAAGCAAGCTGAGGAGGAAAGGCTTTATTTTTATTTAGCTTACATATCCAAATCACTGTTCATCACTGAAGGAAATCAGGAAAGGAACTCAAACAGGGCAGGGACCTGGAGTTGGGAGCTAACACAGAGGCCTAAGGGGGGGTGCTGCTTACTAGCTTGTTCCCACTGGCCTGCTCAGCCTGTTTTCTTATAGAACCCAGGACCATCAGCTGGGTTGGGCCCTTCTTCATCAATCTCTGATTAAGAAAATGCCCTACAGGTTTGTCCCTCTCAGATGACCTCAGTCTATAGCAAGTTGACATGAAGCAATTCAGCAAGAAAGGTAAAAGATGTGTATGGATTTAAAGAATGTTGGGGTAAGGTTCTAAAACTTATGAAGGTTCAGCCTTACATAGTGACAAAGGAATTATAAAAACTGGATTAAAAGGTGCTTCTACTCCTTTGTCTGTTATTACTGTGAAGTCTGGGTAGAGGGGCTCCCTGATTTCACAGTAAGTGAACCCAGTGGGTGTGTAGAGAATCCTGTGAAATAGGTGTCATTAGGCACTTGTGCACCTCATGAACTCCAAAGTTACGATACTTGGCTGGAGAGGTGATTTAGTGAATAAAGTCTTTGCTGCACAAAAATAGGATCTTACTTTGGACCCCCAGATCTCACAAAAGTCAGGCGTGGCAGTGTGAATCTGTAATTCTGGCATTCTTATGACACTGGAAGAGATACAGTCAGGAAACTGGCTATGATCTAGCTACTGTGGTACACCCAGCAGTAACAAAGAGATCCCATCTTAAAACAGAGGTCAAAGATAAATATAAAATTTTGTGTTCTGACTTCTATGCACACACAATGGAGTGCATATTTCTGCATACACACATTATATGTACATATGCAAACCTTACATACACAAACACAAACACACACACACACACACACATACACACACATATGCTGAGAGAGAGAAATGCAAATATGAAAACCCAAAGAACATAAAAAATGCTTTCTTTGTGAGTATTGGAAATCCCTGCTTTCAAACATGTAATTCCACTAATATTTCCGAGGGAAAATTGAAAAGAAACCAAACACCATGCTGGCCCAAACAATCACTCCATTTGCCTTTGTGCTTTTTTTTTTAATGCCCCTTGTGCAGGCTTCTAACATGAAATGGAACTGACATTGATTCCAATTCATTATGATGTCACCTTTAACTCCTGTGCTTGGAATAAAGCCCTCTCAGCTGCTCTCCAGCAATGCCTCCCCCAGGAACTGCTCTTTCCAAGTCCTCCCACTCCTTGGCATCTTTCTCCTTTTATTTTTTTTTCTTTGCAAAACAAGAATGAACATTTCCGTTTTGATGGACCACAACAGAAACACCAGACCATCAGACACGCTATTTTTTTTATAACAATAATTCTCAGAAGTGCAGCTGTTCCTTGAATTGATGTCCTCAGGTGCCTGGAAAAGAGAAGCTCTGTCTTATGTATTCAGGCATCTCAGCAGTATTGCTGTGACACAAGACATGGGTGTGGGGTTTAGCTTCTCTCTCTCTCTCTCTCTCTCTCTCTCTCTCTCTCTTCCTCTCCCTCCTTTCCACCCTCCCTCTCTCCCCTCTATCTTTCTTTGTCTCTGTCAGCTTCTTTTCCTCCCTCCCTTCCTCCCTTCTTCTCCTTCCCTCTTATGAAGTTCTTGGAAAACTGTGGACTATCGAAGTCAATATAGAGCCTGCTGCACAAAGCATGGGGAATCTCAGTTTGAATGCTCAGCACCAACATATAAAACCTGTAGCGGTAGTCCACTTCTGCAATCTCAGAGATGCGAAGGTTGAGACAAAAAAAAAAAAATCCTGGAGGCTTACTGGCCAGCCAGAATATCAGCACTGGTGACCTCCAGGTTCACTGAGAAAACCTTATAATAGTAATGATAATAATGATGATAATAATAATGATAATGATAATAATAATAGAGTTGAGAGCTAGAAAGATACAGGTAAGAACTCTGGCTGATCAGAGGATTTCGTAAAAGCCCAGTGGCTGTTCACATCTGTACCTCGAGTTCCAGGGTATCTGATACCCCTTTTGCCTCCACTGGACACTGGCAAGGCACATGGTACACAGACATGTATACATGCAAAACAATAAAATATGTAAAATAAAACTAAAGAAACCTTCAAAAACAATGCGGTGGTGAGTAACTGAGAAAGAGAGGTAACGCTGATGTCTGACCTCCAAGCACATTTGCCCCGACTCACATATGAACATATACAAGAACATGGACATGCCCACACACATGCCCCCCCCCACACACACACACAAAGAAACCTCTTGCCTTGGCAGCAGAACCCTTGATAGTCACCCATAGTGCTGAACCAGTTAAGGGTTTGGAAAGAATATCGTGCAAGCTTGTAATAGGAACACACACTATGTAAAGATGTGTTATTTTAAAGCACGGGTCACTTGTTCTTTTAGAAGCAGAACTGGAAGTTACCTTATTTTGGCCTTTGACCTTTGACCTTTTGGGCTACCTCTAGTTCTCTGTCCACGGTGACTCAATCAATGCACCAAGAAATAGATTACTCCTAACAATGATTTTTTTCTCACTTTGTGTTTGGTATCACAGTTTAAGGGACTTGCTCTCCTTCTTTACTAACAATCGTATTGTGCAGAAAGAAAATGCCATCAAAATGCCATCTTTTAGGCTGCCAATCACTTCTGCCTGGGAAGGCTGACACAGCTGGAATGTCGCTCCATTGACATTTGCCCTCCTGGGTCCTCAGACATCATGAAGATTCTGCCAATGCACCTGTTGAAATATCTGGCTTAGGAAACTCAAGGTCATTCCTGTCCACAGCCTTCTTTGATGCCACTGCATATGGATGCTCTGAGCAACAGAAGCACCTATCACACATGTGCATACCTGGGATAGAGTCAGGAGGATGCACTCCAGGGCCAAGGGGTCAATCATGGCCATTTGAAGAACAATCTTTCTACCTCCCGTCTCCTTTTCCTTCTGTTTATTGATATAAATTAGACCTTGCTTCAGTGATAGGAGAAAGATAAATGACTGGAAATCTATTGTGGGTTGGGGAAATGACTTAGTTAATTAATTGTTTCCTGTGTAAGCATAAGGACTTGAGCTTGATCCAGCAGAATCATTGTATAAAAGCCCTTCATAGCAGTGAACATCTGTAATCCAGGTGTTGGGGAGATGAAAACAAGGGTATCACCAGAGCTAGTGCTAACTAGCCCACCAGTCTAACTGGATCAGTGAGATCCGTGTTCAGTTAGTCTCCAGAGAATGCACTGAAACACAGCTGAAGAAGATACAGGACATCAACCTCTAGCTTCCACATGTAGGCAAATACATAAATGCATGTGAACTTAGACACACACACACACACACACACACACACACACACACACACCATCTCTAAGATAGACAGTGACTTCAGCCTCTTCCAGTTTCCAAAGTCACGTTTTTCTCTAACTCTATGACTAATAGTAGAATATTCTATTTCATATCTGTCATGAAGATTCCAAGCAAGACAGAAATTATTTCTCTAAATGCTCCATTGTGAAGCAGAAACACATGGAAGAATGCATTTGTGAGATCAAGAATAGCATGCACCTTTTGCAGTATCTTCATATATTGATAAGAGCTTCCCCAACAAGACAGCGATGAAAGCTTCAGAGAACAAATCTAATCAGAGCAATTTCCCCATAAATACTTCTCGCACAGCACACAGAGTAAAGGATGCTAGTTGTCCTATGGAAAAAAAATTATTCCTCTCTTACAGCACCTGATAGTACAAACAATTTAACTTTAAGAAGGAGGACATCTAGTTTCACAAGGTGGTGCTGATTAATTTTCTTACAACTTCCGTTTGGTTGTTTATTTATCCTGGAAGTCAGCTTTTCAACTGCAAAGAAAGATCATAAGGCATGAGTGCATCAAAGCCTGTGTCCCAGGCATCCGTTTGCAAAAGAAGAAAGAAGAAGAAGAAGAAGAAGAAGAAGAAGAAGAAGAAGAAGAAGAAGAAGAAGAAGAAGAAGAAGAAGAAGAAGAAGAAGAAGAAGAAGAAGAAGAAATTTCTGCCTCAGGGAAAAAAGTATGAAAGGATACTGAAGTCGAAGTCTGCCTTACACATGCAGGAACATATACATGCATGTACACACAAACATATACACTTATACATGGATAAAGTAAAATAGAAACAGTATCCACAGCCACTGTTGCTATGTATCAAGGACAATGTATTGCCAAACATCTCTGCCCCCCAGATTACAGGGTAGAAAAGCAGTAACTATTATTTATGTCGCACTGGTGATAGTTAATTGCATAGAAACAACCCATCATTTAAGATGGAGACTTTAACATCCATTCATCGAATGTAATGCAGTACTGTTTAAATACAACCTGTTTCTCTGCTGCTCCACCCAATGCATGAATACATGCATGTGCCCACACTCACACACCAACGAAAAGGGTAATAGAGAGGCTTGAGCCAGCAGAGATAAAGTACTTCTCTTTGTACTACTTTCAATTTGAGAAGGCTCTCTTTCTCACTGTGTGTTTTCTTTCTCCAACTGTTCACTTGGTTGTAGACTTTCCCTAGAACCATGGAGATGCTGACATTGTTTAAAATATCTTTCTGGAATCTTTCTAATATCTCTGAGTTAGAAATGTATAAGATCTGTACCACATCCTTTTATAAAGTTATTAGGTTGACACAGCAAGTTGATGGGTCTCACAATTTTCACAAAAAATTTTAAGTCATCTTCTACTAGTTAAGATTTACGACTGGGTAGGAAATGTTTGTTTAGTTTATTATTTTCAATTATGTTTGGGTTTTGGGATGTTTTCTTTTGAATCAGGGTCATACCATATCGGAAATGATTCGTGAGAAGTGTCTTGTGTTTGGCTGCTGGTGTGCTAAAGGATTAAAATAATTTGCATTCATAAAATAAATGTCTTTAATCTCTATCTGAATAGTAATTATGGATTTTATGGATTTTATGGTAAATGTGAGAAAGAAAAGTTTACTGTGTGTGTGTGTGTGTGTGTGTGTGTGTATGTGTGTGTATGTATGTGTGTGTATGTGTGCATATGTGTGAATGTATATCTGTGTGTGCATATATCTGTGTGTATGTCTGTGTATGTAAGTTATAGTTCCCTCCACTTAACAATTATAGCACCTTAGGTATTTTCTTTATTTACATTTCAAATGCTATCCTAAAAATTCCCTATACTCTCCCCACACCCTGCTCCCCTACCTACCCACTCCCAATTCTTTGACCTTTATATGCCATGTAACAGGGCATATAAAGTTTGCAAGACCAAGGGGCCTCTCTTCCCAGTGATGGCCGACTAGGCCATCTTCTGCTACATATGCAGCTAGAGACAGGAGCTCTGGGGGTACTGCTTAGTTCATATTGTTGTTCCACCTATAGGGTTGCAGACCCCTTCAGCTCCTTAGGTACTTTCTCTAGCTCCTCCATTGGGGGCCCTGTGCTCCATCCTATAGATGACTGTGAGCATCCATTTCTGTATTTTCCAGGCACTGCTATAGCCTCACTCAAGAAAGCTATATCAGGGTCCTTTCAGCAAAATCTTGCTAGCTTATGCAATTGTGTCTGCGTTTGGTGGCTGATTATGGTAAGGATCCCCGGGCGGGGTAGTCTCTGGATGGTCCATCCTTTTGTCTTAATTCCAAACTTTGTCTCTGTAACTTCTTCCATGCGTATTTTGTTCCCTATTCTAAGGAGGAATGAAGTATCCACACTTTGCTCTTCCTTCTTCTTGATTTTCTTTTGTTTTGCAAATTGTATCTTGGGTATTCTAAGATTCTGGGCTAATATCCACTTATCTGTGAGTGCATATTATGTGTGTTCTTTTGTGATTGGGTTACCTCACTAAGGATGATATCCTCCAGATACATCCAGTTACATCCATTTGCCCAAGAATTTCATAATTTCATTGTTTTTAATAGCTGAGTAGTACTCCATTGTGTAAATATACCACATTTTCTGTATCCATTCCTCCAATGAGCAACATCTGGGTTGTTTCCAGCTTCTGGCTACTATAAATAAGGCTGCTATAAACATAGTGGAGCATGTGTCCTTATTACTAGTTGGAATATCTTCTGGGTATATGCCCAGAAGAGGTATTGCTGGATCTTCCAGTAGTACTATGCCCAGTTTTCTGAGGAACCATCAGACTGATTTCCATAGTGGTTGTACAAGCTTGCAATCTCACCAGCAATGGAGGAGTGTTCCTCTTTCTCCACATCCTCACCAGCATCTGCTGTCACCTGAATTTTTGATCTTAGCCATTCTAACTGGAGTGAGGTGGAATCTCGAGGTTGTTTTGATTTTCATTTCCCTGATGATTAAGAGAATTAGGAACAGCACACATTGAAGGAGTTACAGAGATCAAGTGTGGAGCTGAAACAAAAGGATGGACCAACCAGTGACTGCTGCAGCCAGGGATCCATCCCATAATCAGCCACCAAACACAGACACTATTGCATACACCAGCAAGATATTGGTGAAAGGGCCCTAAAATAGCTATCTCCTGTGAGGCTATGCCAGTGCCTGGCAAACACAGAAGTGGATGCTCACAGTCAGCTATTAGATGAAACACAGGGTTCCCAAGGGAGGAGCTAGACAAAGTGCCCAAGGGGCTGAAGGGGTCTCCAACCCTATAGGTGGAAGAACAATATGAACTAAGCAGTACCCCCAGACCTTGTGTCTCTAGCTGCATATGTAGCAGAAGATGTCCTAGTTGGCCATCATTGGGAAGAGAGGCCCCTTGGTCACGCAAACTTTATATGCTCCTGTACATGGGAACACCATGGCCAAGATGTGGGAGTGGGTGGGAAGAGGAGCAGGGCGGGGGATGAGGGAGAGTATAGGGGACGTTCAGGATAGCATTTGAAATTTAAATGAAGAAAATATCTAATAAAAAATGGAAAAGAAAAGAGTGTTGAACATTTTTTCAGGTGCTTCTCAGCCCTTCAGTATTCCTCAGTTGAGAATTCTTTGTTTAGCTCTATACCCCATTTTTAATGGGGTTATTTGAATTTCTGGAGTCCAGCTTCTTGAGCTCTTTGTATATATTGGATATTAGTCCCCTATAAGATTTAGGATTGGTAAAAATCCTTTCCCAATCTGTTGGTGGCCTTTTTGTCTTATTGACAGTATCTTTTGCCTTATAGAAGCTTTGCAGTTTCATGAGGTCCCACTTGTTGATTCTCGATCTTACAACACAGGCCATTGCTGTTTTGTTTAGGAATTTTTACCCAGTGCCCATATCTTCGAGGCTTTCCCTCACTTCCTCCTCTATAAATTTCAGTGTTTCTGATTTTATGTGGAGGTCTATGATCTACTTAGACTTGAGCTTTGTACAAGGAGATAAGAATGGATCAATTATCATTCTTTTACATGATAACCACCATTTGTGCCAGCACCATTTGTTGAAAATGTTGTCTTTTTTTCACTGGATGGTTTTAGTTCCCTTTTTAAAGATCAAGTGAACATAGGTGTGTGGATTCATTTCTGGGTCTTCAATTCTATTCCATTGTCTGTAGCTGTACCAGTACCATGCAGTTTTTAACACAATTGCTCTGTAGTACAGCTTGAGGTCAGGCATGGTGATTTGACCAGAGGTTCTTTTATTGTTGAGAATAGTTTTTGCTATCCTAGGTTTTTTATTATTCCAAATAAATTTGCAAATTGCCCTTTCTAACTCAGTGAAGAATTGAGTTGGAATTTTCATGGGGATTGCATTGAATCTGTAGTTTGTTTTCAGCAGGATAGCCAGATGGATGCTGTTCTATGTGCTTTTAGAGTGGTCTCTTTTATTTTGTCATTGATATCCTGAGAAACATGCTGTTGGTTCTGTTTTCTATCTGGGGAAAGCAAGGTCAGGGAACTGAAGTAGTTTGGGCCTGCACACCTGGTAAGTAAGAAATCCAAGACAGAAAACTTGGTCATCAGATTCTGGAATCCGCATCTTCAGTCAGACACTGTGAATGTTCATCTTATTCTCTATTAGCAAGGAAAGTTAGAATATTTGTCATAGAAACTTTCAGGTTGCCCTATAATGACCTAGATTAATTTATTGCTTGAAACAAGTCCCCAAAGGACAGGTAGTTTTAATACGTTAGAGAAAATTACTGCTAACAAATGAAGCCACATATACAAAGTAATCCACTTCCAAACACGGGATTAAGAATTATAGTATTGTTTTTGGTTGTGAGCCTAGCAATGTAGGAGCTAGAGAGTACCCAAGAGCTGTAGGGGTCTGCGACCCTATAGATGGAACAACAATATGAACTAATCAGAACCCCCAGAGCTCATGTCTCTAGCTGCATATGTATTAGAAGATGGCCTAGTTGTCCATTATTCGGGAGGAAAGGCCCCTGGTCTAGCAATGTTTATATGCCCCAGTACAGGAGAATGCCAGGGCCAAATAGTGGGAGGGGGAGGGTAGGGGAGCAGGGCGGGGGTGGGTATCGGGGACTTTTGGGATAACACTTGAAATGTAAATGAAGAATTTCTCTAAAAAAAAAAAAAAAGAATTCTAGTATTGAAAGTTTCCAATTGTTGACTATTTTAAGGACTCATTGAAACAGTCAGTGATGACACACTTTGTTGGAGAGGTTGAACAAAGGACCAGAAATTCCCTCCTGAGAACCCAGTGTGTGTACCTGTGACCCTCAGCCCTAGGTTTAATGTGTCCTTCAGGCTGGGCCTGGATACAATTGAACAACCCTACATTTTGCTCAGATTATTGGAGTATCTGTCAAGGGTCTTTGTCCCTTCCAGGAGGAAGAGGTTAAAAATAAGACCTTAGGGCTTCCCAGGATGATAGAAAATTACATGGGCAGAGGTCACTAATGTACATTAGGAGGATCATGCAGAAGTCATGAGGACACTTCTCCGTCTTTGGAAAAATACCCACAAGGCTTGGGCAAAGCCCCAGAAGCATCACCTACTGTGTGACACTGCCTGCAGTGGCCTCTAAACACAAAGGCTTCTCAGTTCCTTCTGCCACCTACTGTGTGACACTGCCTGCAGTGCCTCTAAACACAAAGGCTTCTCAGTTCCTTCTGCCACCTACTGTGTGACACTGCCTGCAGTGCCTCTAAACACAAAGGCTTCTCAGTTCCTTCTGCCCGGAGTGAACCCAGTGGACGGGTTTTGGTCCTGGATGAAATCAAGGGGTAGCTGACAGAGTGGATGAATGCATGTTAAGAACCCTCTTCAGGAAGGCCCAGTCAACTCAGGTTGCCAATGCTCCCTTACCAAGAGCAAATACTCCACATTCTCCATCAGCTTGGAGTCCATAGCTGTCCTTGTCTTCCCACCAACCACCCCAAAATGTGCTCTAGAAGGGTGTGTGGTCATGCACTTCTGGAAACCCAACTGTATTCCTGGAAAGATAAGACATTTTTTAAAGAACTGTAATGACAGCTTACTCACAAATGCTCACTTTATTTTTTTCTCTGCCAAACATTTGTTTGTTTGTTTGTTTGTTTGGGGGGAGGGGCTATAGTTGATAGGATGAGTGCTACAGAATACTGTGAATCCTCTAAGTAACAGAAAATTCAACAGAAATTCATAAAATTCCAAGCATTTCAAATTGATTTTACTGAAATTAATGTTTGGAGGAAAGCATACAGAATGCTAGATAAATCTGTGGTTGAATCAACCTTCAGTGAATATGTATTGTATGATTTTTCAATACCAGGTAAGTTTCTAAGCTCCAGGGATAAATATATACAGAAAACTTATTTTTTTAAAATCTCTGCTATTAGAAAGTTAAATTCACTGGAGAAGATAAGGTAGCAAGCTAATATATGCATAAAAAATCAAATGGGAATGTGTGCAAAGGGTAAAATAAGAAGGGAGAATGAGAAGGGTGGAAAGAGTAATTGTGGGAGTAATAATTTTGAGTGGCACTTGTTGAGGAAGAACCTCAAGGAGGTAATTTTATGTACCTATTTCCTCCAAGATGAAACATCCTCTCCTGAATGGGAAGAGGGAGGGCTCATTAAGAACCAGAACATAAATGGAACTTATAAGGCTCTAGAAATAAAGCAAACCCATAGGACTTAGGAATCTCCTGAAACCTACAAGACTCACAAGTCCACTCCCCAAGGATAGGTATACAGTAATAATTGATGGTTGAAAAGAGACTCTTTGATGGTTAGCCTTCCTGCAATTTATGCAGGGGTATCTAAGCATGCAGCTTCCTTTATCATATTGAGTGGGGCTTTTCCATGGTGCAACTGTGTTCCTATAAGCAACCCCAACAAACTCACCGGCTCACTAAGTTAGACTCAGGTTAAATCCTTTCTCTGGCCTGTTATCAGTACCCTATCTGAGATCAGTAGACATTTGTTCATATCTCCACTGAAAAAATAAAACATACATAAAAGGTAACCCTATGGAGCTAGAGTATGCAAAAAGGAGCACACTTAGTAGGAAAGAATAGCCGGTTTAAAAAACACATACCTTTATGTGACAGCGCCATGTTTGCGGGTGGGGAGTGGGCAGAAAGAAAGAGTATATAGGGAGCTAACGTGAAACTGAAGAACACACTGGTGTATTGCTATGTATATGTTCTTTGGTTGGAGGTTCAGACTCTGAGAGCCACAAGGATCCTAGATAGTTGTCTCTGTGTGTGTGTTCATGTGAATACAGTGCATATGGGTACCCATGTGTATTGTACCAGAAGGCAACTTCTAGTATCATTCCTCAAGTTCCTCTCACACCTGGGATCTTGTCAGCCATGCATAGTTTTATGGAAGCTTTCCTGCTGCCAGAATAAAACACCATAACCAATGACATCCTTCTTCCAGCAAGGCCACGTCTCCTGAACCTCCCCCAAGGCAGTAACAATTGCAGATCTAGCATTTAAATATCTGAAATAATAGACATTACTCACTCAAACTACTAAAACTGCATGTGTCCTTAAACACCATAGTGTCTTTCACGTTTGATTCCATGTAAGATGGAAGAGCATGGCAGGGATTTAAACAGAGAGGAAGGTAGCTGGTATGGCCTGGAATAGAATGATCATCCATATTCTTAGGAAGAAAACAGAGCCTTCTCCTGCAGATGGGAGCTGGAGAATATGTTATTAGAATAGATGATGACACATGACATATTAGACCTTAGCTTTAGCACTTTGGAAGAAATTTGATCCTTTTTTAGTGTGTTCTGTTGTACTGGCTGGTTTTGTGTGTCAACTTGACACAGGCTGGAGTTATCACAGAGAAAGGAGTTTCAGTTGAGAAAATGCCTCCATGAGATTCAGCTGTAAGGCATTTTTTTCAATTAGTGATCAAGGGGGAAGGGCCCCTTGTGGGTGGTGCCATTCCTGGGCTGGGAGTCTTGGGTTCTATAAGAAAGCAAGCTGAGCAAGCCAGGAAAAGCAAGCCAGTATGGAACATCCCTCCATGGCCTCTGCATCAGCTCCTGCTTCCTGACCTGCTTGAGTTCCAGTCCTGACTTCCTTTGCTGATGAACAGCAATGTGGAAGTGTAAGCTGAATAAACCCTTTCCTCCCCAACTTGCTTCTTGGTCATGATGTTTGTCCAGGAATAGAAACCCTGACTAAGACATCTTTTCGTATGAAAAGGAGGAAGCAAGTTGACATAAATGTATAGAAAAAGGGCTGGCCTTGAAGTGTACATAGCATCCCTGCTCAAACAATCCTGCTCTGATTGGTCATCATGAAATTCTGTATGTGTGTGTGTGTGTGTATGTGTGTGTGTTCATGTGAATACAGTGCATGTGAGTACCTGTGTATATTATACCAGAAAGCATCTTCTGGTATCATTCCTCAAGTTCCTCTCACACCTGGGATCTTGCCAGTTTGGTGAAGTTGATTAGCCAGTGAACTACAGGAATCAACCTGCCTCTGCCTCCACAGTGCTGGCCTTACATGTGCATAGCACCATTTGTGCCTTATTACAAGAGTTTTGGGGACTGGGCTAAGGTCCTCAAGCTCAGAAGGCAAGCGCATCTTACTGAGCTAGCCATCTCCCCAGCCCTCCTTCATTATTTTTAACACAAATTATATTATAATCCTACAGATTTCTAAAGAAAATACAGCAGCCCTAGAGTGGCACAAGAATAAGTACTGGAGTGAATCTGAGAGCAGGTGGACATGAGAAAAAGACACCCCCAATCGCTACCAGTTCTACCACAATGCCCAAGAGAGACACACACACACCATTATGCTAGAATTTGATTAAGCCTCCTTTCATTGTGCTTGGAGATACAAATCAGGAAACTTTGGAAGCTTCATGATTACTGACTGTAGACCTTCATCAGACTCCTGAGCCACACAAACAGGAGCAAGTTGTCCATGAGAGGCTCCACCCAGCAGCACTCACAGATACAGACACCCACAGCCAAACTGTGGATGGGGCTTTGGTACTCTTATGGAAGAACAGGTGGAAGGATCACAGGGTCTGAAGGGAATAAGAACTCTACAGGAAAACCAACAGAGCCAACTAACCTGGACCCTTGGGACTCTCAGATTCTGAACCTCCAACCAAAGAACATATACAGGCTGGACCTAGGCCTCATGCACATGTGTAACAGATGTGCAGCTCAGTCTTCAGGTGGATTCTGAACAGCTGGAACAGGGGCTATCCCAAAAGCTGTTGCCTGTATGTGGGATATGTTCTCCTAGCTGGGCTGCCTTCTGTGTCCTCAGTGGGAGAGGAAGCTTCTAACCTCACAGAGACTTGAAGTGGCAGGGTTGGGGGATACCAAAGGGCCTGGCAGCTCAGAGTAAAATGGGAGATGACATGGGGAAAGGGTTGTGGGAGGGGATGGCCAGGAGGGAGGCAGTGAGCAGGATAAAGTGAATAAGTAAAAACAGAAATAAAATCAAACAAAAGATTAGCAGTTGTAAATTACTGTTGACACTCCATGACCAGCTAGCTCCTGTTGCAGCACAGGCTTCAGCCAAGAGCAGAGAGCAAAGCTACTCAGCTGGACTCACCTGCTCACCTGCTCTCCTAATTGGAAGGAGGTGAGGCAGAAACAGAAGCCTGGCTGACACAGGCTGTTGCGCACTGTGCAAGCTTGTCTGCAAAGCTGCATAACTTTGACTGCAAGGAAACAAAAAGAAAAACTACAAGGGAATTTGTGCATGAAATGTCATACAGGCTATGGCGTGGTAAATGCCAAGGAAAGTTAGATGTTATAAACAGATAAGCGAACTTAGTAGAAAAAAAATGAAGCCAGGTATAGATCTGCTCCCACGGATAAAATCTGCAGATGGACTATATTTGTATAAATATAAGTATTTATATACATATGCATACATGCATGTGTGCACATGTACCTATGCAAACAGTTGCCACTGTGTTTTCAGTTGTTTGAGGCTTTTATAAAAATAAACTGCCCACCAGCACAGCAATACCAGGTCACTTATAAATATTTATGGTGACATTTAGCTCTTCTGAAAGCAGCCCCCTTTGCCACCATTCCAAGAAGTGAAAGGAGGTCCCAGGTTGGCTTTTCAGCTCTGACATGACAGGCGAGCTGAGGCATATCTCCTCGGACAAGCTACCACAGGACATGCTCTCTTGCTCACTGCTGCTGGTTGAGGGCAGAAAGGCTGTGAGCAGCATTCATAAACAAAAAAAAAATGTTCGCTTGCCCTTGCTTTTAGACACTGTATTAGAGAGTTAAAATAAGATGAGCATTCCCCACATATTCAGTATGTGTTGTGCTGAAATATACTAGAGAAATTACAAACTGGAAATCTGAAATAACATACAAGACCACGATCATAGATGTAAACTAACTGTTTCTATTCAACTCTTCTGTAAACCAAATACTGTTATAAACAAAGGTGTGTGTGTGTGTGTGTGTGTGTGTGTGTGCATGAATATGCATTTATGTGTGCCTGCATCTTCATATAAGGTGAATATATGTGCATATATGGATGAATATGAATATGGAGGTCAGGAATCAAACAGTGCTATCTATCCTTGATTTTTTTGGAAGTAGGACCTCTCATTAGCCTGGAGTTTGCCAAATAGGCTTGGCTAGCTACCTAGCAAGCCCAGGGATTCCTCCTCTACTTTCTATTGCAAGGTCATGGGACCCTGAAGAGGTCACTAGTATGGCAGACACCACTTTCCAAACAGATGAATGCTTGTGATCTTGTAGGAGTTAAGTACTTGTCATGAGGGTGGGTTGCTCTAACAGACCCCTGCTTTAGCTGAGTCTTTTCTTAACATAAACTACTCATGCAGTGGTGGAATCCAGCACATACCTGCCAGACATGAGCACCTGAGATTGGACTTTTCAACCTTCAAGTCCATGAGAAAAAAGGATCCTCTCTTCCCTGTAAAACACCTAGCCTCTGGTATTTTTGTACAGTAACACAAATTTTGTATTTGTTATTCATTTTTATCACATAGATGGCAGGTTTATTTAGTTTTGAAAATTCATAGCAATATACAGAGTGAAATGAAAGTCATCAGCTACCCAGTTCTTTCTTAGTAAGCACTCTTACATTTTCATTTTCATTTTTCTCTGTATTTTCTTTGGATACATGCTTACATTTACATAGTTAAGATAACAATAAATATGTAGCTTGCATTTAATTTTTCTTTTCATTCATTTTTGCATGTTAAATGTTTTCCTGCTCTATAAAATGTTCCTCCACTCAGTGAGAGGGCTCAGGAGGTAAATGCACTTTTTCCAAGACTGAGAACCTCAATTTGGTCCTTCAAAGTCACTAGGTATTAAGAAAAAACCAATTGACCAAGTTCTCTAACTCCGTATACACACACACACACACACACACACACACACACACCATATACATAGGCACAAACACACACCACCCATGCAAACCACACATACATACATACATACATACATACATGCCACATACACACACACCATACACACAGACACACACACAACACCCATACATACATACATAAATACATACATACATACATACATACATACATATATATACATGCCACACAAACACATCCATATTCAAAACACATAAATACACAGACATATATTACACACACTCATGCACACAACACATATATACACACAACACACATTCAATGTAGGTGCACACATACTCCTCACCACATACATACCACATACCCACATGTACACACACACAAACATCACACACTTACATCACACACACACACACACATACACCACACACATGCAAAAAATATATATACTACACACTCAGGCACGTACACCACACACACACATACATATATGCCACATACAAACATACCACACACATCTTTAAAATATTTTGTTACTCAGCAAATATATACTAATCTAGCTTTTCTTTTCTCTTGAATATTTAAGTAGTTTTCTAATTTGACATATAATAGTGCAATAAATTTTCCATCCTGGGTACAGACATTTCCACACTTGTGAAGAATAAAAAATATTGATTCAAAAATAAAATCTATCTTTTTTTTGAGACAAGGTATTAATGCAACTTAGACTGGTCTTAAACTTAATATGCATCCAAGAATGACCTTAAACGTTGGTTCCTTCTGCTTCTACATCCCAAGTACTGGGAATAAGGCATGAACAACCACACTACATGTTTGGGGTGCTGGAATCTAACCCAGCACTTTTTGTATGCAACCAAAACACTGCCATTGGAGCTACATCCTAAGAACCCCTATCCTCTGTTGTTGCCCAAATAAATTCCCATGATCTTAATAAATTTTGACATAGTGACTTCTTAAAAGGTTTTGATGCTGTGCTGTCAAGGTAGTAGAATACTTAACCTTTAATGTTGGGTACTTTAACAATATTTATTCGTTCAATAAATGATTACTGGCGTTTCCTTTACATTAGAATATCTCCTGTTATTCCTGAGGTTTAGTGTTCTCACTGGTGAGTTATTTAGATGGAATACTTGATTTGTTACCATGGTCATAATAGACAATTTTCCCCACATAGCTACTGAGATATTGTTTTCCTTTTTGATTGACAATAACTATTTATTCATAATGACAATTTTTATCTTCTTGGTTGTTTGTTTAAGGAATTCTAAGAATTCTAGAGAATTCAAAATGATTGTAATTTCTTTATATGTCGCACGTATGTCACAAAAGTCATAGTGAAACTGACTCCCTTTAAATATTATTGTGAAGATACTATGTTATTATGCACAGATGATTTGGGGGGAGTTACAAAGAAGCCGGCCAAATGATTTCATTCTTGTTATACAACACCTCATTTCCCAATTGGAGTTGGGAGCCTGGGCTCACCTTGTAATGTTGTTTGTCAATGGGTGTAGTACAGGTGTTCCTGTGACTATTTTAGGTCAAGTTCACAAGAGTTCTAGCAACTGTCTTCTGGTGGAGTACTGAAAACCATGTAAGGAAGCCATTCGGTCTCTCAAAGACATTTAGAACTTACAATCACTGGGGCCTTTGCATATGGGAAGGTCACCAGAGTCCTTCTGGCCCAGTCATGCTGTCAGCTGAGCACAGCCACCAAAAATTCCCATAGAACCAGCCAAAAGACCTCCAAGAGAATTTCTGAAGACATTGCTTAAGTGTTAAATTTGAGGACTTCTTTGGATGCTTGCAAGAAAAGATGGCTCACAGGTGTCTGCCATTATCTTGCTTGGCAGCAGACAGCAGGTATTCAGCAAATAGCAAGGCCCTCAACTTCCAGTACTTGTCATTCAAGAACAATCTAAACCATACTTGCCAGGAAAGCAGAAATGTGTGCACAGGGCTCTACTGAATCCTCTGATTTTACCACAGCACCTGTGATAAGATACTTGAATGAAAGTAACATGACTCTCTATAAAGGGGCCTTGCCTTAGAACACATCTTAATTTTCAGACTGGTCATCATGAGTAAGATTTCAGAACTTATGGTGACAGGACAAGTGCCTGTCAGTGGAAGGGGACAAAATATTCAACCATTAATTCCAACAAATACAATGCAAAACTTTAGGTGCATCTCAGCCTAGTTGTTTGTATTTACATTCAAAGCTACTCTAAAGTGAGGATTTGGACTGATGTCTATAGCTGTGGTAGGAAACAGACTTTTCTAAGTCCCTTTACTGTTTCTACACTGCTTTGCATCTGTTAAACTTTGCCATTTCAATGCACATATGTGTCTGCGAAGGTGAGAGTGCAGACTGTAGAGGTGACACAGCTTCTGGGATAGGCCCTGTTTTGGGCTCCAGACATCCAGGCACCTTCCCTGCCAGAGGAGAGGTGGCCACCTGGAAGGGCTCTGACAGCCAGAGCAGGTGAGGGAGCTATCTGGTGTCCAGGTCCCTCTGAGACCAGTCTGCACAGGTCAGCTCTTGGACTGCCAAGGGTGAGCAAGCGGACTGCAGAAGCTACAAAGCTTGTGGGACAGGCAGAAGCAACACAGCTTCTGGGACAGACCCCGTTTCAGGCTCCAGACATCTGGGCACCTTCCCTGCCAGAGGAGAGGTGGTTGCCCAGGAGGTCTCTGACTGCCAGAGCAGGTGAGGGAGCCATCTTGTGTCCCAGGCCCCTCTGAGACCAGTCTGCACAGGTGAACTGCGGACTGCAGAAGCAACACAGCTTCTGGGACAGGCAGAAGAGACAGAGATTCTGGGACAGGCTCAGTTTTGGGCTGCAGACATCTGGGCACCTTCCCCACCAGAGAAGACGTGGCCAAACGGGAGGACTCTGACCAGCAGAACAAGTGATGGAGCCATCTGGTGTCCTGAGTTCCTCTGAGACCAGTCTGCACAGGTCATCTCTCAGACTACAGAGGGTGAGCAAGTGAACTACAGAAGCTACAAAGGTTGTGGACCGGAAGAAGTGACACAGCATCTGGAACAAAGTCCTGTTTCGGGCTCCAAACATCAAGGCACCTTCCCTGCCAGAGGAGAGGTAACCACCTGGGAGGGCTCTGACCATCTGAGCAGGTGAGGGAGCCATCTTTTGTCTTGGGTTCCTCGGAGACCAGTCTGTGCAGGTGAGCATGAAGACTACAGAGGCAACACATCTTCTGGGACAGGCCCTGTTTTGGACCTTCATCATTAGGCAGGAGGCTGGTCTGAACGCCAGACCTCTGTGCACCTTCCCAGCAAGAGGAGAGTTTGCAGAGAGTACTCTGACCAGAGACTCAGGAGAGTGCTGGACTCCCAGGACTGCTGAGAGAGGCTAACAGAATCACAGGAGGAATAGGCTCCAGCCAGAGATAACTATAACAACTAACACCAGAGATTACCAGATGGCAAAAGGCAAACATAAGAATCTTACAAACAGAAACCAAGACTGCTCACCATCATAAGAACCCAGCACTCCCACTTCAGCCACTCCTGGATACTCCAACAGACCCGAAAAACAAGATTCTGGTTCAAAATCATATCTCATGATGCTTGTAGAGGACCTTAAGAATGGCATTAATAACTCACTTAAAGAAATACAGAAGAACACTGCTAAACAGGAAGAAGTCCTTAAAGAGGAATCACAAAAATCCCTTAAAGAATTATAGGAAAACACAACCAAACAGGTGATGGAATTGAACAAAACCATCGAGGACCTAAAAATGGAAGTAGAAACAGTAAAGAAAATCCAAAGGGAGACAACTCTGGAGATAGAAACCTTAGAAAAGAAATCAGGAACCATAGATTCGAGCATCAGCAACAGAATACAAGAGATGGAAGAGAGAATCTCAGGAGCAGAAGAGTCCATAGGGAACATAGGAACAATCAAAGAAAATGCAAAATGCAAAAAGATCCTAAGGGCAAAAAATCCAGGAAATCCAGGACACAATGAGAAGACCAAACCTACTAATAATAGGAGTAGATGAGAATGAAGATTTTAAACTTAAAAGGTTTGCAAATATCTTCAACAAAATTATAGGAGAAAACTTCCCAAAACTAAAGAAAGAGATGCCCATGAACATAAAAGAAACCTACAGAACTCCAAATAGACTGGACCAGAAAAGAAATTCCTCCAGACACATAATAATCAGAACAACAAATGCACTAAATAAAGATAGAATATTGAAAGCAGTAAGGGAAAAAGGTCAACATATAAAGACAGACCTATTAGAATTACACCAGGCTTCTCACCAGAGACTATGAAATCCAGAAAATCCTGGACAGATGTTATACAGACCCTAAGAGAACACAAATGCCAGTCCAGGCTACTATACCCAGCAAAACTCTCAATTACCATAGATGGAGAAACCAAAATATTCCATGACAGAACCAAATTCACACAATATCAGGAAATACCAACAAAAGGATGGAAACTACACCCTAGCAAAACCAAGAAAATATTCCTTCAACAAACCTAAAAGAACAGCCACAAGAACAGAATCCCAAATTCAACAACAAAAATAACAGGAAGCAACAATTACTTTTCTTTAATTTCTCTTAACATCAAAGGACTCAATTCCCCAATAAAAAGACATAGACTAATAGACTGGCTACACAAACAGGACCCAAAATTTTGCTGCTTACAGGAAACCCACCTCAGGGAAAAAGACAGACACTACCTCAGGGTGAAAGGCTGGAAAACGATTTTCCAAGCAAACTGTCCGAAGAAACAAGCTGGAGTAGCCATTCTAATATCGGATAAAATTGAGTTCCAACAAAAAGTTATAAAAAACGACAAGGGGCACTTCATACTCATCAAACGTAAAATCTACCAAGATGAACTCTCAATTCTGAATATATATGCTCCAAATGCAAGGGCAGCCACATTCATTAAAGAAACCTTACTAAAACTCAAAGCACACATTGCACCTCACACAATAATAGTGGGAGACTTCAACACCCCACTCTCACCAATGGACAGATCCTAGAAACAGAAACTGAACAGAGACACATGGAAACTAACAGAAGTTATGAAACAAATGGATTTAAGAGATATCTAAAGAACATTTTATCCAAAAACAAAATGATATACCTTCTCAGCACCACATGGTACCTCCTAAAAAACTGACCATATAATTGGTCACAAATCAGGCCTCAACAGATACAAAAATATTGAAATTATCCCATGCATTCTATCAGATCACCTTGGACTAAGGCTGATCTTCAATGACAGCATAAATAATAGAAATCCAATATTCACATGGAAACTGAACAACACTCTAATCAATGATACCTTGGTCAAGGAAGAAATAAATAAAGAAATTAAAGACTTTTTAGAGTTTAATGAAAATGAAGCCACAACATGCACAAACTTATGAGACACAAGGAAGGCAGTCCTAAGAGAAATACTTATAGCCCTGAGTGCCTCCAAAAAGAAACTAGAGAGAGCAGACACTAGCAGGCTGACAGCACACCTAGAAGCTCTAGAACTAAAGGAAGCAAATTCACCCAAGAGGAGTAGACGAAAGGAAATAATCAAAATCAGGGCTGAAATCAACCATGTGGAAACAAAAAGAACTATTCAAAGAATCAACCAAACCAGGAGCTGATTCTTTGAGAAAATCAACAAGATAGATAAACCCTTAGCCAGACTAACTAGAGGGCACAGGGAGAGTATTCTAATTAACAAAATTAGAAATGAAAAAGGAGACCTAACAACAGAACCTGAGGAAATCCAAAACATCATCAGATCCTACTATAAAAGGCAATATCAACAAAACTGGAAAACCTGGATGAAATGGACAACTTCCTATAATGATACCAGGTACCAAAGTTAAATCAGGATCAGATTAATGATCTAAACAGTCTCATTTTCCCTAAAGGTATAGTCTCCCAACCAAAAAAATCCCAGAAACAGAAGGGTTTAGTGCAGAGTTCTATCAGACCTTCAAAGAAGACCTAATTCCAACTCTCCTCAAACTATTCCACAAAATAGAAACAAAAAGTACTCTACCCAATTCGTTCTATGAAGCCACAATTACTCTGATACCTAAACCACACAAAAATCCAACAAATAAAGAGAGCTTCACACCAGTTTCCCTTATGAATATTGATACAAACATACTCAATAAAATCCTTGCAAACAGAATCCAAGAACACATCAAATCAATCATCCATCATAACCGAGTAGGCTTCATCCTAGGGATGCAAGAATGGTTTAATATATGGAAATCCATCAACATAATTCACTATATCAACAAAGTCAAAGACAAAACCAAAAGATCATATTGTTAGATGCTGAGAAAGACTTTGACAAAATCCAACACACATTCATGATAAAAAGTCTTGAAAATATCAAGAATTCAAGGCTCATACCTAAATATAATAAAAGCAATATACAGCAAACGAGTAGCCAACATCAAACTAAATGGAGAGAAACTCAAAGCAATCCCACTAGAATCAGGGACTAGACAAGGCTGCCCACTTTCTACCTACCTGTAAATATAGTACTTGAAGTCCTAGCCAGAGCAATTTGACAACTAAAGGAGATCAAAGGGATACAAATTGGAAAGGAAGAAGTCAAAATATCACTGTTTGCAGATGATATTATAGTATATATAAGTGGCTAAAGTTCCACCAGAGAACTCCTAAACCTGATAAACAGCTTCAGTGAAGTAGCTAGATATAAAATTAACTCAGAAATCCTCCTGCCTCTGCCTCCCCAGCCTGGTCTACAAAGTGAGTTCCAGGACAGCCAGGGCTATACAGAGAAACCCTGTCTCGAAAAAACAAAAAACAAAAAACAAAAAACAAAAACAAAAAATAATTAACTCAAACAAATCAATGGCCTTTCTCTACACAAAGGATAAATGGCTGAGGAAAAAAAATAGGGAAATAACACCATTCACAGTTATCACAAATAATATAAAATACCTTGGTGTGACTCTAACTAAGGAAGTGAAAGATCTATATAATAAGAAGTTCAAGTCTCTTAAGAAAGAAATTGAAAAATATCTCAGAAGATGGAAAGATGTCTCATGCTCATGTATTGGCAGGATTAATATAGTCAAAATGGCTTTCCTGCCTAAAGCAATCTACAGATTCAATGCAATCCCCATCAAAATACCAACTCAATTCTTCACTCAGTTAGAAAGGTCAATATGCAAATTCATCTGGAATAACAAAAATCCTAGGATAGCAGAAACTATTCTCAACAATAATAGAGGAATCACCATGCCTGACCTCAAGCTGTACTACAGAGCAATTGTGATAAAAAATTAAAAAAAATAAATAAAAACCTGCATGGTACTGGTATAGCAACAGACAGGTAGATCAATGGAATAGAATTGAAGACCAAGAAATGAATCCACACACCTATGGTCACTTTATTTTTAAAAAGGGAGTTAAAACCATCCAGTGGGAAAAAAGACAGCATTTTCAACAAATGGTGCTGGCACAACTGGCATTTATCCTGTAGAAGAATGTGAATTGATCCATTCTTATCTCCTCGTACAAAGCTTAAGTCTAAGTGGATCAAAGAAATCCACATAAAACCAAAGACACTGAAATTTATAGAGGAGAAAGTGGGAAAAAAACCTTGAAGATATGGGCACTGGGGAAACAATTCCTAAAAAGAACAGCAATGGTTGTGCTGTGAGATCAAGAATTGACAAATGGGACCTCATGAAATTGCAAAGCTTCTGTAAGGCAAAAGACACTGTCAATAAGACAAAAAGGCCACCAGCAGATAGGGAAAGGATTTTTTTGCCAATCTTAAATCTGATAGGAGACTAATATCCAATATATACAAAGAGCTCAAGAAGCTGGACTCCAGAAATTCAAATAAGCCCATTAAAAAATGGGGTACAGAGCTAAACAAAGAATTCTCAACTAAGGAATACCGAAGGGCTGAGAAGCACCTGAAAAAATGTTCAACATCCTTAATCATCAGGGAAATGCAAATCAGAACAACCTTGATATTCCACCTCACTCCAGTCAGAATGGCTAAAATGAAAAACTCAGGTGACAGCAGATGCTGTTGAGGATATAGAGAAACAGGAACACTACTCCATTGTTGGTGGGATTGCAAGCTTGTACAACCACTATGGATATCAGTGTGGCGGTTCCTCAGAAAATTGGACATAGTACTACCGGAAGATGCAGTAATACCTCTCCTGGGCATATACCCAGAAGATATTCAAACTGGTAATAAGAACACATGCTCCACTATGTTCATAGCAGTCTTATTTATAATAGCCAGAAGCTGGAAAGAACCCAGATGTCCCTCAACAGAGGAATGGATACTGAAAATGTGGTACATTTACACAATGGAGTACTACTCAGCTATTAAAAACAATGAATTTATGAAATTCTTAGGCAAATGGATGTATCTGGAGGTTATCATCCTTAGTGAGGTAACCCAATCACAAAAGAAGTCACTTGATATGCACTCACTGATGAGTGGATATTAGCCCAGAAACTTAGAATACCCAAGATACAATTTATCAAACACATGAAACTCAAGAAGAAGGAAGAGCAAAGTGTGGATACTTCATTCCTCCTTAGAATAAGGAAAAAAATACCCATGGAAGGCATTACAGAGACAAAGCTTGGAGTTAAAGCGAAAGGATGAACCATCCAGAGACTGCCCCACCTGATTCATCCCATAATCAGTCACCAAATGCAGACACTATTGCATATGGCAGCAAGATTTTGCTGAAAGGATCCTGATATAGTTGTTTCATGTGAGGCTATGCCAGTGCCTGGCAAATACAGAAATGGATGGTCACAGTCGTCTATAGGATTGAACACAGGGCCCCCAATACAGGAGCTAGAGAAAGCACCCAAGGAGCTGAAGGGGTCTGCACCCTATAGGCGGAACAACAATATGAACTAACCAGTACCCCCAGAGCTCATGTGTCTAGCTGCATATGTAGCAGACGATGGCCTTGTCGGCCATCATTGGGAAGAGAGGCCCCTTGGTCTTGCAACCTTTATAAGCCCCAGTAGAGGGGAATGCCAGGGCCAAGAAATGGGAGTGGGTTTTTAGGGGAGCAGGGAGTGGGGAGGGTATAGGGCACTTTGGGGATAGCATTTGAAATGTAAATAAAGAAAATATCTAATAAAAAGCCAAAAAAATACACATGTGTTCGTGAAAGTTTAACTCCTTAAGAACAAGGGCAGGTATCATAATGCCTTGAGATTCATGATAGTAGTTAGCAAAGTCTCTAGTGTGTGAAGAGAATTTCACATGACATCCTATTATTTTCAAGTCAGGAATTGTTAAGGAATTCTGGGGACCTAGGTTGCCACATCCTAGTTTAAAAGCAAGCTATGAAACTTTTGCTCTAGGTTATAACAGGAAACTACTTCTGATAGGAAAAGGAAGAATGGATATATTTACTTCTAAAAATACAGGACGGGGGATGGAAAGATGGGTCATCAGATAAGAGTACTTGTAGAGGACCCATGTTTGATTCCCAGCACCCACACAGCAGGTCACAATTATCTGTAACGACAGTTCCAAAGTAACTGGTAGCTCATTCTGTATTCTGGAGGCATTATTGTCTCTCTCTCTCTCACACACACACACACACATACACACACACACACACACACACACACACACACACAAATAAATCTTTATTAGAAGACAGAGTTGGCTATGCATGTGTGGATGCATAAGTGTGCATGTTTCTGTGTGTGTGTGTCTGTGTGTGTCTGTGTGTGTCTGTGTGTGTCCTTCTGTGTGTGACAGTATTGATAATATTTAGGAAGTTTTACATGACAGGAGATTGGAATTAAGTGGGTGCGCATTGCTAGTAATGAAAAGAAGCAAAGCAAAATTTCTCACATCAAACATCAAAACACCACCTTTTATTTACTGCATATTAGGCCAGTGGTGCTTATTATGCTCCACAAACAACAGCAACAACAACAAAAAGGAAAGAAACACTCCATAAAATTAAATTGTTAAAACTAAATTATTTATATGATTTCATTTGGTGGATGTATTTCTGTGTTTGTGCCATTGAGCCGCAATTCTTTCTAGCGTCATAACACTATTAGAAGCTATAATAATCTTCAGGGGAATGTAAGATTTATCAACCCTTGTAGCATGGAATGGGAGCCAAGGCAAGAGATTAAGGGATACTGGTGAAATGAATCAAGTTTTTCTCTGTGTACTGGCCAAGAGGATGTAAAAGATTATTAGTCAAGCACTTCACATGATGGAAACAAAATCTGACCACTACCACATGTTGACTTTGATGTTATGTGTCTTTTTCCAAAATCAGTCTCATAAAGGTGTCAATACCTTTGTCATTGAACAGCTTTGTCCACTAGAAAGGGAGTTTACATACAAAGTGAAGGAGTGTTCATATTCCCCAACTCGGGGGAAACATTCCATTTTAATCTCATTATTGCAGCATCAAAAGATGATCTACAAACCGAGAAGCTAGCAGGAAGACAGATAAAGACACCCTATTACATCATTCTTTTCTGTACTGGAAAAGCGATGGTGTCCATTGCTTCAAGGGAGGTGAATGGGCTGCAGTCAGTGGCCTTGAAATATGAGCTTTTCCTGTTCACTTGAGGCCACACTGAGGTTTTCAGAAACAGACAGAAGCCATCATTCCAGTCCTCACACAAAATGAAAGCGCCATTGTGGGAGCAATTGTGAAAATGTATGAACTTCATAAAACGTTCCATTTTCCACAATATGAGCTTGGCTACACAAGCAGAACATCAAAGACCAGGAAAACTACCTATTGAGTCCTCAACCTTTGAAAATTGTTGTATACTAACAGAAAATAAAGCATTTGCCCCTGTGGAATGCCCATCGGTACCAGTATAAACAATAAATAGATCACATTCTGTACATGCAACACACAGCATCTTAAATGCCATGAAAGAATGAGAGAGCCAAAGCTTTGAGATTTTTTTTAAGTGAGCTCCTTCCTTTTTTTGTTTCAAGACAGGGTTTCTCTTTGTAGCCCCGGCTGTTCTAGAAAGTGAGCTCCTTCTTACATTTCCTACATTTGCAGTGAAAATAAGAGTCATGCAGTTGTACACACCCCACAAACAAATGCACCTTCATTCCTCAATGAAGCTCCCTCCTCTTTCTCCCTCTCTCTCCCTCTCCCTTTCTCTCCTTTTCTCTCCCTCTCCCCTTTCTCCCTCTCTCCCTCTCTGCCTCCATTCCTCTTTCCCCCAGCTCCCTCCATCCATCCATCCCTCTCTTTCTATGTACATAGTCTGTCTGACTTTATGTATGTATGTGTGTTTTAACATTAAGCACCATAAAAAGATAGGCTATGATATTGGTAGTTATTGTTAGCTTCATCCTTGGGCTAATTGTGTGTTTAAAGATTCATGGAGCATGGGAAATAATGTTGAAGATGTTGTGGCCATCATCAGATCATCCACATCACTTATTTATCCTCTTCCACTTGGCCCTTTGTATTTATTGGAAAGAAAAGGCTTCAGTAGGGTCACGTGCTTCCATTAAAAAGCTAAGGTAAAAGTAGTCTCTTTCGATTTATTTCTACAAAGCATGGTCAATCAAGAACTAAGGAAACAAATCCTCAAGTGTAGGAGCACAGGAATACAAAGAAGGTAGACCTTTACACTTACCTACAAGAAAAAGGGGGAATTCTTTGTTTTAAACTGGAGTTCCCAGGTGTTCAAGAATCTAAAAGATCAGTAGAGCTGTATATGGATAAAAGACAGACAAACGAATAGGGTTTGTAATATAGACTTAGACAACTTAGCTTGGTTTAAGAGTGGAAACAAAAAGTTTTCATTGGTGAAGAACCAAGAGATTATCATACTGGGTATCATTTGCTCCATTCCAGCAAGGGTGGATGAAGCACAAGTCATTCTGGGAGCTTGACATCACCAAACAAAAGCTTTTATTCCCTCTACCTACCTTTAGCTTATCTTGAAGAAATGATTGGGCTTTTCTCAGACAATAAGCTTATTCCTGTATGAACGTATGTGTAAGTGTGTGTGTGTGTGTGTGTGTGTGTGTGTGTGTGCATGTATGTGTATGCGTGTGTGTGTGTGTGTGTGTGTGTGTGTGTGTGTGCAAATGTTTAGAAGAAAGATTGAAAAAAGAAGTAAGTGTAGAATCACACACATGTGAATAGAGATGAGGCTTAGGGAATTACTTTAAACTATAGCAATCTTTTAAAATTAATATTATTTAAGTGAGCTGTGTCTCTCAGGCCCGTTTTAACAATAATTCTCTTAAATTGGAATTTATTACCAGCAAATACTACAC
This sequence comes from Mus minutoides, assembly GCA_902729485.2. NCBI lineage: Eukaryota > Metazoa > Chordata > Mammalia > Rodentia > Muridae > Mus > Mus minutoides. The sequence continues at coordinate 787,119 of LR749796.1, read as the reverse complement.
TTGGAAGTGGCCTTTAGATTGCACACACACACACATTAGGCTAAGGACACTGAATAATAATTCAGAAGGCTTCACTTCCATTTCCTCACATCCGATCATCTAATGCTTTAGGAGCTAATGTGAAGAGAATAGCAATTGTGTGAACACTGTTCTTTTGTTATCATATTAAAATAATGGAGGAACCTTAAGTGTCAACCCTTTTATGACAATCAGAAGCAGTGAGGGGGCAAGTGGGAACACTACCCATCATATTAGAACAATTCTAACTGACTTGGGCTTCTTACCAGTTGTTCAATTTAAAAAAAAAAAAAACTGCCCTTTGCAGTTTGTCCATCATTTGATTCTGTTCTTTCTCCCTTTGCCTGTGCAATCTGCCCATAGAAGCTCACAACCATCATGGCTACCATTTCACTCAGAAACCAGGTCACAGGGTTTGTAAAAGGCACAGTCAAGGGCTCTGTCTGAACCTATCAGGATGTACCTGTGCCTCTCCCTTCATAAAGATGGCCTACAGATCCATCCCCCATTCGGGAAAGATGGTAATTAGTAGAGCCTGAGTACAACAGGACAACAAATGGCTGTAATGGGAACCAATCATCTTATTTACATTAGAATCCACCCACCAGCACTGCCTTGCTGATTGAAGGCACTCTGTATTCTCCAAAGCTGTAGCACTGCTAGTGGTAAACACTGTCCCATGCAAATCAAAGAACAGGGCCTCAGGGGAGGGCAGAAATCCCCCTCCACTTGTAACATATGATGCACATTTGACAAGTTCAAATCCTTTGGGATTTAGCTGGGTCCTTCCCTTCCCATCTCAAGTAAATTATAGAATGTCTGCATTTTGGAATCTAGAGAGTATCACATAGCTTAAGGAAAATCTGATGATTGATTACCCAAGCCCATTTGCTTATTATTCGCCAAGATCCCTGTTCTTATGCTCCCCTCGACATTTAAATCCATACAGATCATAGATGTACTCCGAAGATTAGTAACATAAGCAATGCAAATTGTGGACCAAACCTCTGCTTTTATGCAAATGAAAGACCCTTCACTTTCACCTCTGCTATTAACTTAATTAGCCTAATTTCTCTGAACACTGCCTTGTTGGCAAGCAGCTAAGGAACTCTGGCTGCACCCCTGTTTTCCTGAATGCACTTATTGAAATGCAATGGGAAAGGTAAGGCGGAAGGACCTGGAAATGTCCAGATGAAGCCAAATTGGGGAAGAAATGATTCCTCAGCCAGCAGCCAGGGCACAGATCTTGCAATCTTAGGGCAGGAATACTTAGGAAGAAATGCTGGTTTTGCTCTAGCCTAATGGTGCTCTATCACTTTTAAAAGCTATCACACTGAGATCACCCCCATAATGTTAAAAGATAATAGGAGCTGGTGCTCTGTGCATTATTTTGATCATGGTGCAGAACATAAACCCTAAAGTTAAACCACATGATCTTCATACCTCTAGAGGGGCTCATTAAAGTGGAATATTCCCCTCTAAAGCTTCACTCAGTAAGCAATGCTTAAATGTCTTAATCAGCCTACAGAGTCCTCATACAAGAGATGGTTTTAAAAACAAATCTTTCAGATAGTATGGTTTGCATCGTGGTTTTTAAATCCCATGGACTTAAAATGCAGAAATGAAATGGTCTTTGAATGAATGATGTTTCGAATTTTTAATGTTGTAATTAAAAATTAAGAAAGGTATGTGTTCAGCTAGAGGCTAACCATTGCATCAAATTATGCAGTCTTTTGAATAAGCCAATATCAGCTTAATAACCTTTACCATGTAATGAAGATGTGAATATTAATCTTCATTTTGAACCTGTTCGGTTTTCCTGCTTCACATAGGAAAGGATGAATTCTAACAATAAGACCAGTACTAAATTACTTGAAATTGGTTTTATAACTGGAAAATAGGCAAACATCTGATAAACCAGTGTTCATTTACCCCATGCTATTTCAAAATCCTATACAATTTTTCATTGTTAAAAGCATTCCCTGAGCATCCTCACTAATACAACCTTAAAACAACAGATAAATAAACTTCATCCTATGATAGATGACAACATTCCATTTCCTGCCAATGAAATGCAAATTGTTTTATCTAATTGTAGCTGCGTAAGACTTCTGATGCATCCTCCCAGCCAAATAGATTTTCTTGGGTGAAATGAGCCTGGGAGTCTCATTCCTTTGAAGACAAAAAAATTAACAGGGCTGAAGGTTGCATGATTATAGGATTATGACTTACAAATCAAACCTCCTTCAAACATACCTAACAAAACTGAATGACTTTTTCTTGTTTAAGATAGGTCTCTTGTAGCCCAAGTTGGTCTCAGACCCACTCTGCATCCAAAGATGGCTCTGAAATTCTGATCCTCCTGCCTCTCCCTCCCATGTGCTAGGATTACAAGTATCCAACAGAATGTCCACTTTACACCATGCTGGAGATCAAACTCAAGACTTTCTTTATGGGAGCAAAGCACTATAACAAGTCAACTACCTCCACACCGTCCTTGAACCAAGAAGTAGCATGAAGAACAGAGCAACAGGACACTGTCTATGAAGAAAGAAACAGAGCCCCTCAACTCTACTAATACCCTTTTCCTACAAGTGAGTCTTGAATTATGAGAAATGGCTATCTGGCATTTGTAAGACACCCAGTTCTTGCTACTTTATCCTAGAAGCCCAAGTGGACTAAGACTGTGTATTAACAAGGGCTCTCTTGGGAAACAGAACTGAAGGAAGATGTTTTTAAATTGTTTGTTGTTGTTGTTGTTGTTGTTAATTATTTGTTTATTTATTTACTTTTGAGACTGTAATTGGGTTACAACATTTATCTCTTCCCTTTCCTTCCAAGCTTTGTATTGGCTTACATGATACAGTGCCAGTGGTACTCCTACAATGGTTGTCTGCTCACTGCAGAGGCTGAGAACCCGGCATCATCTCATTCCACAAGGGCAGGTGCCTCAGCAGATCCATCATGGTGCTTAAGGCCTGGAAGATTCCTGGAGTATCAGCCACTGGCCATCAGTCCATGATGAAAAGACATAGAAAGTGGATTGTAATAACAGCCAAAGAATGGCAGTGGCAGCAGCAGCAAGATGACAACAGAGTAGATGCACTTACCAGCACAATGTGAAGGCAAGTGAGGAAAAAGCCAAGTCTTTTATTGTTTAGACTTCCTTTCATCTGGGCTGGTACCACAAGGTAAAGGCCACATTTAGGAACACTTCACACTTCAATTAATCAGATCAAAAAATCATTTACAGATGTCCCCAACAGCTTGTCTCTTTGTGGATTCCAGATCCACTGAAGGTGGCAAGATTTAGATTCACCTAGAAGACAGACCTGTGTGCATGTCTACAAGGACATTTCAGATTTTGTTAATTGATGTAGGAAAATCTACCATGAATTTAAGAGCACTGTCTCCTGAGCTTGGATCCTAGACTGAATAAAAAGTAGAAAGAAAGCTGATTCCCATCTCTCAGCTCTCTTGGCTTCCTGACTGGGGATATAAGGTGACCAACTGTTTCTGCTGCCATGCCTTCTCTACCAGAAGAGACTGTACCCACAAAGTATGAGCCAAAAGAAATTCTCCCTTCACTTTTCTTTTTTAGATATTTTTGTCTCAACAGTGAGAAAACTAATACAGCTGATGTATGTCCACATTGCTGTACTAAAGCAAGAAAAGAGTAGAGCATCTGTACATGGACTAGGGTCAAATGAGGATCATTTCCTTTCAGGAGCTTTAGAAAGTGTGGCAGGATTAATTCATTCATTGAACGTGTATAGGTTTTCTGCCTGCTGTGTGGCAAGCACGGAGCAAGGTGCAAAGTATAAATTTGACACATTTCATTTCAACATGTGTCTACACTTTATTTTAATCACTTTTAATATGTTTTTTGCTCTCACCCAATGTAAAGAGTTTACGGAATTAATGTAGGATATAGCCTTAATTTGCGGTGTGGAGCCCAGGGTTTCTGATCAGGACAAAACAAACTTTAACTCAATAATCAAGCATAAGATAGATGTGAATTTATCAGTAAGTTCAGAATACACAGTTCAGGAATTGAGAACAAAAAATGTATCACCTTACCATACCAAGTTGCCTCTAAATGGTTTAATAAAAGAAAAATGTATTGACTCTTACAAAACATCAAAACAAATTTTAAGCCTTCTTTTAGCAGAGGGAAAGAAAGAAAAAACCCTTCATTTCTTAGTCTTTCAAGGTCAGGCAGGTGGCATGCAAACACAAAACATTATTGAAATAAGAAAAAAGGTTTAACACAAGCGAAGAGAGAAGCACAGCATGAATCAAATGTTGTTCACACCAGGTAAGGCAAGAAAATCTTTTTAGTCTCCCTTGGAATTCTTAGGCTTTCATTAATTCTGATCCTCATTTTGTGTCATGCTTACCACCTCAGGGCTGAGTTCAGGATGACTCACTGACTATTTTACTGCCGTTATTGTTAGCTCTTTGATACAAACAAGACAGATATATGCTAACACATTACATTCTATATACATTTACCAACCTTCTGTCTCTTCCAGGCCTGTCTGCTGCAGGTTGACGGTACATATTCAGGTTGTTATCATCATAGCCTCACCATATACAATCCATAGCATCTCTGGTGATCCATAGAGATACTACCCAATATCAGTCTCAAGAACAAATATGGATCTGTCACAGATATCACCATCCAGTGGGACACTATAATGACTGAAGTATGAAATGTGTCCTGAGGACTCATGTATGTCTCCGTCTGATGATGTCACTATAGAAGGCTGTAGAACCCAACCAGAGAAAGTGTTTTGGGGGTTACTGGGCTTTAATGGCTATAGGCAACTTGCTTCCAACTTTTTCAATCAACAAGTAGTCTCATGTCCTTACCACAGCAGAGGTGGGACTGTTCCCTGTGTCTTGTGTTCTCTACCATGATAGACTATATCCAAAATAAACCAGGTAGCATGTCAAAAGACAGGTAAAATAGTTGATAAAAGATGAAAACAACTGATTCTGAGAGATACTTCAACCTTCCAGCTCCTAGCTACCATTCAAATTAGCTACATGGCAGGGAGAGCAGCTGAAGAGTGACTCAAAGGTCTCATCTCATCTGCAGCCCAGAAAGATAAAGCTTTATGAATGGTAGTCAACACCAGGAATTCTCACTATAGCCCTCTTCACCAGAAATATATTTCATTTATATGAGAAATGAGTGGAAATAGAAGTTTAACAGAAGCAAGACACCAAGTTCGTCTTCAGAAATTTCTTCAGGATCCTGGCCACATTTCTCAAATATATGACATTTTTGCAAGGTGACAGTGTTTGCTATTCATCCCTGTACTAGAATGCTGAAGCATGCTAAGCATGCCGATTAAGGCATTAATAAAGTACGTCAGGCTTTGGATGAGATAAACACAAATAAACATGGATTCCATTCTAAGATGGCTAAGTACATGAGGTATGTCACTGATAGCCATGCACAAACAGAAACGTTAACTGCTTCAAACTTGACTCTTCTCTTTTTCTATTTTAACATACTAATAGGTAAATTTTAGGGAATACCATTAAATGTACAAATGAACAAGAGATCTATTAAATAAAATAGATTTTTCTTCTGGTTTGTGCTCTTAGAAGATTTTAGAAGCTATTCTTTTGAGGGAATGGAAGGAGTCCTGCTGGAAAAAAAACTTATCATATAATATATTCTCATGATCATTTCCCTCCCCTATTCCAATCCTACTGTTCCCACCACCCTAACAATACAACCCTGTATTCTCTCTTTTTTTCTTTCTCCTTCTCTTTCTTTTTCTTTTTCTCTCCCTCACCCTCTCTCCCTCTCTCTTACTCTCTAAAAAACAAACAAAAACAGGCAAAAAAAGAAAAAGAAAAATCTTAGAAACAGATACACCTTATAAAAATACAAGATTGTGTATACTATATACACAAAAGACCAGTTAGACAAAGAAAGAAACATGCCCAAACAAAGAGATACAAGATCAAAAGGCTACAAAAATATCATTGAATTCCATTTTGTGTTGGTCATCTACTTCTGGACATGGGGCCCACACTTAACTTTGTTAATATATACAGTGAGACTTCCAGGAAATCTTCTTCTGCAGGCTGCTTTTTGAGCCTTTGAATTAAAATTCTCCAATAACCACACAAAGTGATTTATTCTTTGCACCAGTCCAAACTCACCTAGTTACCAACTCTTGTTTTTGAAACACAAACCCCTAAATTGGAAGTTATATCAACTACTTAAATCTATGAAAAAATAAGCATAAACCCACTGAGAGGTGGATGATTTGGATGTCCTTCCTACACTGAAGAAAAGCCATAATTTTCTATTTTAAAGAACATGTTGGAACACAAGAAAAAAATGATTGTCCTCAGTTTTTACATGTTATGAAAGAAGATATATTTTGATGATGTTTTCAGTTGTTCATATGATTGAGACGTGTGAGACTACTGTATTTTTTTGTGTAAGATATATAACAAAAAAGCTATTCATGGATACACTTTCTTTTGAGGGAAAAGAAAACAGCAGGGTTGAGGCAGACAACTATGATGAAAACTCACCAAGCAGAAGCACCATGTTGGCAATTGGCAGGTATATTTTGCATTCATGTTTTGGGTAGCAATGGGATGTTCTTATAGCCAAACTTAGAAAGATAAATCAGAAGGCAGGGTGCCAATGCAGGACCTACTTTGCAGTGCTGGAAGGGCTCTACTCAATCCACTGAGGATGCTGTCACAGCTGAGTGATCTGACAGAGACATAATTTATAAGAGATTTGTACAAATCCAGTTGAGAGGAAAAGTAAGAGTTAGAAATACTACTCCATACACCATCTATTTATCCCTGAAGCACATCGACCACCTGCAGACTCTACTGCTAATGTGCAATTTCATCAGAAAGTAGGAAAAGTTTAAAAAATTGAACTAAAATGTCTCACTTCAAACTTGAATTAAGTTCAGGATACTTAAATACAAGCTCAGACTTCAAACTTTGCCAGTGGTTAAAGAAGCAGTTTGAAATGAGGTCCAACAATCATATCAGCTTATAGTACTAAGGGTATTTTTGAATCTCTGTTTTGTTTTCTGTTTTCTTTCCTTTTTTTTTTTTTTTTTGAGTTCTGATATCACAGAGGTGACATCAGGTATTCAGATATTCATAAGTTCATGATTTGCACCATGGAAGTGCACCCGATAATTTCACAACTCTTCATATTGTAACACTTAGCAAATAGCATTACATGTAACTCTTTGTTAACATAGAAACTCATAACTGGTCACATTGTAGAGAATAAGTGTCTAGAGTGTACTTCTATAAATGAGACATCTACATTACTTCCTCAACTCTCAAACCTCAGGTACTATCAAGCAAAAGAGTGGGTGGTAAACAGAAATCAAGGAGAACCAGAGTGAAACAACATCTTCTGGATATGACAGGGCCATTGTACTTATATGATATGTGAGGTTACCTGCACAAGACCTTCACAGGACCAAACAAATCAATAGGTCAGTATAGAGGTATGGAGGGTCCCACAAGTTGCTATTCATAGCTGGAGAGCTATTGATAGTTCCTGGTGCTGGTGGGAGAGGAAACTGGTGAGATGCCTGTGAGGTGGTCAGGGAGCTTCAGAGACGCATCTTACATGAGTAGCTCCCCTCTTCTCATGCTGCATGAGATTGTTTTTGGCCTACACACTAGTAAGCAGTCTCTGTTCCCTCCTTCGTTCACTAAAGCTAGACTTGGATGGAATCATTTCCTTGGTCTGTCGCTGATGCCCTTTCAGATGTGAGTAGACATATGTGTATGCTCAGATAAAAAGTCATTTTTGTTTCAAACAAGTGCCTTTCAGTGTATCTTCAAGTGACAGAAAAGAGAGCTAGAGACACTCTGAGGACTCCTTTCTTGAGGTACCAATCCAATTCGTGAGACTTCCAATTGCAAGACATAATTATCTTCCAAAGCCTCCTCCTCCGAATATCACTCCTTTAACTGATAGTATTTCAACACATGAGATGGGGACTGGGCACAATCATCATTTTTGTGACAACATATTTGCTAAAGGATATGCTCTTAAATTCAGTACTAAAAAGACAAGCAGACGGCTGAGTTTTCTGTATGCAAGAGTGCCATAGAGCTCAGTGTTCCCAAAAAGAAGCATTGTACCTTAATACGCTACATTCATGGGTAGGGAAAGGCACATTGGCATGCTAGTCCAGTGGGAGAGGGAACTGGTGAGATGCCTGTGAGTCGGTCAGGGAGCTCCAGAGATGCATCTTACCTGAGTAGCTCCCTTCTTCCCATGCCACATTTATTGTCTCAGTGGGGATACAAGAGATTGACAGTTCTGAGTTCTGAAACAAATTACCATTCTTTTGGCCCAAGAGTTTTCACTAAAATCACATTATGAATGTAGTGCCACCTACTCACTTAACTGAACATAAAATAGAAGAACAATCGGGTATGGCAGTGCATGCTTGTTATCCCGGCTCTTGGGCGCCTGAAGCATGAAGTTCACGAGTTAGAGGCTAGCCTGAGCTGGACAATGCCAAAATCTGCTTACAACTTAGAAGAGCCAACTGAAGCTTCTATTCATCCTCCATTGCACTTTCTTGAAGTTTGAAACAATCAGCTGATAGTTACATTAGTTACTTGGTCTGTTTATATAACAAAATACTGAACTAATAGTTCCTACTAATAGTTTCCTTGACTTACCTTTCAAGGTCACAAGGAAAGATGTACATTTTTAAGGTGAGAAGAACATAATTTTTGAATTGATAGAAAAGGTAAGGCTAGTGTTGGGTGAGGGAGGGAGAATGGAGGGTAAAACAAAGGAAATGAAAGAGGTGAGAGTACCTAAACGTGGGGAGCGGGATCATGGAAGATTTATGTAACAGAAGAAATTTGAAGATGTAGTTAGTGCGAGTACAATAGAAATTAACAGCCCCGTACAAGTTCCTGGACTTTATACTTCCTCAAAGTCTCCCATTTTCTGCAAACTTCCCTGGGTATCTCTATTGTTGTAATTAGTTTTGGTATAATACTGGGATGTACCTACACTCATTGATGATAATAGGTACAATGTATCTCTGTCCCCACTCTGGTTTCTCACCTGGGTCTACTGGGAGCCCCAAGACAGTTTCCAGCACTTGGACAGCTCCTCACCTTCCTTTGGGTCTCTTACTGCACAAGGAAGCCCTCCCTGTATTCCCTCATCAAGTATATAATCACTCACATAGATGCCATAGAAACAAGACACAAGCCCGTATATATGTATTGCAAACTTCCATTCTTAAAGATGGACACCTATGAGGTATGTTGAGGCAGTTCACAGAGAGCAGAGATGAGAAGTTGCCATTGCCTAGACTGTTGTACAGTTAGAAGTAAGAAACGATTTTCCATGCCAGTTTTCACATTCGTGTTTGCTTCCTGAGATGAGCTTTCTTCAATACATACTTGCTAGCAAGTTCTTGCCTTGAGATCCACAATAGGACCCCAAGGTCTACAGTGAGATCTAACCAATATTATTAATATTTCATGGGAAATTGTCCTTCTTAACTTCATTCTTTGTCACCCATGATTCACTTTAGTCTAGGGATGAAATCCTTGCTTAATGGATGCTAAATATTATTGTTAATAATCATTATATAATTTCTACAATAGCATATGTAAATAATTGAGCATGTCTCTACACAAACTAGAATTAAATTTTCTCCCTGCAGTCACATTGTGTGTATTTTTAATTTTTGAAAAAGAAAACAATAAGTTTTCTTCTTGTGATCATATTATACATATTTCCAATTTCCAAACTCTTTTATGTAGATGTAAAATTCTGCCTCTTGCAACCCCAAATCCTCCCTGAAGTATACATTGATGAGTATAATATTCAACTATAATTTCTTTTTGATCACTCAGTACTTTCTGTTGTAATGGATTATAGGGTTTTAAGACCTTTCTGGTGATATTTTTCAAAAAGACAATTTCAGGGCTTAGAAGATGGCCTAATGGTTAAGAACATGAACTAATCTTGCAGAGGACCCAAATTTGTTTCTCTGCATCCACATAGGGCAGTTCACAATGACCTTTAACTCCAGATCTGGGGATCCAACATGCTTATTAGTTCCACAGGCATTCCCTTATCTCTTTCTTTCTCTTTCTGTCTTTCTCACACACGCAGGGAAAAGTAGGGACCATAAGTAAAAGTAAAATAAAATTTTCAAAAACAAAATGTAAGCTAACTCCATATAAAGCATAAATTTGACAAATTATTTTCAAAAAGCTTTCAAATTTTTAAACTTTATAAATTCTAAGAAAATAGAATATGATAGTAACTCACATTTCATTTATCTTTTAAATAAAACAGAAATCAATTAACAGAGACTCTTGAGATACAGTTGAACCAATAGACCAGAAGACACTTGGCATGAAATCAACTTATTAGATTCAAAGATAAGGGGACCAACACAGGAAAGCATGGACCACAGGCAGGCATACCAAAGCTGCTCAGATGGTAGGGCAAAGAGCAAAAAAGGAAACAGAGCCATGGGGAAAAGTGGATGAGACAGGACATGAAGACTTCCTTTTGATTAGTTTGGGTTATTCCAGCAGACTCTGAGAAATAAGAATTCCTTCTTCCCTTTGTCTGGTCCTAGGTGACTAGAGCAGAGCTATAGTAGCCCTGGTATTATTAGTGGAATAGACGGTGTTTGGGCTCTTGATGGGCTAATTTGCATATGGAAAGCATACTCACAGATAATCTCTCTTCTAACTCTTGGCCAACACTCCCTAAAGGCTCAGCAAAGTTCCAGATTGAAAAAAAATAAGAACACATAAAATAAAATACTTAATTAAGATGTCTGTGCCTTACAATATTATAGTCATTTAAAAGATCCCTCACAAATACCTCTACCTTTCATGTCTCCTAAGAACTCATTAAAAACAACGCAAAAGTGCCTTCAGAATAAATCAAATCCCAATTGTCGTAAAAACTACTAGGTGTAGATAGTGAATTAAAATGATTTAGCGACTGCTGGAAAATAAGATGAAAATGGATTTAAATTGATGAAGAAAATTAAGACTCCCCAAAACACCATGTTCAGAATCAAGTACTGTGATACTATCGTGAACAGGGTAATGATTAAAGAAATTTCCCTGTACGACACCTGGACCAGTTCGCATCTTTCCTAACCTCTCTAAGGGGTGGAGGTGATGGTGTCTTACCAGAGGACAACAGCCTAAAAACTAATCTTCCAAGGGTATGTTAAATTAACTTTCCAATAAATAAAATGTAAATAATTATATTTGGAATTCTAAGTGTGTGAGTGGAGAAAAGTACATGAAAATATTTTATCATAGTTTTTAATTATGCTAAAATTTTTGTCACAGTATATTTTCCTTTTTTGTGATTTGGGTTTAAAATGTAATTACATCATTTCCCTCCTTCTGTTTCCTCTCTCAACACACCTCATGCCCACCCCAGTTTCCTCTCTCAAATTCATGGATTCTCTTTCTTCAGTTGTTGTTCACTCTTGCTCACTTAGCTACTACTGCTTGTATGAGTATGATTTCTGAGCTTAGCAATTGGTACTGGATAAGCAATTAGGGCCTCATCCCTGCAGACTATTTCACACAATCTCAGCATTCATTCCTTGGCTTCCTGTAGTTCCTCTGTTTAGGTGTGTGACCCTAAATATTTTCCATTTTGAACATTTTAAGCACATATCTAGTAATAATTAAGCATACTCACTGTCTTAGTCAGGGTTTCTATTTCTGGACAAAACATCATGACCAAGAAGCACTTGGGGAGGAAAGGGTTTATTCAGCTTACTCTTCCATACAGCTGTTCATCACCAAAGGAAGTCAGGACTAGAACTCTAAACAGGTCAGTCAGAAAGCAGGAGCTGATGCAGAAGCCATGGAGGGATGTTCCTTACTGACTTGCTTCCCGTGGCTTGATCAGCCTGCTCTCTTATAGAACCCAAGACTGCCAGCCCAGAGATGGTCCCACCCACAAGGGGCCCTTGATCATTAATTGAGAAAATGCCTCACAGCTAGATCTCCTGGAGGCATTTCCCCAACTGAAACTCCTTTCTCTGTGATCACTCCAGCTGTGTCAAGTTGACACAAACCTAGCGAGTACACTCACATTGTGTGAATAAACACCATCATCTTTCTGTAGATCACTCTCATCTTCCTGTCATGAAAATCTGCACCCATTAAGTACAAACTCTGCATTGTGGTTTTATTTATACTTCCAATAACTATTCTACTTTGTATTTCTAGGATTTTTAACTATTCTAAGTACCTAGTAAACTTGGAATAACACAGTACCTTCTTTTTACATTTATCTATTTTGTGTGTGCATATGTGGGGTATCAAAGGATACACACATGCCACAGAACATCTGTGGAGGTCAGAAAGCAACTTGTAGAAGTGGATTTTCACCTTTGATATGAGTCCTCAAAGCCAAATTCACGTTGGCTTTACAGTAAGTGCCTTTCCTGCTGAGCAATCTCTCCATCCCCCAGTGTTTTCAATTTATGACAAATTGAATTCACTGAACATGATGTCCTCAAAGTTCACCCATGTAATGTTTCAAGATTTCCTTACTATATTTTGTTTATCCACCAACTGATGAACAATTGGGTTGTTTTATGTTCTTGGTAAACATGCTGCTGTAAATCTGGTTGCACAGGGATCTTTTTGAGATCTCACTTTAAACGCTTTAGAAGTTTTGCTGTATTGTGTAATAGTGTTATCTTTAAATGCATTTGAGGAATCTTGAAATGTTTTGTTGTATTTTTATACCACAAAATTTCAAAAACTGTGTCACTGTATTTTAATAAGAAGTTTAATAAAAAAGAATACTTGTGTATCTATATGCTTATACATGTATATCTCTATTTCCATCTCCATCTATATCTATACATACATACAGAAAGCTTCTATATGGGCCTACATTTCAGTATTGACTCAATAGAGAGCTATCTGGTCTACCTTATCCACAACATCTCTTGCTGCCTCTTAGCCAACCACATCACTGGTAATATGTGCTGGGTTGTGCTGGGATACCATTGCCACCCATGCATATGCATCACAATGGAGCTGGTTTGTCCTTCAAAATCACAATGGCTCTCAGCATGTAGCGGTAAACACATTAAAATGGTGTTTAATGAATGATTGAATTTTTACATTGTTTTCATTGGTTCACAGGCAGAAAAAAATACAACTAGAAACTAAAATATATTCGTTTTCATTTCTAATTCTATGAAATTTTATTTTTAAATAAACTAAGTATTATAACTTTTTATTTCTCTTGCTTGCTTGTTTTTGGTAAAGCAGAAAAGGTTTTGCTAATTTTGAAAGCATAGTCCTCCTGCCTCAGTCTCCCAAGTGCTAGAATTATAAGCATGTGTTACCAAATGTATCTATATTGTACTTATGAAACTTAAAAAAAAATAGTAAGTCCTGGGACTAGGGATCTCAGCTGGTAACGTCCTTTCCTGGAATTCATGAGGTCCTACATTCAATCTTCAGCGCCTTATAAAATGTTATTTTAGCTCACACCTATAACCTTAGCATTCAGATGGTTGGAGAAGAATCAAAATTTTAAGGCTATCCTTGGCTAAAGCAACCCTGTCTCATCAACAAAACAAAGCAAAACAAAGCAAAACAAAAGGATGAATTCTTCAAATACATAAACATAAACCTTTAATATTCAGGATGAATTTTTAACACCCAGCTAGCCCATAAACCCTTCCTCTTTACAATGTGGCCAAGGCACCATTGAATCCCAAAAACTTCCAGGTGAAAGGTAATGGTCGTTAGGGATTTATTGGTGTTCCTGATACTGTCTGCTCACTGGTCATGTGTCCTATGATATGCTCCAGTTACAAATCCCCTAATAAATTTTAGGGGAGGCACATCTGAGATATCATTGATTATGTAACCCCATACCAATGACATGGTGATTGTTACTCTATATTCTGAACTTGGTGATATTTAGAGTCACCATGGGGTCAGAAATTTTGGGGAATTTTGATGAGAGGGTTACTAAACTGGGTTGAGGTACAACTGTCAATCCTAACGACAGGTAGCATCATTCCATGAGTTAGAGTCATAGCCTAAATAAAAAAAGAGGGAGAAAGGTAAAGATTGAACATTTGCAAGACTGAGTAAGTGATTAGAAGTCAATGGCTGTGGAAAGGTTGGACTGCTGTAGGTCTACAAAGTCATTCCAATTTATCTTGAGCTATCTTTAATTTCCACCTATGTTGTCCTCCTGTGTTTATTTTTTATCTAATATCCCCGTGACTAATAAGTAGAACCTTTGAGATGTTTTATTTAACATACTACTAACTTCCACCTTCCACCAACTTAAAGGCTATGAGCATCATCAATAATATCCAAGATCAATAGCAGAGATTTCTGTGCTTTATTTAAAACTACCTATTGATAGTTTCTACTGTAAACAGCCTTAATTTGTGACTTCCTTTGTTCTGTTAATATAAAACTTTCATCAAACCATTATCATTTGGACATGAAGTTTGGAGTAAGCTAAATCTGTCTTCCATAGTCATAGCCATTCTTTCTTGACTCCCGAATAAACTGTCTCTTGTCAATGTAGGTGATAGTTATGTATTAGCCTCAATAGATTCTTAAATATTGATGCAAAACTATGATGGACCTTATCTTTGAACTGGGAACAGAAATAAATTCTCCCTTTTTATGTTATTTAAATCAAGTTATTTGTTGCAGTAATATGTAACTGATGTAGGCACTGTCTTGGTGAGTCTGCTAACCACATGTCAGGTGTGCAGTGGACACCACAAATCCAATGTAGAGAAAGTATGTGTCTTTAACTTAGATTCTTTTTGTTCTCTCAAGGCAACTAATTTAGCTTTATTGTGCAAAACTACATTGAATGGGTTAGGTCCACTGGGAAAACCTTTATAGAGAAAGAAAGATTGAAATGGTAAACAAAGAAAAAGGTTCTGAGAAAGGCCAGGAGCACATCCTGTTATGGTTCTGTGATTCCTTAAAAAGAACATGTATAAGGTGTTTCCAGTGCGGACTGAGTATCTGTTTTTGAAAATATGAGTTGCCAAAGGAAGCAATTAGAGGAGAGGGTTAGAGGAGGTGGTGCTACCACCCTTGTGAGTCATTCTGGTTCGTGAGGAGCAGCTGCAAGCTGCAAAACAGGAAAGAACAGAAAAAAAAATCAACAGGTAGCAAACAAAATTCACTCTGCGGCCCCTAGAAGTCAACAGGGTAACTGGCCATTAGGACCTAATAATTTCCAACTTGGGAAAGAACATATTTGAAAAACAAAGAGACACAAAAACTTTGGCAAGATGAGAGTTGCAGGAGTGGACAAACGCTGTGGTAATTAGCAGAAGGAAGTCTACCATGCCTCTGCTGGCCTGAATTTGTTGGAAGAGTTGCAGGAAAACAGAGCTCAGAAATTCCCTGGTGATCAGAAAGCTCCAGAGTACGCATTTTCTGAGATTAAGAACTGGATGAAACCGTTGCCCTTCACAACAGCCATCCTTTTCCTTCTGTATCCAGGCTGCATCCATCCTGCCAGAACGGCTGATACAATGCCTGCCCACCAAGGACCAGAGCGCTTTCTCTCTCTCTCTCTCTCTCTCTCTCTCTCTCTCTCTCTCTCTCTCTCTCTCGTGCTGTTTTTTTTATTACTTCACCAACAGGCTTAGCAGTGTGGTGCTCTGAGGAAGAGCATCTCTTCTTGAGAGCACACTATGCATTCATCTGGAAAAATAGAAGAGAGGCACACACATAAAATCCCCCATCACTCACAGAAACTGAGACAGCAGGCCTCAGCAGATGGTTTTGTCAGTAAAGTGCTTGGATTAAAAGCATAAAGACCTGAATTGGATTCCTAGAACTGATGTAAAAATTTCAGGTGGGATGGTACATATTTATAGTCCTGAAGATGGAAACAGAAAGATTCCTGGAGCTTGCAGGCCAGCCAGTCTAGCCTAATTTTTGGTTCTCTGGTCTTAATGAGAGACACTGAGAGTTGACTTCTGGATTCCACATGCATATACATGCATGTACTCAAATACACGCACACACACACACACACACACACACACACACACACACATGCAAACCTCATGCAAAGTGAGGTTAAAGCATGTCTTTTGGGCCACTGCAGATCAGAAAGGATACTATTCAGAGCTACATCCCCAGATCTACTTTTTCCTGATGGTCATCTACCTTGTCTCACCATGGAAGGAATGAGTATGGATTTACCTAAAAATCATTCCTTCAGCAGAATTTTGTTTGGCAAGAAAGAATTGCATATAAAAGTAGGAGAGTGAAGGAAAAGACTGGATAATGCTGGCTTGTTTATTTGTTACCATGGTTACTTAATTCTGTGTCCCATGTGCCATACCTCCTCCATAGAGTGTTGTTCTGCATTTCTCTGCAACCCAGGAGTATTGCTCTGTCTGTCTTCTCATAAAGTGTGTCACCTCTGTGGTTAATGAGATGATTCCATTGATAAGATGCCCACTGCACGAGCATGAGGACCTAAGTTTAATCCTCAGTGTCTATACAGACAATCATGATGGAGGCACATGGAAGAGAAAAGCTCCCTACTTCCTGGTTAACCAGGAAGCAAAGGAAGAAATGCTGATGTTATCTAAATTCCTTCTTCTTTCTTTTTTATTACATCCAGGCCCAGAGTGTGTGGGATACTGTCATTCAAGTCAATCCAGGTCTTCATGCCTTGATTAATATTCTCTGGAAACATCCTTATAGACAAACCCAATGGTGTTCTTGACTGACCTCCTACACACTAACTTCTCAATGCAATAAAGTTGGCAACCTTCAAACCCAGAAGTCCTCTACAACCATGAAGGTAGAACCAATATTAAACTGGCAAAGCCTACTAATGCTGATATTGAGTTTAGGGGACTCCTCAAGTTCAAAGCATAGAATACAGCTAGGGAACCAGGTAGATATGAGGAACAACGTACTCTGAAAAAGCCAAGGCTGCTGTGCTTGGTCTGCCCAAAGCCATGACTTGATGGGCAATTCAACCTTCTAGACATAAAGTTTTTTCTTCCTTAATGTGTCCAGCACTTGGGGGTGACAATCTCCCAGATTATAATTGTCACTATGGCTGTCCACTGCAAGCATTGACTGGAGGTATAACAAGAATGAAGATGGGAAATTGTCACACATTAGTATATGTACAGTCTGAAGATCTAGTGAGAGGTGCAGATTTAATCCTACATGGGGCCTGATATTGTGCATTTCCACCCAACTTCACAACTCAGGATCACATTGTGTGTGGGGATGGGAAGCAGTGACTCTCCAGCCAGCTCCACAGTTAGATCAATCAGGAAACATTAACAATAAATGTGCCATGGGTGCCATCCACTCTGCTTCTGATTTTATGGTGTTTACAGTGTTGAAGGTAAAAGCAATGATCAGCGAATCACCTCATTGATCCTTGTGAAGAAAAAAAAGTTATTAAAAAAAAGCAAAACCTGGTGATCTGGGAATTTTCAGCCAGGTTGGTGTTTTGTTTGTTTGTTTGTTTCTATTACCATGAACATAGACCTCAAGAATAGAAGCTTATAAGTCAACCCATGTCCCAGTGCCTGAGCTTTGTCCACAGATGAAATTGGTGTGCACATTTCATCATATCATTGGCTTTGGCTCCAGCCACCAAAGACTCCTCACTGCCCTTTATTCTTGCTCCTTTTCTTTCTTTTTTCTTCCGTTCCTCTTCCTTATTCTAACAGAACATCCTTAGGTGCTTACAAAGCTATGGAAAGCAGCACAGTTCTACATTGCCTAGTGAATGTTTATTTTTTTACCAGGAAAAAAAAAGATCCAAGAATTCCAGACATTAATAGTCTTTGTTATATAAGAAAAACTGAGTTGTTTCTACTGACTTGTAAGTTTCCTTATATAAAGCTGTAGAGGAGAAAGGAGAGGAGGGGAGGAGGAGGAGATTAGGTAAGGCAAAAAAAAAAAAAATCTGTGCAGTGTGTAGATGTGAGACTTCCTTGTTGGCCTGCAGTGACATCATTCATTGTCTTTTCATCTCTTACTTGAGTCACCACTATTCCCTGTCTCAATAAGCAGATGTTTGTGAGCTATCCCAGCACATCTTTCAGCAATGTCAGATCATTCACTTCCTGATGACACCAGTCCAGTTATAATCCTTATCAACTGTTAAACTAGATATAAACTAGAGATTTAGAAGCAACCAAACTAGAGAAACACCCTCCAAGCAATGACCTAGTTTCCCTGAGATTTATCTCTTGCTGGGAAACATAGAATGCAACCTGCAAGCAAAATGCCAGCTTACTGGGTATACTGATTAATGGAATTCTGCTTTATCTATTTTTATCATGTCTCTTAAAACTCAGGAGAGTTACCCACTTCCTGAAGTCCAGATTTCTGTTATTCATGTACCTTCATAGCCACCCAATGCAAAAGGAAACTCTTTTGAAATAGCTCCTTTCAGTAGCTGCTTCCTTTTGTTTTGATTGTCTATAAGCTCTCAATGAGTATGGCATTTGGTTCTGCATAATTCCTATTGAAAAACGTTTGATGGAGCAGGTGAAATCTTCACCTAACTAAACAGGTCTCTGGGCACTGGAAGACAACTGAGTGCATATGATATGGAGAAACTTGAGTTATCACCCTGGGCCCTGAAGTCAGCATCTGAGAAATGGCATTTGGAGCAAAGATGAACAGTCCCCTGAGAAGACCATCTAATGATGGTGGTGATAAGGTTCTGGAACTTTCTTGCCCTTTCTGTGTACTGAAAGGTTTGTGAGAAATAAGATCAAATAAAAGAATTCTCTACGGTCTCCTGGCCAAATTATCTTTCATTTAGTGTAGTTAAACAAATATTAGCCTGGCTCTGTAGGATTTAACCTTTTCTAAATCTGCACTGTGGGTTTATCTATGATTTATTTTAAAAAGAATAGCACTTAGGAAGTCATGGTTTTGCCTCTCCCTCCTTGTCCATCTTAACAAGACAGCTTCAGAGTCCTGTTTAGGTTTGGATAGAAAGCCAAGTAAGAAAAAAAAGATGCATTCCCAGGTTGCCAAGGTAACTGAAGAGCCTTCTGGTTTTGCAGCTTTGATACCCTTCTCCCAACAATAACCACCTAGACATTCTTTAATTTGGAACAGAATCCAAACTCATTAAAAGGCACTTTGTGAACATTCTGGCCAAGGGCATGAGCTTTGCAGGTAAACTTGGTTTCCATGCATGGTCCTGCTTCACAGTAAATAAAAAGCTTGCACCAGGAACAAAAGCACCAAGACCTTGATCTTTGTTATCAGAGAAAAAGGACAATGATGATAGTACCCTCTCCATCTGGAATGATGGAGAAAATAAATGTGATATAAAGCACATAAAGTGTTTGCTTCAATGCAAAGAGCTTTGTAAGAAATCCATGGAGTTGGTCTGGCTTCACACATACTTAACTCATTTCAGTCCCAGAACTGAATTTGAGGCTCCATCCGACTTCCAGGGTGAGTGGCCCAAGAGAGAGCACCTGTCCTTCATTAACCACACCCATCATTCTGGCCAATTAACATTCTTAAACCAGTGAAGACTCGCTGTCAACAGCTGTGGACACTTCAAGCCACAAGACATCTCACCTTGCGAGCAACTTTAACAACACCTCCAAATTCAACTTCTCCCATTGTGTGCTGCTGAGCCACAGGCTGTGATATCGAAGAAACGTCAAGAATCTACCCAATGGCTTACTTTCCTCATTGCTGCAACAAAAACGAGTGGGAGGAAAAGTCTTCTTTGGATCATGGTTGGAGGCTACGCCATCATGAAGCATAAGACACAGCAGCGTAAGTAGTACTGTGGTCCCATTGCATCCTGAGTCAGGTCAGAGAGAGAGAATAGTGCTGGTGTTCAGTTCAGGGCTCTCAACCCTAGGATAGTGTCACATCACCACCCACTCTCAGGCTGGATCCTTGCCTCTCAGTTGAACATCTCTGGAAACTCTATGGTTGGACACAACCAGAGGAGCATCTAGATGATTCCAGATCCAGTGAAATTGTCAGTGACATTGAACCATCACTCTCACTGGATGCTTCTGTCTGAAAGCTGACCTGCTACTTCGTCTGAACTCCTTCTCAAGGCTTTAGTCACAGTACTTCCTTTTCTGGGGCATCTGAGGAACAACTCCCACACTAGCTTTTATCACCCCATCCTCCAGGTGTCTGTGTAAAGGGCATTGTCTCTGTCTGGGTTTGAGTTACAATGCTTATCCCATGTCTGCACTGAACCCTGGGCCTGTATGTGTAGAACAGTTGTAATTATTAACTCAGGTCAATTTAACAACAACCAAAAAAAAAAAAAAAAAAAAAAAAAGGTTGCTCATGGTTAAGTGGTTAAGGACCATGATTCTAGCATAGTGCTGAACTCATAGACAGAAAGAAGAATGCCTGGTACCAGGGAGAGACACTGGAGAGGCACACCAACAGGAGCTCATTATCTGATGTGGGCAGATTTTCAGTTGTGAGAGATAAAAAAAAGTTCTGCCATGGATGGTTGTTAGGGTAGCACGGCAAGGCCTATGTACTCCATGTCACTGAAGGAACACATATAAGTGATTAAAGTAGTAAATTCTGGTGCTACATGAGGTTGAATCCAGAGCAGTGCACATGCCAAGCCCTGCTCTACCCCTAAGTCACCCCTCAGCCCGACTCCACACACACGTTTTAAATCTTTCAGTCTCCCTATTAGAACAAAAATCCTATAAGATGGGCATGCTATCTTCTGGCTTTAAATGAAGCACACACACACACACACACACACACACACACACACACACATACAACTAATCACTATATGAATAATTGATCTATAACGATGTGAACATGTCTGACCCTATTCCCATGCTGAGGTTCCCTTTACCATGACCATCTGCATAGCCATGTACCGTCCTAATACTTCCAGCATAGAAAGGATGTAGAGAGGAAAACAAAGAGACAAAGTATTGCCATGCTACTCAGCTCTCTCAGGAAGTCCGAATTCTGCTCTGTCCTTCTGCCTCTGCCAGAAATTCTGACACAGAAAAAACAAACAAACAAACAAGCATGATTCAGGAGGAACTCAGAGCAAGGGCCCAGCATAACTAGGGCATTCTGGCTTTTTTCAGTTCTCAGTAGCCAGTTATTAGATCTCCTTGAGTAGCAAGTATCTCTCTTTTTTTTTAATATTGTAAGAGATATTTTCTTCATTTACATTTCAAATGTTATCCTGAAAGTCCCCTGTACCCTCCCCCCACCCTCCTCCCATACCCACCCACTCCCACTTCTTGTCCCTGACGTTCCCCTGTACTGGGACATAAAAAGTTTGCAAGACATAGGGGCTGCTCTTCCCAATGATGGCAGACAAGGCCATCTTCAGCTACATATGCAACTAGAGACATGAGTGCCACTGTGTGTTTTCTTTGACTGGTAGTCTAGTCTCAGGGAGCCCTGGGGGTGCTGGTTAGTTCATAATGTTGTTCCACCTAGAGGGTTGCAGACCCCTCCAGCCCCTTGGGTACTTTCTCTAGCTCTTCCATTGGGAACCCTGGGTTTCATCCAATAGATGACTATAAGCATCGACTTCTGTATTTGCCAGGCACTGCTATAGCCTCACAAGAGACAGTTATATCAGGGTCCTTTCAGCAAAATCTTGCTGGCATATACAATAGTGTCTGTGTTTAGTGGCTAATTATGGGATGGATTCCCCGGTGAGGTAGTCTCTGGATGGTCGGTCCATCCTTTCGTCTTAGCTCCGAACTTTGTCTCTGTAACTGCTTCCATGGGTATTTTTCCCCTATTCTAAGGAGGAATGAAGTATCCACACACTGGTCTTCCTTCTTCTTGATTTTCTTGTCTTTTGCAAATTGTATCTTGGGTATTATAAGTTTCCGGGCTAATATCCATTTATCAGTGAGTGCATATCAAGTGAGTTCTTTTGTGATTGGGTTATCTCACTCAGGATGATATCCTCCAGATACATCCATTTGCCCAATAATTTCATAATTTCATTGTTTTTAATATCTGAGTAGTACTCCATTGTGTAAATATACCACATTTACTACATGCATTCCTCTGTTGAGGGACATCTGGATTCTTTCCAGCTTTTGGCTATTATAAATAAGGCTGCTATGAACATAGTGGAGCATGTGTCCTTTTTACCAGTTGGAACATATTCTGGATATATGCCCAGAAGAGGTATTGCTGGATCTTCCAGTAGTACTATGTCCAGTTTTCTGAGGAACTGCCAGACTGACTTCCAAAGTGGTTGTATCAGCTTAAAATCCCACCAGCAATGGAGGAGTGTTCCTCTTTCTCCACATCCTCGCCAGCATCTGCTGTCACCTGAATTTTTCATCTTAGCCATTCTGACTGGTGGATTACTTTGATTTTCATTTCCCTGATGATTAAGAATGTTGAAGATTTTTTTCAGGTGCTTTTCAGCCCTTCAGTATTCCTCAGTTGAGAATTCTTTGTTTAGCTCTGTACCCCATTTTTAATGGGGTTATTTGAATTTCTGGAGTCCAGCTTCTTGAGCTCTTTGTATATATTGGATATTAGTCCCCTATCAGATTTAGGATTGGTAAAAATCCTTGCCCAGTCTGCTGGTGGCTTTTTTGTCTTATTGACAGTATCTTTTGCCTTACAGAAGCTTTGCAATTTTATGAAGTCCCATTTGTCAATTCTTGATCTTACAGCACTAGCCATTGTTGTTCTGTTCAGGAATTGTTTCCCCAGTGCCCATATCTTCAAGGCTTTTCCCCACTTTCTCCTCTATAAGTTTCAGTGGTTTTATGTGGAGGTCTTTGATCCACTTAGACTTGAGCTTTGTACAGGAGGTAAGAATGGATCAATTAATATTTTTCTACATGATAACTGCCAGTTGTGCCAGCACCATTTGTTGAAAATGCTGCCTTTTTTCCACTGGATGGTTTTAGCTTCCTTGTCAAAGATCAAGTGACCATAGGTGTGTGGGTTCATTTCTGGGTCTCCAATTCTATTCCATTGATCTACCTGTCTGTCACTGTACCAGTACCAGGCAGTTTTTATCACAATTGCTCTGTAGTACAACTTGAGGTCAAGCATGGTGATTCCACCAGAAGTTCTTTTATTATTGAAAAGAGTTTTTGCTATCCTAGGTTTTTTGTTATTCCAGATGAAATTTCAAATTGCCCTTTCTAACTCAGTGAAGAATTGAGTTGAAATTTTGATGGGGATTGTATTGAATCTGTAGATTGCTTTGGGCAGGATAGCCATTTTGACTATATTAATCCTGCCAATCCATGAACATGGGAGATCTTTCCATCTTCTGAGGTCTTCAATTTCTTCAGAGACTTGAAGTTCTTGTCATATAGATCTTTCACTTCCTTAGAGTCACACAAAGGTATTTTATATTTTTTGTGACTATTGTGAAGGTTGTTACTTCCCTAATTTCTTTCTCATCCTGTTTATCCTTTGTGTAGAGAATGGCCCTGATTTGTTTGAGTTAATTTTATATCCAGGAGTTGCAGGTATCTCTGATGGCACTACAGAACTGCCTATTGAAGATTTTAGAAATAAATAAAAATAAAACCTCGACTTACTATTACATGATGCCTAAACACATTGTGATATATAGACATTTGTATAAATCAAATCATGGGATAAAGGTAAATGTCCATACAGCATGAGAACCCTGGGATATAACTGGCATTGTAAAAGAATGTTCACTTATAGCTTTGCGATCACAAGCAAGTTTGCCTTTTCCTTAATCTCAATGTCTTCTTTATTGTCTTACAAATTATAAGATTGACAAAGGAATCTGAAGGACTGACTTAGGAAGCCCCAGGCAAGGATACCTCTTGGGACAGAATCTGTTATTAACACACAGCCTCCCTAGGATATAGTTTCCTGTATTGGAAAGAAATAGTCTGTAGCTACCTTAGAATTTGGTAAGATGAGATGACCACATGCTGGGCATAATGACTGGATCATGACTACAATGAGGAATGGAAGCAAAGGTGAACATTAGACTGCTAAAGGGACAAGTAGGCAGTGGGAGAAGAGAGGAAATTTCTGTCAACAGCAGTGTCTGGCAGAAGCTGTGCTGAAGGTCAGAGCTACTGTGTGTGTGCAGAGATACAGAAGACATACAACCTGGATAATGGGTCCTCCCTGACAACCAGGTTCTCCCTTGGTACTAGCTGCTCATTAATTTCTTAGTACCATATGAAAGCAGTTCATGCTCATAATCAATCCTGCATGGATGGCTTTGTTAACATTTAGCTGAATCTTTTTTTGTAAGCCAATACTTACCTTGCAGCGCAGTTGAATAAGGATGGATTGTGTAGATACTAAGGGGGGTAGACTAGAATGGTAATTTTGTCTGTCCTTCTTTCCTTGTCTGAGATGAAGCCAAGAGTGAAGCAAAGACCATAATGAAAATACAATGTCTATCAATGCAGTATGTCCACAGAGGTGGGCTTAGAGAGGGAACAAAAGCCCGGTCCATGCCTGAGAAGGCCTTGTAACTGTTCTACCTATATGTTTAAGATTGCATCATCATTCAAGAAGCAGAGTGAGGAAGAAATGTATTGGGGCTCTTAGCAGTCTGGCCATATGGTAGAATTCAAATGGTACATTGTTGTACTGACAGACAACCTGACCATTTTTAACTCAATAAAAACACTCCAGCACAAATTCAGAGAACCTCTCATGCATTGTGACACAGTTCAACATTGGCTGTTACCTTCCATTTTCTACAAAGATGTCTGCAGTTGGAATTTTACTCACTAACAGCAAACATAGCACAGTCTGGTTGGTTCGTGAAGATCACTGCAAATTACCCAAGGGATGAAAAACATTCAGAGGAATTAAAAGTTAAAACAAAACTTGAAAAGACCAAATAAAGCAAGAAAGACTGTCTGACATGGTGTGGTTAATCTTGTCAGTTTGACAGGATGTAAAATCACCTAGAGCAAGTGCCTCTGAGCATGCTTGCCAGGTTGCTTCCAGGCTGTGTTAACTGAGATGGAAAGCTCCATCCTCTCTTGGTGTCAACATTTTGTGGACTATGCTCTTGAACCTGAACTGAACAAATAGGGGAAACGGGACCCATTACTCTCTACTTCCTAGATGCAGATATAATTTGACCAGTTGACTCAAGTTCCTGCCACCATGTGTTCCCCATCATGATAGGCTGTACTCTCAAATGATGAGCCAGCACGTCCCTAAGTGAATTACATCGCTTTGTCAGACATTCTGTGATAACAATGAAATAGGTAACTCATGCAAACTGATCCCCATGCACAGTTATTCTCTGTACTATCTTTGTCATCTTCCACTAACAACAGACTTACGGATGAGGGATGCCTTGTCCTGGTACAGCCAACGCCTGCAGATTTGGGAGAGTCATCAGCATAGTTAGAGATCTCATCACCAGTCAACTTCTTCTTTTTATCCCATGCTTCCCTGCATTGATCATAATTAGGTGAAGAAAATGCATGTCTCGACCCTGCCCATCCTGCGCTTACATTTTTCCAGTAGCCCCTGAGTCTTGTAGAGTTGCTAGTTATTTTAATCAATTGAAATGTATTAGGATATGAATTAGTTTTACAGCCAGTTGGGGCCATGGCAAGGCTTATATAGGAAAGTTAGTCTTTTTTAGTGTGAATTTATGGTCCACTCTAGACCCATAACTTATAACTGGACTAGTAGCCTCCACTGAGCAGACTTCCTTAGAAATATCTAGTGCTCATAATGGAATTTTCTTGACATTTTCAGCAAGTGAGGAGGTGGTGGGTTACAACGTGAGCTGAGAGCCACATGCACAGTGTGACTAGGACTCTGCCCCTCCTGAGTCACTCTACAACCCACAGGAATCCATCAGCCCCTCTGTTCTCACTCATGTCTATCTCTCAAATACTCTGATAAAATCTCACTGGCTTCAACTACTCCTAATAAAAACTCAGCCATCCTCTAAGAGGACATATTTTTTTTTTCCTCTTCAGATTCATAATCAAACTGGAAACTAAAGTGTGTGCTAGCAGAGATAGTAAAGTGAAAATATGAGGACCCGGGGTTGATCCTCCATAACCTGTGTGGAAAAACTAAATCAAAACCAAAACCATAGAGGCATGGTGGCCCACTTAATAATCCCAGGGAGAGGGAGGACAAGGGCAGCTCAGTAGTCAGCCAGTCCACCCAACTTAACAAACTTCAGGCAAGAAAGAAAGCATGTTTCAATCATGCAACCTTTTGAATAGACATCCGAGATATCCCCTGGTCTGCACAAGCATGTACAAAGACACATGATAATTCAAAGCTGGCATGGCTGGACACAGCCCACATGCATTCTGGAAATGGGTAGGTAGGTCAATTTTGCTTGAATTTTTCTGCCAGGTTCGGTGGCTCTGCTATTCCTTTGCAATGCCCTGGGGGGGGGGGATTTAAGAAGAAAAGTCATGTCTACAGACAGTGCCTCTTTTACTTGCCCTCCCTGATGTGGGGAAGGAACTGAATCCCACTAACAATGAATTTGGAGAGCTCCAGTTCATATTGGAGGGTACAGGGGTGGATCCAGGCTGGTCCTATGAGGCTCTCTCCTGCCCAGAGACACGTGTTTATTTTACAAACATTTCAGTCTGCTTAAGGTTAGTCTTCTCCTATACATGCTTACTTTTAACATTACTCTGACAAAGCTCTCACTACATAGAATGTCTCCTATTCAAAAGTGAAATTTTAAAAAGACACAATTCAATTCCAATGAAAAGGTATTGACTCTCTTCATGAATTTTAAATGTGAAGGTAGAACCCTAAATTACTCAGAATCTCGTGTTGACGTGGGGACAGTATTTCTTTGCTCATTTTTCATTGATATTAAAAATGAAATATATATATATATATATATATATATATATATATATATATATATATATGCACTAGTTATTCTATTAGATGAGGAGTGTCTGTAGAAATGGGGTAGCTAGGAGAAAGAAGGGGTCCTGGAACACAATGATAGAGGTTGTCCCTTCAGTTCTCAAACATTCTGAACACCAACTGGCAAGGAGAGTCAGTTTCCTTTACATTTTTTTCCAGACTTTAATACAGGATAGTTTCATCTTCTTCCCACATCTGTTGGGAAGAAAAATAAATATATGCTACTTTGATAATAGAGGAAGATAATAAGATAAAATGCTCAAGCCTCGGGTGGAAGAGAAGGGGGGTAAGAAGGAGAGAAGGAGAAAGAGATGGAGTGGGGGGAGAAAGAGATAGAGGAAGATCATCTTTGAGGACATCATTTTAATTTGTATTAAAAGAACAGCATCTCCAAAAAGTGGCTCCTGATCATTGGATTGTTCCAGGAAGGAGTCTCCCAGAATGAATCTGATAGCAATGCCAGCCTCCCTGAAGTGTCCAGATAAGGTTATCTCTGTTAATACATACATACATACACACATACACAGATACATACATACATACATACATACATATACATATACATATACATATACATATACATATACATATATTATACCTGTTTCACCTAAGCTGGGACAACAGATTTTTGAAAGAAAGGTCTCAAGAAATCTACCTGTTCCAATTTAATATAATTCTGTTTGGCTGGGAGAACCCTAGATCGGTAAGGCATACAAATCTGGGTGTGTCTGAGAAACTGTTTCCACAGACAATCAGATCATGAAAAATCAGTGCCTAATTAAGAGCTTAATCAACTGATGGATTCAAAATGTGAATCGACTATTGAGAGATGTAGACTTGTGGATCATTTCCTAAGTCCTGGCTTTGAAGGTATTATCTTGCTCAAGTCCCTTCTTGTTACTTCTCTCTGCCTCTCAGACACCATAAGGTGAGACACTGAACTTTCCCCTACACTACCATGATGTTTTGCTCACCACATCATCCAGAAACAATAGATCCAGCCAACCATGGTCCATAAACTCTAAAACCATGAGCCAAAAGGTCTGTCTTCCTTAAACTATTTTTCTTGGATAGATATTTGTCAGAGCAACAAAAAATTACTAAGACATTGCCTTTTCCAAGGGCCCCAAGAATCGTGAGCCTGAACCACTATGGCCTGTTTCTTGTCACTCACAAACTCACTTACCACTCTCCCCATTCAGCAAAGTGGAAACAACATTCAGAATAGGAACTATGATTCACTCCCCACATGGACATTCTGGTATATGTTTTCTATAGCTATAAATAAAAGCCTACTTCAAAGTTCAACATATGTGATCATTTCAGTATAGTCAAAGACTTGCAATATATTCTGATATATATATATATTTCATCATAGCTAAATTCTGTGGGAATACATGTATGTGAATTAAAATCAAGGCACTCAAAGGAATGTTTCTACACTAGATGGATATGCACTATTAACACCATTAAATTTTCAGAACCAAAGTTATACATTCATGTCTCTTAATTTATAAGGTGCATTTTAAACCAGGCTGAAAAATGAAAACTATAAAACGTTGGAAGACATAACTTACTAAAGTTTGTTTTGTCAAGAAGGATGGATGAAGGGATTCGTTGCTCTAAGACACCACAACAAAACGTAGGCCAAGCTCAACTCAGGGCTTGAGTTTGAAGAAATGGTTCTTCAGACACTTGGAATGTTTCAAGCAGTAGACTTAGATCCTCTGGCTGTAGATAGGGTTTTCTGGCCACTACATAAAAATCAGTTTTATTTAAAAAAGAAAGAAATATCATGTCTATCAGTTTCCCCTTAAATAGCAGCAAATACTTTGCACATGATTTTCTATGATTCAGCAAGACCTGTTTATCCATTGGACACATTTGGCATAGGGCTCTTCAGATTTGGCACAGATCTACCTTGCGTGGACAGAGGAGATGCCAATTATATATATTTCCAGTCTAAATTCTGTCACCACGGCAAGCCGGGTTGAAATGAAAAGCATCTGTCCTTATTAGCAATCTGTCCCTTTTGTAAATATCTTATATTATTGAATTAATAACTTGAAGCATCCGTCTAATCCAGCTGCCCAGGGAGTCTGTGTATTTGTTGACTCTTGTGAGTAATCAAAAGGCAAACAGAAAAACTGCAAAATCTTCTTCAAAAGTCAGGGAAAGAGCAATCTGATGAAAACTGCTCCTGTAAAGCAAGAACTGCTACATTTCAGATATCTTCAGAAAACTATTGAGTATAGCCAGATGTGGTGCCTACACCTGTAATCTCAGCTCTCAGGCAGCAAATTTATGAGGATCTAGACTTTGAGTCCAGACTGAGATGGAGTCTGTCTCAAGAAAGCAAACAAGTAATGCAAAAGAAAAAAAATAGAAAAACTGAAGACTATAAAATGGGCAATATGGATTTTTCTCCACAACCGGTAATAAAGAAACATCATGACCAAGAAACATGGTTAGGACCAGCAAGATGACTTCACAAGATGGCTCAGTGGGGAGAGCACTTACTACCAAGACTGAGATGGTTCAGTTCCTTAGGACCCATATGGTAAAGAGAATGAACTGAGTACTGAAATTTGTCCTCTAACGTTCATATTTGTATGATGATATATGTTCACATATATTTGTATGAGCACAAACACTAGAAATGTTTAAGAAAAAAACATGAAACAGATAAAAGATATTCTTCTTTTTACATTTTTAAGTAAACTTTCTAATTGGTGAATATTGCTTCCCTCTTATGAATATATTTTAATATAGAAAATTCATGAACTTTGATAAATGTCATATTTGAAAACTGGCATTTTGCTTGTTTTATTTTATAAGAGCAGAAGATTATTCAGCTTATTTTCATTGGAGTTGATAAAAAGTAGGATAATTGAATTCAGAGACCTTGATTCCAATTTTAGCTAAATAACCTTCAGAAGTCCTCTTTATTTGTGGGTTTCTGCTCATCGATGAAAAGATTAAGGAACAAAAATCAACAGCATGAAGAATGGTGAGATCTGGGTACACAGGCTGATAGGCTAACAATAGTTCAATGCAAAGGTGAGTAGTTGATGAGTAGTTATGTGAATAGGTGCTATTTATGTTTTCCTGAGAAGATATGAAGAGAAACCTATTCACCCCAGATATAGCTTAAGTCTAGTTTAGTGACCAGTCATTGTACTGGGGTTACTAACAAGATTAGGCACCTGTACCACTCAAACACCTCACCCCAGCATGGGCGACAACTCACAAACGATCCATCACCATAGCCAATTAACTTTCCCCAATTAACTTTCTACCTTCTCTGCACTCTAGCATCACCCAAGACCATATACAGGTTAAGTGCAAGAGACACTCGAAGACAGGGATCTCAGGTGAGAGTCTGGCTATCTTATCCTTCTGGTTCATAGAGAGTCTGGCTATCTTATCCTTCTAGTTCTAAGAGAGATGTTAACAACCCTTATCATAACCACAGATCTGGTCATAATTGCAATGTTTTTCTCATTTCATTGTCATACATATCGGATAGTCTGCAGGCAACCAAGATAATCTCTACTACACCATGGCGAATGGCCATGCCATTAGGAAATAACTATACTACATCAATGGATACAAGATAGATAGATAGATAGATAGATAGATAGATAGATAGATAGATAGAAGATAGATGATAGATAGATAGATAGATAGATAGATAGATAGATAGATAGATAGATGACATAGATAAATGGATGGATGGATGGATGGATGATAGATAGATAGATAGATAGATAGATAGATAGATAGATAGATAGATAGATAGATAACATAGATAGATAAATAGAAAGATATGATAGATGATAGAGATGATTGATAGAGATTGATAAATAGATGATAAATGATAGATACTGTTATAAAAAAGCATGTCAATTACTATTCATATAACAAGTTATAAATATTCAGTATCAGGCAAATCCAACATATTAAATATAGTATTCCTAATCAGCTGGTGGTTAGGAATAATACACTAATCAATGTATCTCTTTAAAAACAACTTTTTAAAAAATACATCTATTTTTAAACAAGTTGCCAGTGATGTACATGTTTTGTATGAAAGGTCACTATGCATATGACATCATAATCACCTCACTTTAAACCTAATATGCATATACATCTTAAGGCATGTCTTGTCAGCATTCTTGTATAAATGGGATTATTTCTAGTCATGTATTTCCTTTGAGTAAGTCTATTATAATCTGCCATCTACAATCTCTACAATTAAACTCAACCTGAGGGGAGGTGAGTATTCTTTCAGTGGAATGCATAGGGAAATATATTTGAAGGGAGATTTGAATTAGTAGAGAATTCCAACAATAATTGTGTATTTTTAAGAGTCTACAATTCATTAGCCAAAGTAGAATTGAAATGAATATATAAAAAAACAGATGTAAAGCATGCTTTTTCCATTAAGATAATTTTCTGATAAAATCAATAGTAGGGCATGGTGGTGAATGCTTATAATCTATGCATTTGGGAAGCTGATGCAGAAGTATTGCTATAAAATCAAGACCAACCTAGGATATATAGTGCATTACAGAACAATGTGACCCATGCAGCAAGACTCCACCTCAAATTACTTTTATTAAAAAAAAAATAATAAGAAGAAAGAGAATGGAGTGTGGAGAGACAGCTCAGCAGTTAAAAGCACAAAATGCTCTTGTAGAGGAATTCCCAGCACACACAGGGCAACTCACAACTGCCTATAACTCCAATTCCAAGGTATCTCATACACAATTCTGACTTCTGCAAGCTCCTGCATGTACCTGTCATATTTATACAGGCACATACACATTAATACTTTGGGGGGGGGAAGGGGAGTTGAGACAGGGTTTCTCTGTATAGCCTTGGCTGTCCTGGAACTCACTTTATAGACTAGGCTAGCCTTGAACTCAGAAATCCGCCTGCCTCTGCCTCCCAATAATACTTTTTAAAGAAGGAAGATGCATCAGTTAAGAGAATGCACAGCTCTTCTGAAAGATCCAGATTCAGTTTGCAGTACCCACATTAAGCCATTCAAAATTGCCTGAAACTAACTCCAAAGGATTCAACACCCTCTTCTGTCCTCTGATTCCCTTTGCCCTCACTTGTATATACACAAACACATACACAGGCACACACACACACACAGGCACACACACAGGCACATAGGCACACACACACACACACACACACACACACACACACACACACACACACACACACAAGTCTTAAAAATGAAAAGAACCAGAACCAGATAAGTTTAGTGATTCCACTCCCGAAACCTACCACTAAGGACTTGAAATGACTCATTTTGTGAACTTTGGTCAGTATTCACAAATAAAATTTCTGAACTTAAAATATGAAATTTGAGTAAAACAGATTACATTGCTATTATTAGACATATTCTCAAGTTCCCAGTTAAGTCATGAGGAAAACAAGCGAAAGAACATGGATTAGCATAAGAGGCAAATTATGTAAGTAACTTTTGCAAAGTCATGATGGCTATGCCCTGAGAAATATCTGAAAATTTGGACTGTGAATGCAATGACCAGTTTTATATGATAGTGCCGATGTTGCTGTCCAAACAAACATGGGATTGGAATTACAAGTACTGGCAGTCAATGCACAGGGAGATTACTATGAAAAGAAAGTAGTTTAAAACAAAAGCAAACATTGGCAGTCCAAAACTTGAAAAATAAAAAATAAAAGCACTCTAGTTTGGGGCATGGTTGTTCTGTTGATGTTGTGTTGGGCAGCAACAGATTAAAACTCAACATGCCTCTTAGCCAGCCACTCCTGTTTCTGATTTAGCACCATCCAGGAAATGACTAACTGCTTCCAAGCATACAAATGAAAGCCATACCACCACCCATTCTGAAGCACCACCATGTCCTTCTAACATGAGAACTAGAGGAGCAAGCCAGGGAAGCCTGTGTGTGCCGCGAGGAAGTCCCGGAGATTCTTCTGGAAGAAGGCAAGAGCAATGAGGAAGAAGACACAGGAAAGCTGCCTTATTTGGAAACAAGAGCCATGAGATGAAGACAAGGTGGTTCCAGAAGCTGTAGCTGCCTTTGACAGTGACTGTGAAATTAGGGGGGGTGATGAAATTATGGAAAATTTTTTCACTTCCTTTCTTCACCGCCTTCCCTCCTCCAACTATACTCACAAGTGCCTAGAACAAAGGAGTTAGTGAAACCCCACTGAGAAATTGCTCAGGATTCCTGTGGCTGTTCTGGTTTTGTTTCTGTTTTTGTGACAAACACCATCACCAAATGCAACTTGAGAAGGCCAAGGTTTATTTGGCTTACACTTCTGGGTCACAGTCCATCCCTAAGGGAACCCACGGCAGGAGCTTGAAGGTAGAAACCATGGAGGGATGCTACCTATTGGCTCATTCACTAGCACATGTTCAGCTAGCATTCTTGTACCGGTAAGGCTTGCCTGTCTTGGGATGGTGTCACCCACTGTAGGCCGGCCCCTCAGATTTTAATCATCAGTGTGGACACTGTCACAGACACGGCTACAGGCCAAGCTGATCCTAGCAATTTCTTCATTGAGGTGCTTCTTCCCAGGTAGCATGATAATAAAAACTAACCAGTACGGCTGCAGAAGTGTTACTATATGTTGCTTTAGAGATTTGGGGCTTGTTGGTGCAGGGTGGAACAAAAGCTCAGAAGGACCAACTGATTCTTCAGAATGAGCCACACTCCACCTCTGAGCTTTTGGCAATGCCCTCACATCCTCAAGCACCTGTAAATATGTGCACAGTGTCATCATATGTGCAGGCTGCATTACCTTTCTGTCTATGAAATGGACACCTACCTTCTCTGTTCAAAGATTTGTGAAGGTAAGATGAAGCTGGATCACTGGTAAATTTTGCCATTCTGACCGAAGCACTGGGTTAATATAACATTGTGAATATTATTTCTTCCACGTGGATCTTGTCACAGGTTCCGGTGCTCCTCTTTAGTGCTCATGCTCCATACTTGACATCTGAACCATTGGTATTTACCCAGTTTGAAGCAGAAGGTCTTGTGAACATGTGTTTGTGACTCCAGTTCACATGCCAGCCTCAAACCAAAGATGAATCTCAAAATCCCATAAAAAAATAGCGATGAGCCATCCAGACTCAGAGCACAACGTGGTCCTTTGCCTCCACGTGACGGTCAAGTATGCTGTCTTAAATAAGGCAATTTATCTTACATCACACTATTTATTACATAAATCGTTGACATTACAAGTAAAGTTATTCATTTTGTATCCGAAAGATCCCTAAATCACATACA
This sequence comes from Mus minutoides, assembly GCA_902729485.2. NCBI lineage: Eukaryota > Metazoa > Chordata > Mammalia > Rodentia > Muridae > Mus > Mus minutoides. The sequence continues at coordinate 752,827 of LR749796.1, read as the reverse complement.
CCAACTCTTATACTCAAACATTTGCATCTAGGAGTGCCTTTAGATCTGTAGTGACACAATTGTCACTAGAGTCGTTTTAGAAGCTTTACCAATCAATCAATTGGTCTTGATTACTCTCTATGTCACAATAGTTATGTCTGGTGTAGGCTGACTCTTGGAAGTTTATTTTTAGCAGCATACATTTATTTTACAAAATGTAAGGTTTCATGTAGAGCATTTACTTCAAGTATATAATGTTCTTTGACTATATTAATCCCTTCCTAACCTCCCACTTTTAGGCTTTAGTCTCTCGTTCACCATCTGTGAGTCTTCTCCATTGGTTTAATCTCCTTCCTGTTTTCATGTCATATATAGAAACACACACACATACATGTGTGCACACACAGGCACATGCACACACAAGGAGTTTGTGTGTCTATAATGAATTCTAAACCCACAAATAAGAAAGGCATACAATATTCTTCTTTCTGCTTCTGACTTACATAGATATTCAGTTACATCCCTTTTCCAGGAAATGGCATGATTTCATTCTTTTCCATGGCTGAATGAAATGCGATTATTCATATATAATTTATCCTGTTGCCTGCTGGACACCTAAGCTGATTGAATAGCTTGGCTATTGTACTCAATAAACATGGCTATATATGGGGATGTCTGTGTGTACCGACTTAGAATCCTTTGGGTTTGTACCCAGAAGTGATATACCAGTCATGTGATATTTTAATTTTAGTGTCTCAAGGAAGCTTCATACCAGTTCTGAAAAAAGTTTAACTGAAAATAGAATTGGAGAGAAAGCATTTAATCAGACACTAACTAAAATTTTGTAGCAAACATTTAATATTAACGTCTAAGTTTTGGAAAATTTAATCTATCCACTAAGCCCAGTTGTTATATTGATTTTCCAAACTATGGTCCATTGTGCCCTTAAGAACTGCCTACTTTTATAATTTAGATTGCTTAAGTTTTCACCCAATTATTTATATGTTTCAAAACACTCTGTACTTTATGTGAGGAAAAGAGATGAAAACACAGTCAGATGTTTTAAGCTAGATTCCATCTTACAAAATATTTGTATTTCTGAATGGTTTCAGACCAAACATTCCATTTTAGCCAAATTAAGTCAGAATCACTATTTTTGGAGATTGCATCCAATCATGATGGCTTCCATCATACCTCTTTCCATTCGCTCGGAAGCAGTGTCCTTTACAAAGTTCACAATTCAAATGCAGATTTTATGCAGCTCTGTTTTAGTGAAGTATTTTCCTCTGGGGTTCATCCACGCAGAGATGAGAAGGCAAATAAGAAAGTATTATTCCACCCACAAGATTCTAATTTTCAAACTCAACCCTGAATCGTGGGAAGTGAAACTATTCTCAATGTTCCTAAACTGAAATTTGTGTTGGTAGAGCACTGAGTTGGAGGACCACACCTACCCTTGTTATTTCTCCCAAGACTCCTCCTTGGTTTCTAAAATAAAATAAAATAAGATAAAATAAAATAAAATAAAAACCAGATACCCATGCTGGTCCCAGAACAGAAACCACAGCAAAAGAAGAGCTGAGTCACGACTGCATTAAATATTCTCCAGATTGCTAGTAGCTCACTGGGGAAAAAATCAGGGAGAACAAATCTTTGCAAACGGCCTAATCACAGGCTTGTGTCAAGCAAATATATTGTCAAATAAGTCCTTTCTTAAAGTAAGAATAGATTTGCAGAGCATTATGGATATACTGAAAGATGACAATTTAACCTAGTAAAGGGAGAGCAGATTCTAAAGCTAGAAAGGCTCCTCCTTTCCCATTGCAAGCGCCCCGTCAGAAACATAACAGAGGAAATTGAATCCCTTATTCACTTCCTCTGGCAACTGGTTTGCCTTCCCTTTCTCTGCTCCGCTGTCCCCCGTCACCATATTTCAAACAGAAAATATCCAGAGCTTTGTGTCTCCTTACAAGATGCTTACTGAATGGGGTAAAAAAAAAAAAAAAATAGTGTCCATGCTATTGAAAAATTGTCTTATTAAAGACACTATGTTAAAAGATAAATTATTTAATAATAGTAACAGGGTTGACAGAGGCTGAGATGACTCAGTCACTGAAGCTCTTGTCTTATAAGCCTAGCAATCAGAATTGAATCCTCAGAAGGTGTGTAAAAAGCTGGGCGTGGTGACAGCCACCTGTAATCCCAGCACTAGGGATGTGGGACCAGGAGGATCTCTGTGGCTGGCTGTAGCCAGCCAGCCTATTCTGCAAGCCGCTGATGCCTGAGAGAGTTCCTATTTCAGAAAGCAATGTGGAAAGTGGCTGAAAAGTGACACATGACCTCTGACCTCCACACATAGCTACAGACACACACCTGTATAAGCATGGAAAATAAAGGAAGAAGTTAAAGAAAAAAAAAACTCTTGGGATATTTAAAATCTAATTAAAACAATATAAATCTTCACGCATACACATATTTTGACCACTTTGTTATTTAATACTATTTTATTTATAGTGCAAAATTAGGTGTGGTATACATTTAGATTTTGTTTAGAACATATTGTAATATTGCAACAATAATTATCAAGCCCTTTTACATAGACTTTATATTGTGATCTAGTAAATACATCTACACACTGCCGTATAATGTAGATCATTCTATACTTTATCATGTATATCACACTTAAAATTCTCCTATTCTAGTTCCTCACTCACCCTTCTCTCTCCCTTCTTCCCTTTTCTCCTTTCTTCTTTCCCCTTCCCTCCCTCTCTCCTTACCTCACTTTTTCTCCATATCCACCCTTCCCTTTCTCTTTCTCTTCTTCCTTTTTCCAGAATGCTCACAAATGTCCACCAAAGCTGTTTTATAACCCATAAATACACTACAATGAATAAAATGATAAGAGTGTCTATTCAAATAATGCCCTCTGCTGCTACTGTTGGTCTGTGTGACGTGTGTGGTGTTAACAACATCTTTGAAATTAGGATGTAGTCTAATACTGCAGGAAATAGGAAAGGAGAAAGAGAAAACAGACATATGCACATATAATATATAATATATATCATAAATCACATACCACATAACATCTAACATATAGTATATGACATATAATATATGACATATAATACATTATATGTTATATAGAATATATAAAAGAGAATATAGAATGTAATATCTAGCATACAGCACATAACATATAGTATATAATATACAATACATGCATAATATTATATATATTGATTTGTAGGTGTCTCATTAAACACTTTGAATAGTCTCTATATTAAAACAACTCATTTTGAACAAAGGGGGCTTTAGAATTCTAGGACAATGTGATCCAAAGCATAGCCTTCCCTCTCTACCCAACCTGACTTGAGCAGCCCTACCTTCACAGCTGTCCCTGGCAATCCATTATCTCTTTGAGGTGAAATTCAGAAGCTAGTGCCTTGCTCTGCTGCAAATGTAGCTGCCTGTGAGCATCAGGAAGCACCTTTTCTGTGCTGGGATTCATACACCATGGCTGGTCACAGAAGGGCTGTTCCCTAGTATTAGAAAATCTATGGGAAGTGAGGTAGAGCTGGGCCAGTGGGTCCCATCTTTCCAGATCAGGAATCTCTGGTTATGAGAGAGATCACTAAGTCATGGAATGCTTCTTGGGACAAAAAAGGACCCTTCTTCTACAGAAATATTTCTGTAAAACACTCCTGCCTGCACATATCTTCTGTTACTGAGCTACGTTTCCAGCCTCATTCACTCACTGTTGGTCAGAATGAAGACAAGGTTGGAACTTTGCATTTTATGCAACTGTACAAGTTCTATGGAAGATGACCTAATAACATCTTCACATTTAATTCACTGAGAATGAAAAGTAGAAAAAAGAATGGTGCTTGCCTTACCTAGGCCTAGCCCAGAAGTCAGCTGAGGGTTGAGTGTTGTGACCTGGGGAGCAAACTCTTCAAACACGAAAGACGGTATCTGTCTTCTGAAAACTTTAGGTAGCAGTCTGATGCTATTTTGAGACTGCACCGACCCAGCATTAGCTACAGCAGACCTGTCCACTCTTCTCTGTCTCCAAAATAAGCCAAAGGCTGAAGGAGTGCCAGCTTCAGAAATGGACCCCATTCTTTGTGATTTCTGCTGCTAACCTCTTTTCTACAAAAACAATATGGCCAACCTTTTTTCTCCAATCAGGCCACAGGAGCCAGGCTTCACTGAACTTATTTATTGAATTTGTCATATATCGAGATAAACAATAAGACTCTATTTTTACAAAAGAAAGGTTAGTGGTGATTAAATTATTGAAGCATTTATGAATACCCCATAGCTGCTCAAATTCCCCATAGCTTTGCCTTGTGCTCTCTTTCTCTGTCTCTCTATCTTTCTGCATACACACATATAAACACACACAATAGATGTGGGGAGAGAGAAACAGAGATCACATGTGCCTGTCATGTTTTGGATCCTTGGGTTAAGTGGTACACATCATGCATTCTACTTTATAGTACCATAATGCTTCCCATTTTTCTTTTGCCTGTGAGTGATTGCAGGGGAGCATGCTTGCTTACAGAAGCCAGAGGACAATCTCAGATGCCATCCTCAGGTGACCTTCGTCTTTCTTAGACAGGGTCTCTCATTGGCTTCAAGCTTATCCATTCAGCTAGCCCACTTATCTGTCTCTGCCTCCCCATGACTGAGATTGCTAGCACATCCTACCGTGCCTGGCTTTCTTAAAAGATGTATTTTATGTTTAGTTATGTACGTACAGTATGTGTATATAGCTATGTGTAGATACATGCATGTGAGTGCAGGCTCCCACAGAATCCAGAAGAGAAGGTCAGATCTTCTGGAGCTGGAGTTACTGTGAGCGTGCTAGGAAGCAAATGTCAGGTCTCTGAGAGAGTAATATGCATCCTTAGCCAGTGAGTCATTTCTCCAAGTCCATGCCTGGATTGTTTCATGGTATGGGGATTAAACTTGGGTCCTCAAACATATAATTTCCTTTTTTTTTCCCCACAGAAATAATATAATCAACTGAACCACCCCTGCAACGCCTCCCCTCATTTGGATTATACTGGATTGATACCATAATGAGTCCCTCTGTCCTGTACATCTAGCCTCCTGCAGAGAGAAAGAATGTTGAACCCATACCTCTCTCAGTGCTGAACACTCTGCTAACCACCTGTAGTGGCTGGTTTTGTGTCAACTTGACACAAGCTAGAGTCATTAGAAGAAGAATGAGCCTCAGTTGAAGAAATGTTCCCATGAGATCCTAGTGTAAGGCATTTTCTCAACTCGTGACCAATGGGGGAGGGCCCAGCCCATTTTGGGTGGGGCTATGCCTAGGTTGGCGTCCTGGGCTCTGTAAGAAAACAAGCTAAGTAAGCCACGGGGAGCCAGCCAGTAAGCAGCAGTCCTCCATGGCCTCTGCATCAGCTCCTGCCTCCAGGTTCCTGCCCTGTTTGAGTTACTGTCCTGACTTCCTTGGGTGATGAGCAGCTATGTGGAAGTGTGAGCTGAATAAACCCTTTCCTCCCCAACTTTCTTTTTTGTCATGCTGTTGTGTTGCAACAATATAATAGTTAATTAAGTCACTATCCTACTGGGTCTTCTTTGTGTGCAATAAATTGATTTTTTTTTTTTTAAGAATAAGGCAGCCCATTCTTAATTCCTTTTTTTTTTGTTGTTGTTGTTTTTTGAGACAGGGTTTCTCTGTGTAGTCTTGGCTGTCCTGGAACTCACTCTGTAGACCAGGCTGGCCTCGAACTCAGAAATTCGCCTGCCTCTGCCTCCCAAGTGCTGGGATTAAAGGCATGCACCACCATGCTCAGCTCATTCTTTATTCTTTTACAAAATATTTTAACCTATTCACTTGACATTAAGTAAACTTCTCCAACTTCTCTATACCATGAATGAACTGGGTGATTGTTCTTGAAATTGCTTTTGTAGAGAGCAATTGGTATTTATTAATGAAAGTACATCAAAATTACCAGAACTCAGAAAAACATTACAGTCTCTGGAGAGCTCAAGACTGCTGCTGGATGCCAAGCAACTGAAGTTTAAATATTCAAAACCCTTAACTGGAAGGATAATTTAGCAACGAAATTGTGTTGACATCAATCGGCCTGGTAGCCATCCCATGGCTTTCATTTGTCCTGATGATGCTGAGGTCCTACACTCAGAGGCAGAGACCTGTTAGCACCCAGTAGGTCATCTCCTTATACCATCAACATGTCATAGCAATCTGATGGTGAACACTTAATCACCAGAGATACTTTGCACCCCATGAAGTTACTCCTGATTTTGTACCCCATTCCCATCCACTATCAGAAGATGGACTCTGAGGAAATCCTAAGTCCCACTCAAAGTGGGTTCCCTCATCCTCGTCCTCGTCCTCTGTCCCTTCTCTGGCTTGGTATCTTAAAGCCTTCCCTGAGGCTCTGTGGTTCCATAGTTGGGCCTCCCTCTCTGCATGCTAACCTCCCACATTCATGCATCTGAGATCTTGGACTGGCTGAATGGGGCTACACAGAGCATCCAGTCTTTCAAGGAATCATTAATACTGTGATGTCTTCAGTTATTATATCTTCCTCAGCATTAATAATGAGTTTGAATTGCCACATGGCTAAACTGTCCCTATACAACTCAACTCCATCAAAACTTCTAGGGGTGTTGGGCTTTTCAGTCTCACATGAACTGATGAGGAATTCCATACTGTGATCTCCAAGGTAGAGAACCCCAGTCCTTCCTTGACCTCCACAGAGAGGGGCATAGATGCTTTACCCAGTGAGGCACTATGCATCATTTCCCCATTGAGGCCTCTTAAAGACAGCATTATTGGCTTAAGGGAGTGAATCAACAGGTAGAAATAAGTGGCCTCTGAAGCAAGGAAAAAAACACACCTGCAAATGTTTCCAGCTCACACCGCAGCCACACAGACACTTGTCAGCTCTCGGTAATCCGAAGTTAGCTCTGCAACTCACAATACTTCTGAAGTTAAAAGCCTGCCTTCTTAAAGGGAGAGGCTTTAAGAACTAGGTCAGCTCATGTAAAACACTTTGCAAAGCTAAGTGGTTGAGGGTGGCCTAGTTTGGAACATCTGAAAGCACAGGATGCAAAGGTTAGATAAATATTCCACACTCTTTAAGTGCTTTGAGACCCACACTTCATGAGGATTCTTTCAATAAAAGAGTTTGTTCTCATGAAAGCAAAGGAACATGTCATTGACTCGACAGCAGATTGGAGCTATTAAGAGAAGTCGCTAAAATGAAGCAGCCAGGCCTTGTAGTGAAGGTAGAATTACAGGGATGACTGAGTAGAAGCCACCAAAGGACAGTCTGTGTCATCAGTTCACCAGCATCAAGCACCCTGCAAGTGATGGTCTTACCACAGTACAGAGAAGGCACAGCTATAAGCAATGGATGTAAAAAGGAAGGCACAATACGCAACTGAGGAACTACAGGCCAGCCAAAGTGACGAACACAGCTGGAGCCTGGTCCCTATGCATCACCTGAGGAGGGCTTTACACTCCAAGACATACATTTGAAAAAGAGAAAAAGAAAAGAAGAAGAAAAGACTGGTGCTGGAGAGATGGATCAACAGTTCAAAATACAGACTCTATATAGCTCCTGTACAGGACAAGATTTCAGTTCCCAGCACCCACATCAGACAGCTCACAACTTCCTGCAACTCTAGCTCCAGGGAATCAAATGGAGTTCCTCCTTCCAACCTCCTGGGGCACCTGCACTCACATATGCATATACCAACATGTATGCACACACCAACATATAGACACATAGGAATATACATAATTAAAAATAAATAAATCACTAGCAATATATATATATATACATAGATGTATATGGGTATTCCTATATACATATATATCTCAAAGGCAGCCTTGGTGATAACCCCAAAACTTCATTTCTGGGAGGTAGAAGACTATTCTATAACTCTATTCCTGAGGAGACATGAACAAACATCAATTCAAGCCAAATAGGAAACCCACAGAAACCAAAGTAAGGATATCACCTGTCTTAATCGTGGTTTGTATTCCTGCACAAAACATCATGACCAAGAAGCAAGTTGGGGAGAAAAGGGTTTATTCAGCTTACACTTCCACATTGCTATTCATCACCAAAGGAAGTCTGGGCTGGAACTCATACAGGGTAGAAACCTAGAGGCAGGAGCTGATGCAGAGCCCATGGAGGGGTACTGCTTACTGGCTTGCTTCCCCTGGCTTTCTCAGCTTGCTTTCTTATAGAACCCAGAACTACCAGCCCAGGGATGGCACCAACCACAATGGGCTCTCCCCCTTGATCACTAATTGAGAAAATGCCTTACAGCTGGATCTCATGGAGGCATTTCCTCAAGGGAGGCTTCTTTCTCTGTGATAACTCCAGCTTGAGTCAAGTTGACTCATAAAACCAGCTAGTATAGCGCCACAGTCCAACTAGTAAACCATAGTTTATTAGAGTTACCTAGAGGAGCAGAAATAAACCAAAGACAGGTGCATCACCTAAAGCCTATCCTGCAACATGTCACCCAACATGGGTGACAGCTCACAAATGCTTCAAACCTGAAGTTCACAGTATAACAGGCAAGCAGCTAGACAGGTTGTAGTGTGTCTATTTCAGGCAGTTAAGTGGTCTGAGCTTCTTCTGAGAGCTCAGTTTGTCTATGTCTCTCATCAGTCTTCACTGCTTATACCTGCTTGGAAAAGGAAATTCTTAGTGAATCTGGTTGGTTTCAGGAACTTCCTAGAACTGTTGAGTTGTTAACTTCTTAAATTTTAATTAGCTTTTTCTGCAGGATAGAATGTTGTACCTCTGTCTCAGCTAGCCAGAGTCTTAAGTAGCTTCTCTCCAAGAAGAAATATTTAATTTCTGAGAAAACTGCTCCACAATAAGGCTCAGGTCATACAGAACTGCACAATCTGCCATAGAACCTGCCTCCATTCTCACAAGCCCTCCTGCACACCCAGATGTTATAATTTGAGGTCCTGAGAGAATCCTCAAAGTATGGTTGGCCATGAACATCTTTACCCTTAAGAAAAAGACTACTGTACACTTACACACATCAGAATTTACTCTACTCTGAGACAGTCTCCCTTGAAGAAAGGTGGAAGCTTGCAGGACAAACAGTACCACACTGGACTCACAAAGTCTTGTAGCTCCACCCTGCCAGCATCCTGAAGAAGAGTGAGATAGGAATTGAGGGCAAAGGGTTAGAAGTCAGGGCACTGAGATATTTGAAATTGTATATAGCATAGGTGTATGTGTGGGGTGTGTGTTTTCTGTTTATATTCCAAGTAGTGTGCATAGATTTTTATTAGACTGTCACGGTCCTCAACTTTCACCTTCGCAATTCCCCTCCTAGATTACCAAGTAAAGGAACATCAGCTCTTGCTATGAATCACAGTCACTGGTAAGCAACTGAGATTTTGTGCCAACTTCTTGAAACCTGGAAGAAGCCCAACTGCACTTGTGTTGATTCCTGTAATGGCACTGGGGTCTGTGGTCTAGGAAGTCACGGAGTCTGCCAACTCGTGCTTTGAACATGACCATATCTCATATAATAATTACATATATGCATTTCAAAATTGCAGAGGATGCCACGAGTTGAGTGTTTGCTATTCCAAAGCTCATCCTGCTCTTTATCATTCACTGATGTTGACCCTTAATGAAGAGGGAGACAGCTCACTTCTTTCAGCATCTAAAGAAGACAGTGTTTACTGTAGCCTCCCAGGAGATAATTATCGGCCGCACTGCCACCTGCTGGAAGACTCAGAAGAAAGCTTCCTTCCCTCCTCAGGAAAAACCCCTGGGGAGAGAGCCCAAGAGACAAAGGTCACCCGCGAGTAGTTTCCCCAGCAAGACTATAACTTGAGACTCATTTTCAAATCCAGCCTTGTTCAATCCATTCAGGATGCAGAGTCCCCCTCCCAGGAGCTCTTTCTGCTCAGTGGAGGCTGAAACTGATGGGCAATCAGCCAGGAAGTGCCTGGAGCTTTGGTTCAAAACTGAGATTCAGAGCATGTGTTGGACTGTGACAAGGGAAGTGAAGGACATCGCTCATGCTCACACATGCCTATGCCTGGATTGTTCCTTTCAGAGGCACTGTGGTACACCCCCACCATGCAGTCTCTCTCCTCCTCCATCTCCTGAACCTTTCTCCCTTCCCTCCTCTCTCCATGTTATTTATCTTCATCTTTCTTCATCTCACCACAGTGTGCACCACACACACACACACACACACACACACACACACATACTGCAGGTTCACACATACACTAAGATACATACCTGCCCACACATACACACAGCATGATCAACCACATACATGGACACACCGTACAGACGAGTGTGTTCACAGGTGTGCCAGCACGCCTCATAGGCAGAGCCTTGAGGTCGGCGGCTTACTATGCAGGACTTTAAGCTCTCATAAATACCTAGAATATCAAAAGACAGATTTGTCCAAGACCTGTGCATTACCTATTTGTAGTTCACTAATTGTCTACTTTATGTGACTGCTAATGCTTACTGAATATGCAGGAAATTGACATAATAACAGAGTTGCATGTGTTCTCAGCCCTGGGATCCTAATATGCCTGATTTCAGTCAGCATGCATAAACGTAGAGTATTCAGGGTCTCCGACATTATGAGGAGTTTACGGAGACTGGATTGCTTCTAGAAACACCCAAGACAAGAAACATGGCATGATATGATTGCCATGGTAACGAGGGTATTCCAAATGAAAATCACTACGGTGCATCACTAATTTAGGGCTCCACTAAACACCAAATAATATTTCTCTTAAGAATGCTGAGCTGTGGTTCCTGGTAAGGCAGGGTCCTCTAGCAAATGCACACTACAGAAGAAAAGTACAGGGGAAATTCTCCATATACTGTGCAGGGTTACTGTGGATACCCCAGGGTGGGAATCAGACCACATCTACTCATGGTGGTTCATTTAGGGACGTTCTTAGTATACTGCAACTGCGACATACACTAGTAATTTTCCAAACCTGGGATTTGGTTTAGAAATCAGCTCAAATCTGGTTGGCCCTTGTGTCTAGTCTAAGCTGAATCATTTCTGCATGCGGTTCAAACCGCATAATGGTATACGAGATGCAGGCATGAAAGGAACGTGTTAGAGGCACAGCTAGGAATCAGCAGCCCAGGGAGGCCTGATCCTGTCTATTTTCACACCCTGGCTGCTCATTGCATATGCAAAGAAGCAGCCTCCTCTTTCTCTGGCCACATGGCCTCAAGCTCGTTTTCATTTTATTTGGATTGGTTCAAAGAAGAGCATCCTTGCAAAACCTAACTCTCACCTCTGCAACGACAGGGCTAAATTAAAAGAAGAGCATTGGTCTGGTTTCCTTTTCTTTCGGGGGTTTTCTAAGAAATGTTCCCTTCTATTTCTGCTTTCCGTTCCTTTCTGTCTCCCTTAATAGTTGCCCACTGAAGGTCAAACACAGAAGGCACGAAGCATAATGCGCACAGCGGGGATCCCAGAGACACACAGCCTGCATTCGGAAATCCACTTTGACTTTGAACTTGGCTTTGGAAAAGTTACAATTTGTTTTCAACCTGATCAGTGAAATCGAGGTCAGCTGCATGAGAGGTGACTGGGGTGTGTCCAGTGTCCTGTCCACGCCGGCTAAGCGCTTGTCAGTCTCCATATGCCCTGCAGCTTACCTGAGGATTGAATGGAGTCCTTATGCTAGACCAAGTGGGAGCCTTTAGAAATCTTATAGAGCCATTAGAAATCACCCCTACACTGCCCTGGAGAGTATCCCAGGGTTCTGTCCACGGGCGGGGAGGCGGGAGGTAAAAAAACGAGATCCTCCCTCATTAAGGCATGGCCACCAATCAAGCTATGCTATTAACTCGGAAATTCTTGCACATTCGCTGAATGAACTTCCAAAAAAATTAAATAAATAAATAATTCTGTAGCTTAGAATCATAGTTTTCCTAAATGCTGAAATAATTTTATGCCATTTCCCCTACTAATTACCATCTCATTATTATTAGAAGAACGCTTTCCTTGAAATCAACACAATTTTTGCTCTAGTTCATTTTAGCCGCATGGCAGGAGGCCTCGGTGACTCCCATTCAGAGGAAGATAGCGACACCTAGTGGCGTCCTACTTGAGATGCAATCCTTTCACGCCTACCTGGTTGGATGCCAATATGGGAATTGGCTCCTAGGAACTCGAAACATTAGCAAATACTTCCTTGCCTTATGTTAGAGTCTTCCTGAAAATATGCAGATAGTAAAATAAAATAAATCCTTGAGCATTTGAAGGTCTTGAGAACACTTGACCTCAATGAGCCTGATCCAAAATTCTCTATGCGATAAGCTCCCTGGGTCATCAGACAAAACGAATTTCCTATCCCCAGGAGTTGCTGAGTTGTCATAGCAACCAAGAAGTTCTTTCTTTTGTTTTGAGGCAGTGTCTCATATATCCCAGGCTAGACTCAAACTCATTATATAGCATGGAGGCCTTTTAACTTCTGCTCCTTCCGTACTCCCTTGCAACCTTGGATTACAACCTTGCTCACACGGTGCTAGGAAAGAATCCCAGAGCCCTATGCATGGAAAAAAATATTAAATGAATTTCCATTCTTTACATACTAACTTCCTAATGAGGCCAACTATAACATGGGAATTATTAATTGAGAATCCCTCATTTCACAGAGATCCTCTGCCTGCACCGTTGCATGATGGACGAACCAGTGGGTACTGTCATCATTTCTCTGCATCCTGAAAAAAAAAAAAAAAAAAAGCTAACAGGAGACACAGAACGGGCCTAATAGCTCTTCATATTCTGAAAGTGGGGATTTTGTGATAAGGAATTCTTAGTGGGAAGAATTATGTGTATGTTCCCAGCACAAACATAGACGCAAAGATGTGGATTATACGTGAATCACTAATAAGCACGTGTGCATATTCTTCTGCTGGTTGGATTGATCCTTTTCTCCTTAATCTCCCACTAAAATCACAGTCATGAGGCTGGAGGAATGGCTCTGTGGTTGAGAGCACTGGCTACTTACTCCTTCTGAGGACCTGGGTTCAATTCTGAGCACCCACACGGTGACTCACAACTTCAGTTCTGGCGACCTCGGGTACGGCATGCACAAGGTGCATAGACACATGTGAATGCAAACCACTGGCACACATAGGGTAAAAATAAATAAAATGTAAGATGATGATAGTGCAGTGGGTGATTTTCCATGGTGAGAGTAAGATATCACCATCCTACCTGATGAGAGACTGTCTTTGGAGCAGAGAAATTCTTTTTTAATGCTAGAACAGGAGAGCACAGTATGGTCTGTATCCATATTTTAATACTAGGTCTTGTGTAGTTCAGGTGTGCATTGACCTCGATATGTAGCTAAGAATAACAGTGGACTTCTGATCCTCCTGCTACATCTTGTACATGTTGGCATTGTGGTGCGAGCGAGGCATGTTCTACCAATTAACTTACATTTCCTAAGCCCAAGAATCCACTGCCTCCAGTGATTCTGTCTGAGGTGAGAATGTCCTCATTGGACCTCACTGTTTACCTTTTGCCTAGGAATGTCCCCTGCCCCTTTGTAGAGCCCCTTGCCAATACTATTCTTATTCTTATCTCTTCATTATTCACCAGGGATAAGCCCTTACACCTGCACGCAATGAGGGTATACGTGGAAACCTGGAGGCTATGTATCATGGGAAAAGACCTGACCCGGCTACATGTAATATACCTCATTTGTCCTCAGCTGTGTAGAGGCTGTCCAGTGCACACTGGGCAGGGAAACATGTAGACAATCAAGACAGAAGACTGCCAGGAAATCAGAGCCCTGGGCAACAGCATGCATCACGCAGCCGCCGCACAGTGGGAATAAAAAGGCTTGAGGGGTTCCCCCCCCCCTGCTGTTTTAAAATAGATATAAATAGATGTCATGCCGCTCTGTTCTTTGCCGTAGTCACCACTGGGAATGGCTGTCGAAAGCCTATTCTATTGTAAAGACGTAAAGACGCGTGGTAAAAATACGAGTTATACATACTCCTCTTCGAGCCCGAATTATGTATGTTCTGTATTATCAACAGGATCTCCATCCAGTCCAGGACACTTGCCTTAAAATGTAATTCAGCCTGCAGCCTGGGTAGTGTCATTTTGTAAAAAGAATTATGTGCTATAAATAACCATCCCTCAAACCTAGAAGTGGACTGCTCATGAATAACTCATGAGCCATGGGCTGCGGCTCTGCCCTTTGAATCACAGAACATGTGTTCCCAGTCTCAAGAGGGAGAGAGCCTTCATTCTGTCCCACTTTCAAATGCTAGACTTGGACCAAGCCCAAGTCCTTCTGGGATAATCCACTGAACACCACACTCCTTTCTCCTCTGTATTTTCTCTCTGGCTTCCCTGCGTCAGCGGGGAGGAAGGTTCTGGACCTCAGGGCCTGAACCTCTCTCTCTCCACTAAGTTCCCAGGTATGATCCAGATATCCTTCTGGGTTTCAATAATGGAAGAACACAGCATGTGTTCTGGTGCCTAGGGCCCAGCTCAGCCTCTGCAGACCACAGGAAGCTTGTCCTGTTTCTGCTCTAATTCCTACTGGCAACCTTTGACCTTAGTGGGGATGATGTGGCTACAAGCCAAGTAGAGCCCATCAGAAGACAGATGACAAGGACAACAGGATGGCCTCTGAGACTAAGAGACCAGCATGTTAGCTATTGAGAGCAGAAGGTCAACTTGGTATTTGTTTTTGTTGGGTTTTTGTTGTTGGATTTTTTGATTTGGGGGGTTTTATTTTTTTAAGGTTTTTGTTTTGTTGTTGTTGCTCATTTGCTGTGGGGTATTTGTTTTTGTTGTTGATTTTGGGGTATTTTTTTTTGGTTTGGTTTTTCAGTCACCTATGTGGAGCAAAGTCAGATGTACATGTGCCTGGAGGCCCGAAAGCAATCTTCAGTGTTCTTCTTCAGGACCCAGCCATCCTGGAATTTGAGACATAATGTCTTCCCTAGGACTCCCCAATTAAGTTGCCTACCCAGTGAGCCTCAGAGATCTACCTATATTCACACTCCCACACTGGGCATTTCAAGTACACATCTCCCTGCTGGTTTTTATTCATGCTGGTGTTGGGGATTGAACTTGAGTCCTCACACAAGCATGGCCAGCATCTTACTTTCTGAGGTATCATTATAGCCCTGATGGACTATCTGGACACCGTCCATTTTCCTGTTTTATGAAGATGGGGATTCATACGATGCAAGCTAGCCTCAAACTCCTTACATGTCTGAGGCTAACCACGAACTCCTGATCCCCCTGTCCTTGCCTCCTGAGTGCTAGCAGTACAGGTGTGCCTACCACACCCATCTTCAACCAGATCTTTGTAAAAAGCTGTACTGTTTTCCTTGCCTCTGTTAGCCAAGGCTAAATTGGAAGAAAGGAAAGAAGGACTCTGGGAAAGCATAGACATGGTCTTGTGCAGTACCGGGGAGGCTGGGGTAGACTGAAAACATGGCCTCTAGACAGGCACGTGACAACACCAAGCACAAAGACCTGGTATCTTTATTGGGTCCCCAGACCTTATCCTGGCTAAGCACTGCTTTAGATCAATTCTGGAGAGAGAAATGATCAAACAAAAGAACAAATGATGATTCCTGTGATGACCCTCTGCCTGTTCTTCCCCTAATAACATCCAAAGGAAACGTGAGGAGCCAGCTTCAACTCCACAGCTTGCTACGGCTACTAGGAACAGTGGAGGGGATTTAGATCCTGAGGGAAAAGGGAGACCTGAAAAGTCACATGAAGAAGCCAGAAGGGAACCCGTGTTCTGGGCTGAGACCTCAGTCAGGAAGAAACACAGCAATCTAATTCAGTGTGCTAAAATTATCAGATTCTGTGCAAACCTATGACAAACAAGACGTCAAAACTTTTAAGACTTCACTATTACTAATCTTTTCCCCTTGTTTTCTTCTGTTCCTCGAGGCCCAATATGGCTTAACACAGTACCAGACCTTCTTGTCAAATTGTGATAGTGAATTTATTTTCAATAGTCATGTTTAAGGAGAGATCCAACGTCCTACTCTTTGCTGTCCTCACCCACAAGTTGTTTGATGCAACATCCTGCCCAGCCACCTTTGGCTGGACCCATCTGCTCAGCATCCCATGAATTTCTTAGATTCAGACACCTCACTAGCCAGCATTTGTCTCCACCACAAGGCCAGGAGCCCAGTGCCTGGACCTCAGCAGATATGTACGGAATGAATGGATGACTCCATAATTCAGTCAAGCAATCATGGCCCTGGAGCTTGATCAGCCATGAAGTCCAGACAATCATCACTGTGGTCTTTCTCCTGCCTCTTTGTAGGAATAACCCTGGAATCGTGAACTCAGTCTTTCTCTTTCTCATGGTCCACCCTTCCTGCCTCTGGTCACATTCACAATCTCTAACCAGCAAAGCCGAAGGCTGAGAGTAAATAACAGAAGAGGCAAGGAGCACACTTCAAGGCCAGCCGGGGACATGGAATGAGACTCTGTCACCTCTAGAGTCACACAGGAGACAAGCCTGTGAGCACATCTGAGGGAGTTTCTAAAACTGTGGGAGCTGAGTTGGGATGACCCAATGTAATCACAAGTGGCACCATTCTGTAAGATGGGGATAGTGAGCAGAAAAATAAATAAATAAATAAATAAATAAATAAACAAACAAATAAAACAGAAAGCCAGCTGAGTGCCAGCATTCATCTCTCTGAGCTTCCCGACTGTAGATGTAATGTGACCAACTACCTCATCCCTCTTAACATCATGACACCCCTTGATGGACTCTTTTCTACAAACAGCGAGCCAACATAAACCCTTCCTGAAGTTGCTTTCATCTGTATCTTGTTATAGCAATGAGAAAACTAACTAATAAAAAATAGAACGTATTTCTGGAAAATGTAGTTTTCTTCAAAGATTCCAGGGTTATTTTCTGCCTGACTTCATCTCACTGAGTTTACGTCCCTAATGTGCCCTGTTTTTCCTATGAGGCACTAAATGTGCTAAACGCAGTCCTTGGCCATGAGTACATAGCTCATCAATAAGAAAGAAATGATCCTTTATACTATGGACCGTGTCATGAATGGGGGTCTCCTAAGGAGCCATACAAGATCATAAAGGGATACCCCCTCTGCAAAATTCCTAAAACAATAAAGGAACATCCATTGTGATAATAAACACAGGAGTAGATTAATCGGAATACCAGTTGTGTGGCTGCCATTCCTGAGTCCTATGCACAAAGCTTAGAAGACCAGTAGGTTCATCTGATAGGCTGCCTGCAGGGATCTCTGTGTGCATAAAGCTCCATCCATTCATCGGATCCTTCACCTACAGTATCCCTGAGGCCTCCAAGGACAAAGGAGTGGGGGGGGGGGGTTAATGCACCCTGACAGAGAAGAACAACGTCCTCAGATGTTCCTATAGTGTATCCACAACATAGTGTAGGACCAGAATGGACAGTCACTGGTAGCTGTGATCAGCACCCTGTGAGGTTCCAGGATCTCCATAATTAAGACAGCCATGTCTTACAGCTTCCAGTCTCTGGACTCCATGAGATAAACTGCTATTTTATGTCACACACAAATGCTTGGTTCACACACAAGAAATGCTTGATTGATGAAATAAGAATGATCTTCCCAAAGGGACACAGGCAGTTTGGGGAATATGTTTGCCATGAACATAGAGGCAAGACTGGTTTATCGTGATGGTTGCTAAAGTCCTTGCTGGCAAAGTTCTGGAAACCATAGGGAAAACTGAACCTTGTTTGCACCTTTAAAGCAAAATTGCCATTGCTACTGAGCTTTCCTCTTAGCAAAAGCCCACAAGATGTTTCATGCACTGCCTTCCTACTAAGGGAAGGGAAAGCCGTTATTTGAATGCATTCAAGTATCATTGACAGGCAACTGCTGTCTTCAGAAGGCTGGCAGTGGATTTTGATTCATATAAAAACGCATATATGCAGATTAAAATGCTGAAAAAGAGACGCTTGTCAGCATAACCTTCAAAAAAACCAGAGACTTATAACCTGAGCGCATATTCATAGGAGAAGAGGAAAAGTCATGAAAGCTTGCTTGCTCTTTCTTCAGCCTGCAGGGGCTGGGAACTGGTGATGTCATCAAACCAGAACTCCAGTGTTATTCTTTTCCTGGTAGGCACCATGAGAATGACATTTGACTCAACCTTCATGGCCTCAGCTTCATTTCCTGTAGTATAGCAGTTTGAGATAGGTATCTCTAATAGCACTACAAGGTCCTGTGTCCCGATTCTGTTATATATCCACTGAGACTTACACGTCCTAAACACCATACTGAGAATAGGGTCAGTAGGTTTGTGTAAAACGCAGTCTTCTGAGCAGAACTACCATCCTGTTCATCAGATCAGCTGTGATGGCATGCATGCCAGGCAAGCGCTCTCCATCTGAACCACACTCCTGACCACACCACAGATGTTTATCCCACAACTTCCTCAACTAGCAGCCTTCGTGAAATCGAAGAGAACTTGATCAGTCAGGCTTTGTCTGAAGAAACTGAAGCAGCTGGGTTGATCTCTACAGACCACTAAAATCCTCTCCATATCAAAGGAAGGCCCGTCTGCCTTCTTGATTCATTGGCGATGTTCCCTTCAGAACTCATCTCGGTTGCCTGGTGCCAGAAGCCTCGCCTTCAGCCTGTCTCTGCATCAGCATGACTTACCTAGCTTAGTCATCTCCAGGTTCTGATCTCGAATGAGTGATGAACATCCAGTGTTCACTGTAGGGGTACTCATTGACCCAATTCCAGTAATCTGGGAAACAGGGAAGCCCACAGAAAGGATCAGGGATGGAAGAAAAGGTGAGTGGTATCCCCAGAGCACACCATGCATGCGTTGATTACTTTTACCATGTCATCTCAGTACCATCTTAGTTCAGGTTTCTATTACTGCAAGAGATAGATACTGCAACCAAGGCAGCTCTTATAAAGGAAAGCATTTAACTGGCAGCTTGCTTGTTATGTCAGAGGCTTAGCCCATTATCATCATGTTGAGCAGCATGGAGACACACAGGGAGACAAGGCGCTGGCAACATAGCTGGGAGCTTGACATCCTGATCCTCAGGCAGAAGGCAGAAGGCAGAAAGAGAAAGACACTGGGTCTGACCTGGCCTTTTGAAACCTCAAAGCTCATCCCTCAGTGACACTCCTCCTCTGACAAGGACATCCCTGCTCCTAAACAATGCACCTCCTAATCCTTCCAATTAGTTCACAAACTGGGGACTAAGTGTGCAAATATACGAGCCAATGGGGGGCTGTTCTCCTTATTACCAAAACAGTTACATTTGTTGTTCCCAAAATAATTACAATAGCAACATCAAAAATAATAGATGACAAAGCTTTATATAATATCACATGAAATTATATAATTTATTATAATGTAAATAATAATTAGAAAAGTTTTCAAAATATTTGTGAGAATTACTAAAATGTAAGAGACAAGACATGATTGGGGAAATGACATTGATGGTCTTAGTCAGAGTTTGTATTCCTGCATGAGACATCAGGACCAAGAAGCAAGAAGGGGAAGAAAGGGTTTATTCAGCCTTCATTTCCACAATGAAGTAAAGACTGTTCACCACCAAAGGAAGTAAAGACTGGAACTCACACAGGTCAGGAAGTTGAAGGCAGGATCTGATGCAGAGGCCATGGATTGGTGCTTACTGGCTTGCTTCCCCTGGCTTGCTCAGCTTGCTTACTTATAAAACCCAGAACTACCAGCCCAGGGATAGCACCACTCACATGGGCCCTCCTACCCTGATCACTACTTGAGAAAATGCCTTACAGCTGGATCACATAGAGGCATTTCCTCAAGGGAAGCTCCTTTCTATGTGATAACTCCAGCTTGTGTCAAGTTGACACACAAAACCAGCCAGTATACTGATAAAAGTTCCTCAGTGCTCAAATCAAAGTTGCTACAAATCTACAATTTACTTTTTATAAAGTAGTAAAATACAGTGATTGACTAAGGGATGGTTCAATAGCAGGTAAGAGAACACTTACTGACCTGTTACCCCAGTGCTATGGGAGTCAGACACAAGATGGCTGGGGCTTCCTGGCTATACATACATACATACATACATACATACATACATACATACATACATATATACACACACACACAAACATGTATATGTATGTATGTATGTATGTATGTATGTATGTATGTGTGTGTGTGTATATATATATATATATATATATATATATATATATATATATGCATCTGAAATCTACCACTGGCCTCCACACATGCATGTATGGGCTCACACACAAACACACATTAATTTACAGCCTATAACCTCTCACACACTCTCACACATGTGATTAAAACAAGCAACATGTCAGAGCATAATAAAAATTCAACCAAGCAAGATTTGTTTTTGCTTAACCCATCTCCATATTGCTCATCTTCTGAGAAAAATATAAATATGATTTCAGATTATAAAATATCTATTCAACAGAATAAAATGGGGAAACTGAAAGAGATTAAGGAAAGCAAAGGTCGCTTGCAATGTTGCCAACCAGAGAAAGGTCACCATCATTTTTTCCTGTGAGTGCTTTCTTTCTTTTTTGTTGTTGTTGTTTTTTTTGTGTTTTTTTTTTGTTTTTTTGTTTTTTTATATATCTATAACATGAATTAAGACATGTCTTCTTTTAACATGATGTGACGTGAATTTTTGCTCTCACAACTGATTCTGTGTATCTGCGGATACCACACCTATGAATTCCCATAAACGGGGGACTGAAAATTGTGGGTGCAGAGTTTCACTGAGCATGGGCCTTTTTAATGTCACCATTCCCTAAAAATGTAGATCAGCAGCTATTTACATAGCGTTTACATTGTATAAGATGTTATAAATAACACAAAGGTGATTTAGAGTACACAGGAGGATGTGTGGTTATATGCAAATCTGCCACCAGTTTACATAAAGGACATTTGCATCCTCATTTACTGGTGTCCTTGGATCCTCTGGCACTATTACTTTGTGGATTCAGCTAGTCAAGAGTAGTTTGCTTTTCAAATATGTCAGTGGAATTGTATCCATTGAGTGTGCTGATTCAGATGGAGAGCCTAAGAGAAGGAGTAGCAACTGTCATCAGCTCCCAGCTTTTGCAGAGTGGTTACCCTACATTTACACTGGAATAGCACCTGCCTAATGATAATCCTGATCTGCAAGTGCTCTCTTGTTCCCTGTCAAAGCGAAGGAGGCTGAAACTGAAGCTCAGGCATGGCTGCAATCCCAATGGTTAATATGTGGGCATTGATGCTGTTTGATGTAACATTAATGATAATGCCCTGCACACCTGCTTCCTTTAAGCCCTGTTCCTGGACTGTTATAGTCTCTCAATGACCTCATGCCACTCCATCTCAGGTGGGCTTTATATGTATCTAGGTCCCCATGTACACAACACTCAAGGTGGCTCTGAAGTCTAATCTGGGTTGGAGGCTTGCGTTAGCATTTGTTCATTGTACTACAGACCAATTATTTACCTTGTCCATCCAAACCTCTATCTCTCTAATAGACCAAACAGAAGCATCAATGTATCTACCACATAACATAGGTATGAGATTTCAACTAATGTGTATGCACATAATTTTATACACAAAATATCATTTGGCCTTATCTCTCTTGGTGCTGTTGTATGTGGGATGTATGTACACATGAAATATTTAAAGCCTAAAATACAAAGGATGTTTAATGCATATCATATGTTAAATTCAATATTTTATATGTTTTATTTGCTTACATTTAAAACACTTGGGATTCAGATAATCATTATGGTGTGCATTTTTATACAGTCCCAGTCTCTTCCCTGTATGTTTTCTCTTTCATGTACCTCTTCCCCTGGTCAGAGAGCTATAGATTTTTTTGTCTAATTGGTCAGGAAATGAATGGCACGGTAGGATCCCAGAGAGTGAAAACATAGGCATATTCCTAGCTCTTCAGTTTCAAAAGCTGAGGTGCTAGCAAAAAAATAATAATAATAAAGTAAAAATAAAGTCCACTTGGGAGGATATTTTTATCTGAGAGAACCAGTGTTTTCCCCCTTACTGCCAGACTCAATCTGTTTTCCTAAATGGGAGAAAATGAAGAAAGGAAGCCAACCGAAGAATAAGAAGGCTTATGTGCTCAGGGTCCTGAGAAGGGAGATTGGTTCTGTTTTCCACTATTGCTGGTGACTGTGAGAATGTCAGAGTAGACAGAGAACCAGGTAGTGTTCATATGGGATAGGTCCCCAACACACATACAGCAGAGGACTGCCAGGTCTGGGTTCAGTCACAGAAGATGCACCTAACCCTCAAGAGACTGGAAGTCCCAGGGAGTTTAGAGGTCTGGTGGGGTCGGGGGACTGGGGAGACAACAAAGGAAAGACAAGACAGAGAAGATCAGGGAGAACTGGGGTAACAGAGCATGGGGTAGGAGTAAGCCCTCACAAAGGTGACTCGCTCTGAAAGAGAATACAGTTCTGCCAGCAGACAGGAGACACAGAGCTGCATGAGAACTGGCTGAAATAATCTTTCTCCTATTAGGTAGATCCTATTAAAATAGGAGCCTATGAGAATAGGATCCAGGATAGGGTTGGCTTTACATAGAAAATAATGCAACAGGCTTATTGACATGAGTAGCCAAACATAACTTTTAAATTCTTTTAAAAAATGTGTGTGTGTGTGTGTGTGTGTGTGTGTGTGTGTGTGTGTGTGTCTGTCTGTCTGTCTGTCTGTCTGTCTGTCTGTCTGTCTGTCTCTGTGTGTCTGTCTGTGCAGGGGTATGTACACAGGTGTGTGGTGCCCATAGAAGCCAGAAGCAATCCCCTGGCATTGGAAGTAAAGCCAATCGTGAGCCCTACGATGCAAGGCTTGAGAATCGTACTTAGTTCCTCTTGAAGAGTAGAAGGTTCTATTGATCACTGAGCCATCTTTCTATCCCCCTGAATACAGTGTTAAACAAGGCTTATTTTCTCTTCCCATGGAGGAATTCCTTGTGGTTAGCTGGTCACATATGACAGAGATGGAAAGAGGACCAGACAGAGAATCCCACAAGAGACTCTGGATCCTTTCTATCAGGCAATGTGCTATAAGCTGCATATATCATTTCTCTGGGCTCTTTGTTAACCCCTTCTTAACAAAGGGGAACAGTTTTGGAATTTGCTTTTAAGCAATCTCACTGTGGGGGGAGAGATAGGAAAGAAAGAATGGGTTGATTAGAGAAGAAACAGTATCAGCCATGATTTGAGAGTTTTGAAGTTTGCCTGCCAAGTAAGTGGGGGGAATGTTTATAATTCTGCCTACTTTTGCATATGTCTGAAATTTTCCATACAAAAAAATGCATGTGAGTTTAAAAAAAAAATAATCCACATCTGCCTCTGGAATAGTTCCAGTTACTCCCACCCCTGTGATAAAAAACACATCCCATCTGTCCCCCTAGGGACTTGTCAGAGCAAATTTTAGATTACTATATTCTGCTTAAATTCTAGACCTAGTCAGGACACTGAAATGGCCAAACAGTGCACCTGGAATAATTAGGAAAGTATGTTTTTTGTCCATGTGTGCATGATTGTTCAAGAACTTACAAATCAAGCAGAAATGTGTGAATAATTCCTCTGACCTAAATTAATTGTGATTATCCCAAGTCTGTGTTATTTTTATGTGTGAGCCTTTGGAAATTAAAGATATTTATAAACCCATCAAAAGTGCATTCTGTTGAACCAATAAAAGCAGGAGTAGAACCAAACTTAATGGAATGGGACAGAGTGGACCTACATATTCCCAAGGCATAAGTCAGGTATATGTTCATAGAGAAATGATGCCTTAGTTACTCATCAGACTGACCTAAGGTATGCTTCCATCATGCATGGGACAGTTAATACAGAAACAGAGTCCCCAAGACACCTGGGGAGGATCCAAGTGACTCAGACTTCCCTCCAAGTGTCAGACACATGTTTGATCATGGAGTCTGCTCCAGGAGTGTAGCATATCTGAGAGGCTCTTCACAGCAGCCAATGGGAACAGATACAGAGACCTACAGCCAAGTGTTGGATGGAACTCTGGAAGTCTTACAGAAGAGTTGGGGGAAGGACTGAAGGAGCTGAAGAGGACAGGGACTCCACAGAAAGACCAACAGCGTCTACTAATCTGGACCCTAGGGGGCTCCCGGAGACTGAACCACCAACCAAGGAGTGAGCATGCATGGGCTGGACCTACGCCCCTTGTACATATGGAGCAAAAGTGAAGCTTAGTCTTTATATGGGTCCGTCAACAACTGAAGCAGGAGCTGGCCCTGAATCTGCTGTCTGCCTGTGGATCCAGCTCCTCTAGCTGGGCCACTTCATCTGGCCTCAGTGGGAGAGGATGTATCTAATCCTGCAGTGACTTGATGTTCTGGAAGGGGGTACCCAGAGAGAGCTCCCCATTCTCAAATTAAAAGAGAATGGGAAATGAGAGGAGTATCTGTGTGAGTGGGTAGTAGGAGGAAAGGAGGGGGCTGATATTGGAATGTAAAGTGAATAAATAAATAAGTTCTGCTCAGAGATCCTTGAGTCTACAGGGCAAAAAAAAAAAATTAGAAACATAGAATCAGTGCCATTGTTTTTTTTCCCCACTATGAAAAAAAGATATATGATAAATCAACAAGTCAAACTAGAAGGGAAAAAATGTGATGTTAATCCATGCCATTTCTAAATGAAGAGAAAGGAGAAGACACATATTAATGAAGGACCATATACCTCTGATTTGTTCATTACCCTGTCTTATATTCTATCAGTGATTTGGGTATCTATCCATTCATTATTGTTCATTTAGATTTAGTCTTTTTCTAGATGAATGTAAGGATTATACCAACATATGGACTTAGAACGTTAGTCCCCCCAAAACAAATAATAAGTTTTGGAGAGAGTGAGAGAAAGTCCGCGCACCGTGGAAATCACTGAACATCCCCTCAAAAAACTAAATGTGAGTCTACAGTGCGTGGTTGACAGTTATAAGAAAGGACAATAAAGGGTAAATGGCTTGATATAAGCTTCAAAGTCCTAGATCATAATAACTTCTCTTTGATGTAAGATGACATCAAACAGTAATAAATATTTACCTTCTCTTTCTTAGTAAATCTGTATGTATTCTGAAGCATTTATCTCATATACACATATACCACTGCATACATACAGGTAATCAGAAACACTGAGTCCTGCTCTGTGAAATGGATATGGCCAAAGGATCAAGTACCACACTACCACCAATACCATGTTTGTGTCCAGCACCAGCAGCCACACTATCGCCAACACCATCAAACACATTCTAGAAACATTTTTATCAAAAGCAAAACCATCACCTTACTTTGATCACCATTATCACCAACACAACCCACCATCACCAATGAAGCCAGAAACATTACCAAAATTATCACTATCCATTGATTGGGATATGCAACTGTGACAGATTTACCTTGTCAAATATTCTTGTGCTAACTTGTCCACCAATATGGAAATTGTCTACCATTCATATCTGAACTTGTCAACCAGGATTTCAGTTACCAATGTACATGTCTCTTTCTGCCAAGTATGATGTCTATTCTCAGGGAGATCTTGGGAAATTAAATTTTATAAGACCTCTATGCAAAATGGAAGTCTTATTCCAAATAGTTTGTCTCTCTTATGTTGGGGGTCTATCCTGGGGCAGCTTATACTACAAAAGCTTATACATAGGTATAGGAAGTGCTGTTGGTGGTTAATTTGTGTCCAAGCTTATTGTGGGTAACTATACAAAACAGTTCTACTGACTTCTATTGTGACTGGTTTCGATGGACACAAAATATAACATAATATGTAATCAATCTTGGCATTATAAAGTTTCCTAGTGATAGCAGAAACATGAAAATGTTTCCTTAAAATGGGAGGCTATCCAGGTAACAGTTATCTAGGCCTTAACATTTTACCTAGGCCTTAACATTCCATTTAGGCCTTAATAGTATACCTAGGTCCCAACAGCAACAGAAGCAGAAGCAGCACCACAAAAATCACTATTACCATTATGAAACCCATCATAAACCGTGGGCTCTCAAGCCAGTTGAGGGACTGTAGAGTCCTGCCCATATTCTGGACAACTCTCAGAGAGCACGGCAGGAGTGGGCTGCTCTGTACTCAAATCCTTCTTGGGCCTACTCAACTCCATAGAGACAAAGGGCACATCGTGATAAATAAAGCCAATTGGGCTTCTGTTTCTCCACCAGAGAACCGACGGTCTGTAATCTAGCTGATAAGGTTGGAAGCTCCCTCCAGGCCTCTGCTGCAATGCTCCCTCCCTTGTCCTGTCCCCTCTCCTCCCCACTGACACAAGCTAGATAATCTAGCCTCTCTATGTCAATAAAAGAGCTGTACTCTAACACAGTCTCCCTGCTCATTTATACCCTCCTTACTCACCTCCACCCAAGACCGTGATCCCCAGCTTCTCCATATTCTGAGACCACAGAATATGGAGATCCCCAGAAATCACCATCAGCAACACCATTTACCAACATTCATTTTGTCATGTAGGGCATGAACTAAGCATATCATAGCTTCTTTTATTACAATACACTGTTGAAAATGGCATTTCCTAAGTTACTCAGCACCATATGCAAAGAGAGCAGTAAAAGAGCATAAGTGTCAGTATTTTATAGTGTTGTGATTTGGTTGAAATGTCCTTCATGGGCTTATATTCTTGAACACACTGCCTGAGCTGATGCTGCTGTCTGGGTAGGCTACAGAAACTTCAGGGAGTGCATCCTAGCTGGAGGGGTGTATCACTAGAGGAAGACTTCTCAGGTACACTAATATTAGCAACTTCCTCTTATGTTTCCTCTGCTTCCTGTTCTGCTACTGCATGAGTATCTCTGCCACGTGCTCTTGCTGTCACAGCGGTGTTCTGCCAGGCCTTCCCTAAGATTATGGAGTTACCCTCTAAAGTGATGAGCCAACATAAATCCTTCCTCACTTAAGCTGCCCATGCAGACAATAAGAAAAGTGATTAGGAAATATACTCTTTTATGTAAAGCTCCAGCCTTGTCTCATGGAAACAGGAATCAAGAGGACAGATGACAATGAGAGGCTAACTTGGAGAAGAGGGGACCAGAGGTGAGGGGACAACAGAAAGTCAAGGAGAGAGACCATACAACAGAAGCTGACCCCTGAGTGACCTGTTTATATTATTATTGAATAACACTCGTTACTTCCACATCTCACTTTGCTTAGGTGTGAGTATGGAATACAGACAAGACTTAAACAGAGAAACCATGTGTTTGTCAGAGGCTAAGGCACAGAGAAAGGACTCATCTATGAGAAAAAATTCTGGAAGGTTACAGAGTGGGCTTCTAAAATACCCTCCTATTCTCAGCAAACCACACAAGAATATGAATTCTAAGAGGAGTTAAAGGCAAAAAAGCATAAGCAAAAAACCATTGGTTGGTAAGGTCAAGTTGACAAAATCTAGAATCACCTAGGAGACAAGTATAAAATGCCTGGTTCTTTCTCTCAGCCCCATGCTCCCAGAAATGAGACTCAGACTCAAATTATATGTACAGATACCTTGGCCATATTGCTAGGATTTCCTCTGATTGGATCATAACTGAAATGACCCCATTTATTCTGAACTACATTCTGCCATGTGGCTGATTACCTGTACTGAGGTACTATGAGTCTATCTCATCACATCTTCCCAGAAATCTTTCTGCCTCCAGGATGTCCCACCTTCTATTCTACCCTTTCTCATAGGCCAGGGGGTTTATTAATTGACAGGTGATGCATCCATACAATATACCGATATTCTCTCTACAGACAAACCTCTGGACTTATCTCTGAGAAACTTTACAGATTGTGTTACTTGAGGTAAGAAAGCCTACCATAAACTTGGACAGCTCGATGCCATGGGATGGGCCCAGTCTAAATAATGAGTTTATCTCTCTCTGCTCCCCAACTGAATACAATGAGACCAGTCAGCTCATCTTCCCACAGTAATGGACTGTATCACCCAAACTGGGAGCTAAAAGTAAGCTCTTTCTCTCTTTCAGCTGCTTCTTGTCTGGTACTTGATCACACCGACAGGAACAGTAACTAATACAAATGTCAACAACAGAATGCATTCATAAAATAACAGTTGAGCCGGGCGTGGTGGCGCACGCCTTTAATCCCAGCACTCGGGAGGCAGAGGCAGGCGGATTTCTGAGTTCGAGGCCAGCCTGGTCTACAAAGTGAGTTCCAGGACAGCCAGGGCTATACAGAGAAACCCTGTCTCGAAAAAACCAAAAAAAAAAAAAAAA